>CM035414.1:63051534-63269034 GCA_020310875.1 Ceratopteris richardii | reverse complement strand
ACACATAACTGAGGTCCCTATTATTAAAATTTGGATCAACTGTGTTAAGCTGGTTAGTTGAAGCTTGTGTTTGGGCGTACTCTGGTGAAGATTTTGAAGAAGGGCATGTTCCAGAAGAGTTGCTAGCTTCATGGAAAACTGACAGTTTTGAGCTATGTTGTATTGGGACTGCATTATTGCCCCAGATAGAAAGTTGACTTGCTGGATACTCTGAATGACCGAAGGCTAGATGAGAGAGATTGGCATTTGAATTCATAGTCATGGACTGCCCTGAATCAAGCGAATCACTTATCTGCACTGGAGTCCATTCTGGGGTGAAAGTCAAGTAGTCTGTTGATGAAGCATTACAGCTGGGCGAACTCTCAGTCTGCTTACAATTGCTAAATGGAAACCAATTTGTATCATGTATAGAGCGTTTTGGCATGTTCAAAACCACCCCATTGTAGCAGGCTTGAGCATTTTCTTCTTGTTGAAATGAAACATCTTGAGGCAGCCTTCTATTTTGGTCAACATTTTGATCCGCACTAGAATAATGTGATCTCTGTTCGCATATGCTCATCATTTCATGGAAACTGCCAAAACCATGAGTGTTGTATTGATTTACACCAGTTACATGAAGCTCGTTCCCAAATCCTTGGATTTGCTGAACAGTGGTTATATGGTTCAGAGATTCGCGTACACACCTATTCAATTGATCAGGCATGCCCATCACTTTTCTGCAGTTTGATGGCCTCCTTTCACTTTCGAATTTTCCAATTACCTGACTGCTGGCGTGATTAAGCTGTCCCACTAAAGCTTGGTTGCTAGTTGCTATGCTGAACCTATTTCCTTCATGACACACAGAAATCATGTTTTGTGAATGATTTTCGATATTGTTCCTTGCATTTTCCCCAGCATGATCTACAGAAACACATGTCGTTTTGGTAGTCAACTCTGGATCAGTCACATATCCCCTCAATTCCTGGTTCTGTTGAGAGAAAAAGCCATTGACTGCGTTCTCATACTCTCTGCAACGAGTTTGGACATTGTAAGCTGTATACTGCAGCAGAGGCTCTGCAGTATATTGTGCCAATTTCAAGCCCATATCATCTTTGACGTGTTCACGACAACCTTCCATCCCGTTTGGGCCGCCACTTACAAAGCAGGATACATCGCATCTCTGTTCTTCTGCAGCCAGATTCTGGTACGCTTTGGGTAATTTTGGAGGTCGCCTTTTTCTCCGCCTCCTAATACCCCAAGAATGAACAACTTCGCTAGACCTCAGTAATTTGGTGGGCCGACCATTTAAGATTACCTCACTCAAATTAGCATCTAATGTGTTGCGTTCTACAGCACCAATGTCGGTTGAAGGGGAAAAGCAGCCTTCAATTTTCTGCCGAAAACTTGCTTCTGTGTCGATGCCATCTTCTTCTAAGAAATAATGACAAACCCGAAAGCCACTAGCTCTTATGCGCTGAGACTGTCGTGTTGCTCCATTCTGAAATTCGCAGACAAACAATTCATGAGGTTACAAGATGGAAATTTCATTTTAAGTAGCATCCACAGTGAAGCAAGCCCGCTGCAAACATGTGTAGCAGTAAAAATTAGAGCATATGTAAAAATTATAGGAAGAAAAGCTTCCTCTTAACTGTATGACCGGGATTATTCACGTTGACGTCCACTGTTAAAAATCACTTTCACGCAGCAGAATAAATTTTGTCTAAGGTTATCTGCAAGGCTGGATTGAGCCATTGCGGACAGCGCCCATGATGAAATGAAAAGATCTAAAAATGTCAGAAGCACCTAGGTACATGGATATGCGAACAAAATTGGGGTCTGCGTATAGGCAGTTGTGAGAAACGAATAGGATCCCGAAAACATAAATATCGGTCTAATATAAGCATAGGAGAATGCAGCAAGAAAAATTGCTGTCAAATCCGCAGAATAGAGAAAGTAAACCGTTAAGGGTGAAAAGCTGCAACACTAGAGAATTACGTGCCAGCGGATGGGGTAATAAGGAGACATGGAAAGAGGAGAAAGTTATAGAGCAGTTGAAGGAAAACTGTGACATGTGCAGTTGTCTCAGAAAAAGAAAAGAGTTCATAATTAAGAGCGAGAAAAGTTAAGCCTTTTAATTTGAGATTCGCGAGGCAAGTCATGAGAGAGAGAGAGGGGGGAGAGATGCACATGGATAAAATAAAAGAAACATGTAGCTCAAGCTGACGACAAAGGGTTGAAAATGGGAGGCAAATACAAGAGTGAAAACAGAGGGCGATGGTTTTGTGATCTTTGTGAGCAACTCACGAAAACTCGGATGAATCGTGCCAGGCATAAGTTGAGAGAGGGAAAGTGAGTTGCCACTTGCAACTCCAAGCAAGATCTACATTATAGAGTGGCTTTCATAGATATCTCTAATCACTATCTAATTCATGGGATCAAGTATGTTTCCTAGGTCGGGGGAAAGCAATCTCCAGCTTGGAAAAGGAGATCAATTTGACGAGCCTTACGCACCATGGCACTGTCCATATAAAAGTGACTAGAGCTTCAGGCGGCATTCTTTTCAGGAGCAAGAAGAAGATAGAACGCAGAGAAGAAAATAAGAGACGAGATGGGCTTTGTTTTGTTCTGCGTAAGTCCTCCCCCCTCCTGCTCTGCAATGATCTCCTCGGCTACTGTAAGTCTGTAACCAATGCTCCTTTTCGCATTGTTTAGCATTTATCCCATCTGTCTGAATAAGTCATGGCTGCGGTTGAAACTCGTGGGTCTTCGACTCTTCGTCCCACCTGCTCTCTAGACTCACCCTCGTTCACGTTCCGTGTCACCTTGTGAGTGGTCCCCTTCATATTCTAAAATGCTTGGAGTCTGCGAGTGTATGAAATATATACAGATGGCTGTGCAAACGCGAAACATCATTGTCGTCTCAAGCCTGCCTCCATTGTGACCTTACGGAACCTGCAGTACAACTGTTCCAGCATTCATGTTTCTTCTGCGGCCTCCTTGTTTCTACTTCGTCAACCAACTCTCTCTCTCTCTCTCTCTCTCTCTCTCTCTCTCTCTCTCTCTCTCTCTCTCTCTCTCTCTCTCTCTCTCTCTCACTCTCTCTCTCTCGCGCGCGCGCGCGCGCGAGAAAATTTCAGTGTATAATCTAATTGATTTGTATAGCAAAGAGAAACTAACTAGAGCATGCAGTGTAGGTCCAAACCCACGTGCACTTCTCTTTCTGCTCTCACCTTTCAGATCACATCTATGGCTTCATGCTTTCCTATTTTCTGTCCTAACGCTATCGGCATGTGTGCTGTGTTCATACAAGACGAATTTTTTATACAGAAAAGAGGAAAGTGACGGAGAGACTATTACGAAATATGTGATGAAGGTCTGTGTATTACCTCCACCATTCCTTGTTTGTAGACGGGGACGTCTTACGCTTCCGTTCTCTGCTATCATAAAATTGGTCAGGTCTATCAAAAAATTGGTCAGGTCACACGGTTCTGCGCTACCTTCCAGACCAAATTATCAGTGAAGCGGATCTTTCTTCATCCTTTCTGCTAGTGCGAATTAGTGAAACAAGAAACAAGAAGAAATGGGTGAAGATATTGCAGAAAATCTCACACGACACCCTAAACCCAGGACTGAAGCAGTATCCGTTACCCCTGAAAACTGTATAATAGATCTCAAAGGCGAAGCTTAGTTCATTCTTTTCTACAAGAATGAGAACGCGTTCAGAGTTTAGCACCATCTACTCATACATAGCAAAGCAGAATGACGCACAGACGCCCTTCTTGAAAAAAATTCAGGCTTATCGATTTTGTCTCCCTTGAACACGTAGTGGGCTTTAGTGACCACGAAAACGTGCATGTCTGTAGCATGCTGTGCCCAAACAACGATGCACAGAAGACAATCGTTCAACCTATCAGTTCCTTTCTGCTCTGTTCCTCACTCGAAGCCGGCGCCTATGGACATGTATATGGATGTCCCCGAATGCGCGGCGCGCGGAAGTCCAATTTATGCCACTCGCTGAAGTGATGTACGCGAAACAAGAACTCTCGCGATGGAATTTACAAAAATGACTGGAGCATTGTAGCTCTTGCTTCACCATAGCCATATGCCATCCGTGAATCTTGATAAATTAAGCTAGTGTGCATACTTGAATCTTGATAAATTAAGCTAGTGTGCATACTGTAAGTGGAGTATTACTACACAATAACCTGCATAAAAATTGACCTCCATTGCTAAATCTACAGCAAGAAAAGGATATTTCTCACCCCTATCTGTAAACCATAACCATAGTCTACCCCACGGATCTTCAAAAATGAAGCTACTGTATCTTTTCCTTTCCGATATTTCCGTTAATGTGGCATTATAACAGCGCAGCCTGCGCAAAATCGTCCTCCATGGAAATCTCTACAGCAAGAAAATGAAAGCTTCGTCCACTTGCGCAGTGGAGTCAAACCTTATAATCTATGAACTATGACTCATGAGGACAATGTACAGAGGTAGATCTACAAACTAAAAATCTGTAGCTTCTAGCGCAGCAGTACTAGCTCTTCACTAGGTTTTAGGGTCTGAGTTTCGACTCCGATTTGCAGCCTCACTGAGTCACTGCCCAAGCCGCTAGTCGCCAATGACCATCCTAGCAGCTAGAGCCATCATCCATCTCACTAGCAACCATCCCACATTGACATAGCGAATCCTAAGCTCGACCAGTTGAACAAGCCTTCTTCATAATTCCCATTTCCCTGATTCTATTGTTGACACCATATCAAGTCGCCTGTGTCATTTGTTGGTGGATAAGTAAGCAATTAGCCATTGGAGAATTTTCTAAGGGTGGGTTCAGACAAGGCAGCACATAATGCTGAGTCATCATAGGTGCCGATGTATTGAGTTCACACAGAGAGCGACGGCAGCTTGTCAAAATCAAAATTTTTATATGATACTATTAGTTGAACATGGTAAACAATTAATCAAACCTTATTGTCAGAATAAGCACAAATATGTTACATGACTTGTGCTCAAAGTATGGGCCATACTACATAGTACTCTTGGTCAACCTCACATTGAGGGTAATTTTCATGTTTTTCTTGTGCTGAAATGTATTGTGCTCAAGGCCACTCTCCAAAGTTCATAATGTGAACATATTTCAAATATCTATTTGTTGATTAGAAAACAAACAAATAAAAGTTCTCATTCAAAAGTTTTGTCTAGTGCTTTCCCTCCTCAAGTCCTCTTATGCTACTGTAGATCTTCAAATGTTTTATTTGGCATGTAAAAGAGAATGGTGTAGTGGTCACACCTTCAACCGCTGAGTTGAAGATCAAAGTATAAGTATCACCGATAAGTTTGATGTGAATCGTTGATGTGAAATATAAAAGTGGGATGTGTGTGTGTGTTTATTCTTTCAACTATCATATTGCATAAAATAACTCAATGATTGATTGAATGAAGATCTCCCAAAATAGAATAAAGGTTTAGTTTTACTTTTTGGCCTTAAACCCCAGCCATTTGCAATTCAAAGGCTTAATAGTTTGCAACTTGAAGGCCCAATAGCTTTCAGCTTTATAAGTTTGCAACCTAGAGGTAATTCGCTGGCTTTTTTAGCCCTATGCCCCACCTACAACCTCATTAAAATTGTTGAACTCTTTTTTTATACTTTGGAGTAATTTTAATACATGCAAATTAGTAAATACAAGATCTTTTTCTTTGTATCCGAGTGTGCATGGCATGATAGTTAAGTCTGCTATCTTTGAGGCGGGGGCAGGGGTTCCATCCCCACGTGCTATGGATAACTCCCTATTAGCCAGGATAGAATGACTTAGGCATATGGCTCAATGAATTTTGGCCTTCGGATAAAATCTGTTCATAGCTTTTGAGTTTGGTGTTCTCATTTTTGGCCTTTCGGCTCATCAAATAAATTGATTTGTTGGGACTTAATATCATCTTTTCCCAAGCTCTAGCCTACTAGGCTTTCACGTTGTGTAATCTTAATCGTCTTAGGTGTTTAGTGGAATATAGAGGTCATATAGTATTAAGATTTTTTCACTTGTACTTTCAATCTCTACTTTGTGGGATGTAGAGTCATATACTACTAAGATTTTTTCACTTGTACTTTCAATCAATTCAAGCATAAGTCGACAGATTAGACCTCTGTCTGAACTTCTTATTTAAAAAGATTTTTTTTTTTTTTTTTTGTTTTGTTAGGTAACTAAGTTTGAAGATTTGAAATTTGAAAGAACATACCTTTATTCTTTACATTTAATGTTGGCGTCAAGTTGATTGATGTGACTTGAGCTGTAGACTCTGAAAACTCCACATTAGACACTCTTTCAATGCTTTATTGAGAATGAAAACTATGAATAAACGAAATACCCTACTATAGCATAAATTGAGACGAAAACATCATTTTCCTCCCTTTGATTTTAAATGGAGATCATACATATGTGAAATAATTGTAGAAATTGAACTGTATTGAAAAGGCACTAGATCTTAAGTTTTACATGCAAGAATGGATAATCCCTACTGTAATGATGTGTGATAAGAAAAGGAGAGAGTATCTCCAATTGTTATATTTATTAGTTCTAGTAATATATGACTAAGGGAAAATTGAGAAACTTTCTCATCAGATAAAGAGCTTTCCAGATGTTATATTTAAGCAAGTAAAAAAGGTGGTCACCTTAGTCTATCTTTTTCTCCTCACGTATAATATATGTCTGTCCAATTCATTTCAAATTCTGATATTTTATAGTATTCTGTAACGCAATATTCATTTTATTGCACTCTTCAAGTGTTATTTCCTTATTGTTTAAAGGTTGAAGGTGAGAAGACCAATGCAATTTGTGCAAAACTTGTAAGAGGGGCTGAATCTTGTGAGAGAAAAAAAAAGTGGTAGCCGTCTTCCAACTTCTTGCATATTTTGCACATACCATCACCCATCTTAGCTTTGAAAGTTCTTTTTCCTATCCATATCCCTAGATGGATGATCAACCAAAACAACACATTGTGATTCATGGTGAGAGGGAAAAAAGCCCATAAACATTTAAATTTATGTTTTTATTATATGACATTGTAGTATATTTTCCATTCGTAACTAAGCCTTGTAAGAAGTTGATTGTTTAACTAGGAGGATTTGCCAAATTGTTTCAAGATTATCTTTGCATTATTCTCAAAAAATGATGTCTTTTTCTCTCCATTACATGATATTGGATTGCTTGACATCTTTAAGTCTACAAGATATGGTTATAATGCAATGTCTTGGTATATGTTATATGTTACCTATTTGATCTCGATCCATAAAAGTGTGATCCATCTCAAATCCTTTCATCTCTTAGTACCAACCTTCAAAGCTTTATGAGCTTTGATGTTTATCTACTATTGATCTTTGAAGACTCGGTCTAGTACATCTTGAATCCTTTTAAAAGAATAATAAATAAATAAAAAGGAAGCAATAGGAATGATGTACCAAGGCAATTTTGCTTTCCTCTTTACCTCCATCCATACTTTCCAAAATTTGACAACGACTTGACTACACACTAGTTGCATTTTATGTGGATTAAAAAAACTACTTCCTAAAGACTCATATTTCTCCAAGCTAATTTGTGTTTTGTAGAGAAGAAGTTCACAAGGATGCCACCTCTTGACTTCTCATGTGCATGCCTATCACGAGGAAGAGGATAAGGAAGGGAGCTCACAGACACACACCCTCACAATCAAAGAGAAGCACACACTCAGATTGAGGCAAGGAAGAGACTAGTCTTCTTCTTCTTCTATTACATAAAAAGGAATGTACAAAAATAACCTAAAACAAGAATTCAACAAGTGCAATATATGAAGACCAGTACATAAGGAAAAACCCAATGTCCGCGAATGAGTGAGCTGGCAAGAAACAAATGTGCCATCACTCTCGGTAGATAAATCTAATAAAGTTCAATGAAGTGTCCCTGACATATACCGGCGTGACCACTATACATGTTAGAGAAATGAGAAAATGATATGTGTCATCCTGGATCATCACATGTTGAGCTTGATATCTCAACACTCCCCCTCAAGCTCAACGTCATATGCTATAATCCAAGCATCTCCCGAAACTTCTTCAACTTCTCAGCTCCAAGTGAGTGCTTTGGTGAAAATATCAGCAACCTGCTCATGTGTTATCTCACATAAACAAGATCAATATCACCTACTAATACCTTCTCTCTGATGAAGTGATAATGTACCTCAATATGCTTTGTTCTAGGATGAAAAACAGGGTTCCATGCTAATTGTATGCTGCTAAGATTATCACAATAGATAGTGATAGGCTTTTGCACTTCCACACCTAAATCTACAAGTAACATCTCCAGCCATGATGCCTCACATGTTGCCATTGCAGCACCTCTATACTCCACCTTTGTACTCAACAAAGCAACAGTGGGTTGCTTCTTGTTGCTCCATGTAATAGCTTCACCTCCAAGTGAGAATAGAAAGCCACTAGTAGATCTTCTATCTGGAGTACTACTAGCCCAATCTGCATCGGTGTATCCATGAACCTGCAAATCTACACCATCTTCATAGAACAATGCATAATCCAAAGTAGCACTCACATAACGTAGAGTGCACCTCAAAGCATCCAAATGTGGCTTCCTTGGAACCTCCATAAACTGACTTTCAAGTCCAATAGTGTAGCTAAGATCGGGCCTCGTAATTGTGAGATATATCAAGCTTCCCACAAATTTCCTGTACATAGTAGCATTTTCCAATGCTTCACCTGATGTAGTATCTAACTTCAAATTTTGATCTAATGGCATAGAAATTGGCTTACAATCAGCCATACCATACTTTTGCAGCATATTCAAGGCATATTGCCTTTGTGACATCCATATACCTATTTCTGTATGAATAAAATCAATGCCCAAGAAATAGCACAGCACATCAAGATCTTTCATGCCGAATTCCTCCATAAGAAGTTGCTTTACCTCTTTAATGCTTTCTTCATTATCACCACCTACAATTAGGTCATCAACATAAATAGCCACAATCATGATGCCATCATCAGCCTTCCTTGCATATAGTGAATGATCTGCATCACACATAGAAAACCCAATGCTGGTTAAGTAATCAGCAATCCTTGCATGCCATGCACAAGGAGATTGCTTCAGCCCATACAAAGCCTTTGTCAACCTGCAAACATATTTTGGATGCTTTGAATCTTCATATCCTTGTGGCTGGTCCATATATACTTCTTCCTGTAGCTCTCCATATATACTTCTTCCTGTAGCTCATCATGTAGGAAAGCATTCTTCACATCCATCTGATGCAAAGTCCATCCTTTTGTTGTAGCTAATGCAACAAGTGTTCTAATAGTAGGCATTTTAGCTACAGGGCTCAATGTTTCCTCATAATCAATGCCATATATTTATGCATATCCTTTAGCTACCAATCGTGCTTTATACCTGCTTATGCTACCATCAGCATTATGCTTTACCTTGTAAACCCATTTGCAGCCTATGGGTTTCTTTCCTTGCGGCAATGGAAACACCTTCCATGTTTTGTTTCCATAAAGTGCAGCCATCTCCTCATCCATAGCTTTTTCCCAATCTACATTTCCAATTGCATATTCAAAACAAGAAGGTTCAGCATCTTGTATTACCTTTGTCATATAGGCACAACGATGAGCCATGTAGCTATCATATGTTAATCGTTGTATAGAATTCCATATCCTCCTAGATCTTCTTGGTCCTAGATCACTTCTCCTTGTATCCTGTGCATGTGCCTTTCTAACTCCTGGAGTCTTTACAAAGGGCAATCCAAGTTCCTCATCAAGAATCTTTTCTGAACCACTTGAATCTCCATCAACGTCTTCAAAACCTGCACATGTTTTATGACCAGCAGAAAGCTTTTCTTTACCTTTCTTGGATGTATTTGACGAATTTGCTGGACTGAAATTTCCATGCAATCTTCCACTCCTTGGATTTGAGTTGGATATATTGCTTGGTGATGCATCCAGTCCACTCAAAACTTGAGATTCTGCACTTGATTTTTCAACATTTTCGTTGTCATTTGGTTCAAGATTCAGTCCCTCTTTGGCATCTGCATAGAAGCTTGACATTTCATCAAATACCACATCTCTGCTCACCTTCACCTGTCGTGTGAGTGGGTTGTAACATTTATATACCTTTTGCTCAAGGGAGTATCCAATGAAGACACACCTTTCTGCTTTTGGATCAAGCTTCATCCTCATGAATTCATCTAGAACATGTACATATGCAATACAGCCAAAAACTTTCAAATGTGATAAGTTCAGCTTTTACCTGTAAACTTCTCTTCAGGTGTAACTTGATGTACACCAGCAATCGGAGTTCTGTTCATGATGTATACAATAGTATGAAAAGCTTCCGCCCAATAACAATGAGGCATATTCTTCTCAACAATCAAGGCTCTTGCTATTTCTGCAATATGTCTATTTTTTGCGTTTAGCAACACCATTCTGTTGTGGTGTGTACCTGCATGAAAATTGACATCAAATTCCATGACTTTTTACAAAATTGTTGAACTCATTTGACATGTATTCACCTCCTCCATCAGATCTTAATGTATGAAGATACTTCCTTGTCTGCTTTTCCACCATAGCTTTAAAATTCTGAAAGTGAGTGAATACCTCACTCTTCTCTTTCATGAAATAGACCCACACTTTTCGTGTATGGTCATCAATAAAAGTAACATAAAACCTGCAACTACCCATAGATGTGGTCTTTGTAAGACCATAAACATCTGCATGTACTATTTCTAGCACATTCTCACTAACATGCTTGTCATGCGGAACGATGATCTTGACTGTTTACCAAATTGACATGTTGCACATACCTTTTGCATCTTTGCAACCTTGAAATTTGGTAGTCCATGGACAATCTCCTTTGACTACATCAATTTCAACCTTTGCAAGTTTTCATGTCCAATCCGTTTGTGCCACATCTCTATATCAACAATAACTCTTGCACCTTTTGCAAACATGGTTGCATTCATTTCAGGAATTTACACATTTAAGGTGAACATCCTACCCACTTTGTTTCCTTTGGCAATCAATCTTCCATCCCGTTTTTATTCTTCTACATATAACCCATCAGCATTGAACCTGACTTGTAATCCCTGGTCAACCATTTGTCCAACAGATGCGAGATTCTTTGTTATGCTCGAAACATGCACCACATTAGCAAGATGTTTTACCTTCCCATCCTCCATAGACAATGCTATGTTTCCTATATGCTCGATAGGTTGTGATGTATTATCACCTGTTTCAACATATCCAAGGACTGGCAAACTACTAAACCATTCTGCATGACTGGTTTGAAGCGCCTGAATCAACATACCAAGCATTATCATTCGATTTTGAAACACCAGTAGACATCGTATTCATCATGTGATGTTGAACCATGAGCAGCTTCTCAGAATCATCTACACTTGTGGATGCATAGTTGTTTTGTTGCCTTCTGTTATTTTGATTCTTCAACCTTCAATCACGTTCAAACTGTCCAGGTTTACCACAATTCCAGCATCCTTTACTATCATTACCTGAATCATTTCTTTGGAATTTTCTCCGACCTCTTTGGCTCCCCCTGCCTCGAAACTGTCCTCTTCCTCCTGCATGATTCTGTTGTTGACCTTGGTCTTGGTTATTGTTTCCTCTTCCACTTCTGAAACCTCTACCTCTACCTCTGCCTCTTCCTCTGCCATAGTAGAATATGTGCTCAGAACTGGGCTTTCCTCGGGAGTTTGAATCCTCACCAAGATTCTTCTCTTCAATAATCAGCATAGATACCAAATATGCAAAATTTGGAATATTTTCCCTGGTTTGTACAGAAGTTCTGAACTCCTTATATGCAGCTCCTAAACCACGAAGGCATACTTCCACCTTATCATCATCATCTACATTCACTCCAATAGATGCAAGTGACTCACATATGCTTTTGATTTTCAGGGTATAATCACTTATCGACATGCTCTTTTTCTCCAAAGTATGCAACTCGTTCTTGAGTTGAAATTTCTGTGCCTTTGTATTGGTCTGATACAATGTGATAAAGCTATTCCAAGCCTCTTTGGAGTCTTGGCATCCTGTATGTGCCCAATCATGCTATCTTGTATGCTAAAAGATAGCCAATACATTACCTTTTGTGCTCCATGATTCCATTCCTCATATGCTCTTAACTGTTCTAGAGTTCGATTCCTCTCTGGTAACTGTGGAGCATTTTCGTTCTCTCCTTCGATGTACTTCCAGTAGCCTTTTCCCATCAAGAAATTCGTCATTCTGAATCTCCAAGCATGGAACTTGTTTTTGTCCACCTTATCGCTCATAATCTGACTCATTCCATTAGCGTTTGCCATTTCTACAGCAATTCACAACACTGCAAAACACTACAAGTAGCACTTTTGCTTGAACACTGTCGCACTATGACATGATAGTTTGATCTCAGAAAAACACAGTTTTCGTGTATCAACAGTACACGAAATCGCTTGAAATTCTGGATTTGAAATATATGAGTGTTGCCGAACACAACGCAAGTTACAGTTTCTGAAACTGACTTGATTTTTCTATGGGACCCACTTTGCTAGCTCAAAACGGAGGTTGAGATGGCTCTGAAACTTTGATCTGAGGAAAACAAGTGATCCTAAAGGCATAACTATCAAAAATATTTTGAGGTCTTCTACCTTCATGCCGATTTTTGTAGCAAACGGAGGTCATTTGTGAATCGCATTTTCTCAAGGCCTTGCTGCATACTCTTCACCGTTGCCTTCTCCACGAGCTCTCTACAACCACGTTGGCTCTGATACCATGTCACGAGGAAGGAGATAAGGAAGAGAGCTCACACACACACACACTCTCACAATCAAAGAGAAGCACACACTCAGATTGAGGCAAGGAAGAGATTGATCTTCTTCTTCTTCTATTACATAAAAAGGAATGTACAAGATTAATGACCTAAAACAAGAATATAATAAGTGCAATATATAAAGACGAGTACATAAGGAAAAACCTAATGTCTGCGAATGAGTGAGCTGGCAAGAAACAAATGTGCCATCACTCTTGGTAGATAAATCCAATAAAGCTCAATGAAGTGTTCCTGACATATACCGGCGTGACCACTATACATGTCATAGAAATGAGAAAATGATACGTGTCATCTTGGATCATCACATGTTGAGATTGATATCTCAACAATGCCAACCCAACACATGAATCAACGACTTGGAGGCTCTATCCCCCACCTTGCCCTTCATATGTTGATGCCTCCTTTTAGCTAAGGATCTATATCTCCATAGCAATCCTACCCACTTTACTAGTGTAAAGCATGGTCCAGGACGGAAATCATTCTGATCTCTTGTCTTCCTCCTAAGGTACAAGCCTTAGGATAATATAACATTCATTCCCCCTATTTTCCATTTTGTTCTCAAAATGGCAAAAGGCGTCTTGAGAAGTCTCTTACTGTTGCTCCTAGTAGCCCATATGTACTCAGTACATAATCATCTATATGTGTTGTTTCCCCATATCCTTCCCCTCAAGAAGACACTTGGGAAGGCAAAGCACAAGTCCGAAATTATCTTACTAGAGTCGTACTTATCCTCTCTCATGAAGTACCATTTTCTGAACCATCTTTCCACTTTTCCAAGCATTGAAAGTGATTTGGAATCTGTTTTTCTTGAGTGTGGAGTATCCTTTCTAGATCATGTGGATATAGAGTGAATGGAGATGGTCTCAAGAAACTTATGACCTAAGATGCAGTTATCAAATTTTCTTGGCTTTTCTTTTAGCTAACTTATATGAAAGATTCGATGAATTTGACTACCCCCTCGAAGGTGTGGATGGTAAACCTTCTTTATTATCCTTCTAAGCATTGTGAATGGGCCACATTAACTGGGTGATAACTTTGGACATGGTTGTGTTCTTATGGTTTCAAATCTAGCTTGTACTTTTAGATATGCTTGTTGTCCTACTTCAAAACTTATATATCTTTGTGAGGATTTGCATAAGCCCTAGATCCATCTTGGGCTTTCCTAATGTTGTCCTTATATGATTCAAGCAAATCACTCATGTCCTCTATAAAATCATGTGTAGCTTGGGCTCCTCATGCTATACTCCACTACATATGGAGCTCTCCTTTAAAACCCATATATAAGCATGAAAAGAGCATATCCCATAGTTGTGAGCTTCGCATTGTTATATGAAAATTAAAAAATGGGAAAATCTTATTCCCATTAATTTGTCTTTCACTTAAATAAACATGAAGCATGTCGACTGATATATGGTTGACCAATTTCACTTGATAATCCATATGCAGATGTTCGACCATACCAAAATTAATTTTTCTATCTAGCTATTTGAAGAATTCTCTCTAGAAATGGCTAGTAAATATCTTGTATTGATAAAAACTAATGTCCAAATAAAGGCCCTACAACTGACATAAATGCTATCTAAAGAGTCTATTTGACTTATATGTCATCATAGAACTATGCGCTAGAATTATAACCTAGACATTTTGGTTGAACATCTACTGCAAATTGAATCATGTCTCATTGAGCCTTGAATAAACCTACAATCCATGAATATACTTTCCATTAAGAAGATATAGTGGATGAAATAATCCTCCTATTTTTTGTCTTTGAGTTCTGTTGAGCTAGCATTTTGGGCACTTAAATACGTAATCTCGGACATTATGATGAATTCTAGGCTAGTAAAACTATCTTTTACTAAGGTCATATGCCTTGCTACTTTTGGGGTGACTTGCACCAAGTGCATCGGAATAAAATAACACTTGGACTCTTGTGCCCAACAAGGAAGGCTTGAAATTGATAGGAAGCAAGTGGGTCTACAAGGTAAAGAGGAAATCCAATGGGACTATCTCTAAATACAAAGCATTGCTTGTTGCAAAAGGCTTTCAACAAACATATGGAGTGGTTTTTGAGGAAAATTGTATCCCTGTTGCTAAAATGAGCATCATCAAAACCTTCATAGCTATGGAATCTTGCAAACGATGGAAATTATATCAATTGGACATCAAGAATGCATTTCTCAATGGAGAGTTAGAAGAAGAATTGTACATGGACCAACCATAAGGCTTTGTAAGGAGTTTGCAAGTTGAAAAAGGCTCTTTATGGCTAAAGCAAGCACCAAGGGCTTGGAAACTGATGGAGTATCTCATCAAGTGTGGATACAAAAAAAGTGATGTGATCACTCTCTCTCTCTCTTCATGAAATAAAGAAGTGAACTTGTTATCATAGGTAATGACATAAAGGGAATTGAAGGCATCAAATCTAAGCTAGGTAAATAATTTAAGATCTCAAATCCTTCATAATTGAGATCATTTTTTCCCATTGAAGTTATTTTAAAATAGGATGAAATCATGTTGATGTAAAGGAAGTACATTCTAAATGTACTTGAAAAATTTTGCATGACAAATGGCGATCGAGTCTCCAATCCAATGGAGGTTAATTTGAAGTTAAGTTCTAATGATGGTAATCCTCTTGAAAATGACGATATGTATAGTTTTATTGTTAGATCACTCAATTATGCAACCATCACAAGACTCGATATAGCTTATGGAGTAGGAGTCTTGTCACAAATCATGCATAATCCAAGGAGTACTCACTTGTTTCTGCTAAGAAGAATGCTTTACTTAAAGGATACTATAAATAAAGGATTATGCTATGTATGAAGATGATTTGCAATTCACTCTGATGCAAATTGGGTTGGATTCAAAGAAGATACAAGAAGCACTAGTGTTTATCTAATGATTCTTGGAAGAAAAGTCATATCTTGGATGTTAAAGAAGTATCCCACATTGGTTTTATCATCTAGAAAGATTGAATATGGAGAACTTGCACAAATCACATGTGAACTTATGTGCATTAAGAAGTTATTTATGGACTTGAATTTGCAGTTTGATACATAACCTATCTATTGAGATAACATGAATAGCATACACCTTGTTTCAAACCCTATTTTCCATGCAAGAACCAAGCACATTGAAGTACACTACCACTTCATAAGGGAAAATGTATTGACAAAGAAGATTTCATTGATTCATATAGGTACAAAAAAATTTGTTGATATGTTTAGAAAAGCTTTGGATGGCACAAATCTCATGAAGTTCAAGCAATGCATTAGCATGAAGGGCCTTGGATGAAGAAGAAGGTTGAAGCTTGACGAGGAGTGTTGAAAGTTAAGCTTCAAAGTACAAACTTATGTTAAAACTAATTTGTAAAAGTGGAGAAATGTATGAAAGCCACAAGTCGCGAGATTTCACAATAAAGAATCATTGAATCACTCCACAAATCATTCCAATGAATTCCTCTAATTTAGGAGGAGTAGTTTTTAGGAAGTGGTTCCTAGATTGTAGGAGGCTACTTGCTTTCTATAAATTATGCTTGGATATATCATGGCATTTTGTGTGATTCCATGTGTTTCCTTTGTTTATTAGAGATTCCTTACAGTTCTCGAGTCCAGCAAGCAAGCCTCTAGCTTACACAAGCCCCTACTTGCTTCCATGCAAGTTTGGGTTAGGATATCTCATTGCCTATCACATACGCAATGATTAGTTTCTATTTCTATGTGTTGTATTTGTTGGTTCTCCTATTATAGGAATCCATTTGATATGATTTTGCTCCTTTTAGATGGCTAATATAATCTTTTGAAGTTTAATTAAATTTGAAGATCCATATCTACATACTCTCTTAGTATTTTGTCTTTATTGAAATTGTGTCTCTGCATAGGTGTGTGAGAGTGTAGTTTCCATAGGTGTGTGAGAGTGTAGGCCAAGTAGTCGATTTTGCAGACAATGCTATTTTATGTGTTAGCATCCATTTGGGATAAGATTTGTCTCATTTGAAATCTCTTTTATTCTATTTTGAGTGGTTAAAAGATTGTTGAAAACCTTTGTACCATCTCTGAGAAATAAACAGAGATTTAGAACACTTCTTATTTAAATATAGCTAATTGGGAGGTCACATTAAGCTTTTAGTTGCATAGTTAGTTGCCTAATCTCCCAATAGATACAAATAGAAGTAGATAATAGATGAAAACATGTTCATTCATTTCTTCTCTAATGTTCAAAACTAGTTTAGACCTTAAAAAAGCCTATAATTGAATACCTTCCAAAATGTAAGAATCTTACTACAAATGGATCTACCTTCTGCATTATCACTTCTAGATAAACACACACACACACACACACACATATATATATATATATATATATATATATATATATATATATATATATATATATATATATATATATATATATATATATATATATATATATATATATATATATATATATATATATATATATATATTTATATATATATATGAATAGCTTCCAAAATGTACAAATCGTACTGCAAATGGATCTACCTTCGACATTATCACTTCTAGATAAACACATGCACGCGCGTGCGCACACACACACACACACACACATATATATATATATATATATATATATATATATATATATATATATATATATATATATATATATATATATATATATATATATATATATATTTGTGAACTTGAGCGGATGTACATGATCACACAAAATAAAGCAAACAAATATGTACTTATTCATTTATTAATGCATAACTTAATGTCTTAAATCTACATTCATTTCTGAAATTTCCAATGTTTGAAAAACTAGACACAAACTCGAGCAAACTTCAGAGGAGAAGTGTGTTACCATGAAACCACACAAAAATTATTTCAAACATATCAAAAGTGTGTAACCACTAAACCGCACAACAAAAATAGTTTAAACATGTATAGTGTGATGTTTTAACTTGTTGAAAAGAAGCATGATCCATAGAACACAAGCACTAATACTTCAATATTAAAGTACATGAGAAGAGAGTTTGAACCTCTATAACATCAACTCTACCACTTTCAACATGACAGAAGTTGAACTTCAATAGTATCAGCTCTACCACTCTCATTTTACAACTACGAGGAGAGCTTTACTCTCACTAGGAGAGCACAAACAACTCCAGCACTCTTGTCGGGGATGCATAGTTTAGTGGTTAACACCTTGGATTCTAGTCTGATGGGTCCAAGGTTCAAATCTTGCAGGTAGTTCCAAAATAAGTCCTTGAGAAGTGGGAGATAAGGAGGGTCTTCTTGGTGGGTGTGTTGTTCTTTAATATAATTGAAAAAATATGGTCAAGACCAAACTTCAAAAACAAAAAGAGTGTTTATCAAGAGCACACTCTACCGCTCTCAAGAGCATATAAAAAAATCTACCATCTAAAGTGCAAGTGAACCTATTTAGTAGATTATGACTTTTTGAAACATGTGAACGAATAATGTATACTCTTTATTTTGTTTCAATATATTCGCATGAAAATATGTGATAATGACTATTTTTTAATTCAATGTATTAATAATGGTACAATTAATTTGATTAAAGATTATGAGTATTTGTCAAGGATTCGTGGTGTAGTGATAACATCGTGAACTTTAGATTATCTAAGGGTTCAAAATTCGGAGCATTAGCTGACATATAAGGGTTCAAAATTCCGAGCATTAGCTGACATATAAGTACTAGAAACGAGAGTTTCATGAAATGTTTCCACATAAGAAACCACAAGCAGATGGAAATTGTTTTTGTTTAAGAGGAAGCTCGGTTGAAGTTTAATCTCCCTTCCTGTTAACTCTAGAGTCTCCAAAAAAAATGGTTGGATCTTGATACCTCCAAATTTGAAGATTATCTGGAGATAGTACCTATACTTCACATTTATTAAAATTTATATCCAATTTTAAAGATTATCTGAAGAGAGTACCTAACTTCACATTTATAGTACTATTATCAAGATTATCTATATTTCACATTTATAGTTCTATTATCAAGATTATCTGAAGATAGTACCTATATTTTACATTTTTACTTCTATTATCAAGGTTTATTAAAATTTGTAACATTATTTCATGGTTTATAACAACCTTAAGGGCAATATGGCAAGGGATTAAAATTTATGGGAGTTTTTCTTGTCAAAAGTGATTTTGCCTCTAAAAAATGGGTGTTTTTTGAAACTTTTTGTCAAATGACAAACAAGAATTGATAATTTGCCTATTATTTTTTATAGATCTATATGTATATTATATATATATGCCTTTCATAAACATATCCAATTTTTTTATATGAAAGGTAAAAGCATTTTTTTGCCTATTGATCAAGCCTGTGTAGGTTAGTGGTTTGATGTCTTGAGTTTCTAGGAGAAAGTCTTGAGTTCAAGTGTTGGCTAAACATATTTATAAGTTCTTAAAAAGTAGGTGTCTTTACCTTATGAGATTGAGTGTGTGAGTGTGTTTCCAATTCATTGTATGAGATTGAGTGTGTGAGTGTGTTTCCAATTCATTGTAGTCTCAAAAAACATAAAAATAAAAATTTTATCTGGCTTATGACATTTTGTCGTGGCTGTGAAATTTACGTCTCAACTGTGCGCCCCAAGTACATGAGTTGTTTTGAAAGTACATGAGTTGTTTCTTTTTATCTTTCAAGAATATTAAATACTATGTTAGAAGTGAAGCCTTGAGAGTCCGTAAACTCTGTACATTGTCCTCATGGGTTATAAGAAGTAACTCCACACTAGACTCCGGAGGGGTGAGTAAATCTAGTTTTCTTGTTGGAGAGTGAGTAGCCAGGGGCGAAAATTCTATGTAGACGAGAAAGTTCTGAGTTTAAGTCTAATCTTGACTGGACATGTCCATGAGATTCTCGCGAAAAGTCTATGTAGACGAGAAAGTTCTGAGTTCAAGTCTAATCTTGACTGAACATGTCCATGAGATTCTCGTGATAGATGCCTCTACTTACAAGATTAAGTGTGTGAGTGTGTATTTCCATGCTCACACTAAGCACATTGAGGTGCATTATTATTATGTCAAGGAGAGGTTCTCTACTGGGGAGATCAGCTTGGCATATGTGCCCACGCAGGAGAACATTGTAGACCTTTTCACAAAGGCTCTGCCTAGGGAGAAATTTGAAGCTTTCCGCAAAGCTTTGGGCTTACTTCCTTTTGTGGAGTGATTTCCACATAGCTTGACACTTCCTTATACATGAGTGCCAACTCCTTGTTCACCGCATCACTCCCAAGGGGGATTTGTTGATATATTTAGGTAGTGATGTGTGTGAATACTCTAGGACCACTGGAGTGCTTTTTTCCCTCTTTAAGAGGTCCCCCCCCCTTGTATATACGCCTATAGCACTAATCGGTTACTTATCTTTGTACATTCTAGTGGTAGTACATTCAGTATTGTGTATTGTGCTCCGAACTTCTCTTGTGTTGTTCGCGTGCTTTCGTAGACATCTAACTCCAACAGTTGCTCTTTAGAGTTTAGCGTGTAACCAAAAAAGGCCTTGTTTTGGAAAACAACATCATGTCAAAAATATGCACATATTTTAGAAAAAAACGCATTCAAAACATTCTAGTCGCATCCGGAGGAGGAACCTGTAATCGATGATGCACACATTAATGTCCAACTTCATCTCCTTTGCATCAAATACACGAACAATGCCGAGGTTTGATCTCCAAGAAGAAGAGCTATGGCCATTATTTCATAGGAACTCTTGTATGAATTAACTGAGACCATTGTGATGTGTGATTTTATATCTCATGATTGAGAATCCAACGACCTTGACTTAATGTTCAATCTTATTATTATGTGAAGTTCGCCATTTCTCACATGATTGGAAACATAATTTGTTGCTAGAAATTAGGAAAGGACTTTTCCTGTTAACTCTAGAGTCTCCAAAAAAAATGGTTGGATCTTGATACCTCCAAATTTGAAGATTATCTGGAGATAGTACCTGTACTTCACATTTATTAAAATTTATATCCAATTTTAAAGATTATCTGAAGAGAGTACCTAACTTCACATTTATAGTTCTATTATCAAGATTATCTATATTTCACATTTATAGTTCTATTATCAAGATTATTTGAAGATAGTACCTATATTTTACATTTTTACTTCTATTATCAAGGTTTATTAAAATTTGTAACATTATTTCATGGTTTATAACAACCTTAAGGGCAATATGGCAAGGGATTAAAATTTATGGGAGTTTTTCTTGTCAAAAGTGATTTTGCCTCTAAAAAATGGGTGTTTTTTGAAACTTTTTGTCAAATGACAAACAAGAATTGATCATTTGCCTATTATTTTTTATAGATCTATATGTATATTATATATATATGCCTTTCATAAATATATCCAATTTTTTTATATGAAATGTAAAAGCATTTTTTTGCCTATTGATCAAGCCTATGTAGGTTAGTGGTTTGATGTTTTGAGTTTCTAGGAGAAAGTCTTGAGTTCAAGTGTTGACTAAACATATTTATAAGTTCTTAAAAAATAGGTGTCTCTATCTTATGAGATTGAGTGTGTTTCCAATTCATTGCAGTCTCAAAAAACATAAAAATAAAAATTTTATCTGACTTATGACATTTTGTCGATGCTGTGAAATTTACGTCTCAACTGTGCGCCCTAAGTACATGAGTTGTTTTGAAAGTACATGAGTTGTTTCTTTTTATCTTTCAAGAATATTAAATACTATGTTAGAAGTGAAGCCTTGAGAGTCCGTAAACTCTGTACATTGTCCTCATGGGTGATAAGAAGTAACTCCGTAAACTCTGTACATTGTCCTCATGGGTGATAAGAAGTAACTCCACACTAGACTCCGGAGGGGTGAGTAAATCTAGTTTTCTTGTTGGAGAGTGAGTAGCCAAGGGCGAAAATTCTATGTAGACGAGAAAGTTCTGAGTTCAAGTCTAATCTTGATTGGACATGTCCATGAGATTCTCGTGATAGATGCCTCTACTTACAATACTTACAAGTTCAAGTCTAATCTTGATTGGACATGTCCATGAGATTCTCGTGATAGATGCCTCTACTTACAATACTTACAAGATTGGGTGTGTGAGTGTGTATTTCTAATTCATTATACTCTAAAAAAAACTAATACTGCGCGCTATGTAATAATACCGCAATTACGTACATGCAAGAAAGGAAAATAAACAATAGTTTGATTAGTGAAGATCCGCAGACGGCCTATGGCTATGGTATATGAAGGATGAAAAATTTCGTCCTTTGATGTGGATATAGCCGTGTACGTCAGTTCTGTGCATGTTTTGATGCAGCAATGCTGCGTTTATGGAAATACCGCAAAGGAAGAGGAAAAGAAGATATGGTATAATCCCGGTTGGGAGGGGGGTGAGAGTCAAAATGGTCTTCTCGCCGTCGCCATGGATAGCATAGCACGTTCAGGCTATGGTCTAGTAATTGTGCATTTGTGGAAATGACAGAAAAGAACCAAAAAAAACCCATTAATTTCATTTCTCAACAGCCAGAGACGTGTAACTCCGGTCTAGAGGGATGGAAATTATGGGAAGTCATATCATCTTCTTGCTGTAGATACAGCCATGGAAGGCAATCTTGTGCAGGCTACGGTGTGACGATGCTACACCTACGGAACTAGCAGAAACGAGAAGAAACAGTAGGTTGATTATCAACATGCGCTAAAATTATTCTCCTTATATCAATGGAATTATTTCTCTGTTCTTAAAAAAAAATTAATTCGCGGATGACCTACGGCTATACTGTAACTTCAATCCTGGGGGTAGGAAGTAGCATTGCATTCCTGCCGTGGATATATCCATGGACTCTAGAGAGCGATTTTTTCCAGGCTATGATGTAGTAACGCTGTATTTAAGGAAACACGTGAAAGCAAAAGGAACAGCAACCTGATTTTCAGGCTCCATGGATAGCCTATGGCTATGGTGCAGCTCGAATCCAGAGGGTTTATAATTAGTATTACTTAATGGTGTAGCTCAAATCCAGAGAGGTAATAAATAGTATTGTTTTTTCCTTGTAGATATAGCGTTAGGAGGCAAGTTGCGACTTGCGAACTTCTTCAGACTATGTCATATGGCGTGTCTATGTCTGTCTATTTCATAGTAGTGCACCGTGCAGGTGCACCAAAGCCGATGCGGAAAAATGGCATAAGGATGCACATCTTATCGCTGTAAAGAGCTAGAATGTGCCGAACAAGGAGCTATTATTCTTTATTCAAACTCGTATTTGACTTATATTGACTTTATACTGATGGTATGCGTGTCTATGTATGTCCATTTTATGGTGGTGCACCGTGCACCTGCACCACAAAGGATGCGCAAAAATGGCATAAGGTATTAATTAGGATGCACATCTTATCGTGGTAATGATCGATGCAGCATATTGTCTGTGGATTTTGTGAGAATAAAATGGCTCAAATATTTATTGTATTATTATTATTTCGATTATTCATTGCAATTAATAACATAGTACATAAAATTCTGAAGGAAAGTCGATTGGCTATCCAATGGCCATGCACGGCTTCAGAGTAGTGGCTCTTCAATGCCCTATTCCTTTCCTGGGGGAGCTTGAGAGACTTCGACCAAGGTGGAATGCACTACATCACACACGCACACACACACACACACACACACATATATATATATATATATATATATATATATATATATATATATATATATATATTAATGATGTTCATATCAATAATGTATAAGCCATCGCCATGAACATCAATGAATGTTTGACCTGATGTAGTGTTATACAATTTGTCCTATAAAACACAGCATCTCAATTAATACATGTTTACAATGAAGAGAAGCTGATTATGAAATCTGCTCTATATTCTCTTGTTCAAAGTGTTGAAATCTGCTCTATATTCTGTTGTTCAAACACTTTGAAGGTCCCAATTTTCATGAGATGGGTTGAGTTCTCATCCTCTTTCCTGGGGCATAGATATTACCGTTTCAATTAGCAGTGCATTATACCGCATCTAACGATCTCTCTATAACTGATTGTGTTTTGTACTTGAAAAAACTCCTATGCCCTCCTTCCATTTCTCCCTTATCCTAACCACTTTCTCTTCTTTCAGTTTTCTTCTTTCCTTCCACCATTTTTGATTCCTACTTCACTCGCTCTTTCTTCCTCATTGCGATATACTTGAAAAATTTCAGCAAAAAATTGTGAAAACTGTTGGAAATTTCTAGCCACATATGGCTGAACATTTGCATCAAAATATGGTTGAAAATGAGCATGAAATTCAGCCCACGCATGATATAAATGTTGATGATGTATTACATAATGAATGCATGTCTATCAAAAGTGGCTGAAACAAACTTTGTAGGACAGCAAATTGAGTGCACCTTTACTTGGTAGAATAAGATCAAGCTCTCGCCATGCATCAAGTAATTTTGTGGATTATTCTCTTATTGTTACAACACATAATGAAGAGCCACTTTCTTTTGAAGATGCATGTGACGATCCACGATGGATGAGTGCTATGCAATCAGACATGGATTCCAGCCATTATCTTCTCCGTGTGTCTTGATGTGTTTGTGCTTCTTGTGTGTCTCTCGCACTTCTACCCACACCCAACAATGATATAAATGTTGATGATGTATTACATAATGAACACATTCTACCAAGAGTGCACAATCTATGCCAAAGTGGCTGAAACAAACTTTGCAGGACAACAAATTGAGTGCACATTTACTTGGTAGAACAAGATCAAACTCTCACCATGCATCAAGTAATTTTGTGGATTATTCTCTTATTGCTACAGCATGTAATGAAGAGCCACTTTCTTTAGAAGATGCATGTGACGATCCACGATGGATGAGTGCTATGCAATTAGAAATGGATTCCATACATAGGAATGGTACTTGGGAGTTATGTAAATTGCCAAAAGAAAAGAATGCCATTGGTACAAAGTGGGTTTACAAGATTAAGAGAAATTTTGATGGCAGCATTGATCGCTACAAAGCTAGATTGGTTGCCAAAGGATATGCGCAACAATATGGCATTGACTATGAGGAAACTTTTGCACCTACTTCACGCATGACTACCATTCGTACCGTGGTTGCATTGTATGCACATCGAGGTTCGAAAGTGCATCACTTGGACATAAAAACAGCCTTCTTGAATGGTGATTTGCAAGAAGAGGTTTATGTGAAGCAACCTCCTAGATTTTTTACGAAAGGGAAATAGCATATGGTTTGTCACTTGCATAAAGCCTTGTATGGTCTCAAGCAAGCTCCACGTGCATGGTATGACAAAATCCATAAGCACTTGATTGCTCTTGGCTTCACATGTAGTCCGATTGAAAGCACACTCTATGTATGCAAAAATGGGTCTGATCTTATAGTGCTTGTTCTTTATGTCAATGACATACTCTTGACTGGGTCATGTGATGCAAAACTTGACATTCTTATGGCTGATTTGCAGCATACTTTTGATATCAGTTATCTTGGTCTTTTGAGCTACTATCTTGGCATCCAGTTTGTATCCATTGAGGGGGGAATTGTTATGCATCAAGTAAAGTATGTTGAAAAACTACTTCAACGTTTTGACTTTGAGGATTGCAAGCCAGTTTCCACATCAGTTGAGATAGGATTTAGGTTCTCAGTTGAGGATTCCAGTGATGCATTTGACACTTCTCTTTATCAGCAAGTTGTGAGATGTCTTATATATGCATGAAGCAAAAGGCTAGATATATAGTATGTAGTTTCCTAGTTGAGTCGATTCATGCATCCCTAGCACTAAGCATTGGCAAGCGGTGAAAAGTGTGTTTAGATATCTCCGAGGCACTTTGAGCTTAGGTCTCTTTTATGGCAGAGATGTTCAGCCATGCTTGCATGCTTTTACAGATAGTGATTGGGCTGGTTGTTATGATACTCACGTGTCCACTAGTGGTAATTTCTTTTTCCTTGGAGACTGTTGAGCCATAAAAGTCATGTTGGTCAAAGTCAACTACAGTCAAAGTCAAAAGGTCAAAGTCAATAAGGTCAAGGTCAAAGTCAACAGGTGCAAAGTCAAAGGGCTAAAGTGCAGGTGTCAAAGTGCACATGTAGTGCATAATTAATTGTCCACAAAGGGTAAATTGGAGAAAGTGGGTTGCAGGTTGCAGAGGTATTTTCTCTAATTTCCCTAAGGTTCAAAGTGTTTTTAAAGTATTTTGGAAGGTTCAGGTGAACCCCCTCTTATTTGAAAAAGTGAAGACTTAAAAGGAAATGTGAAGGTATGTGAAGCGGCAGCGTACACACAAGGGAAAGTATGGCCCCCCAATTAAAATTTTGGGTTTTAGTCTAATGTCACTACAGGACAAAACAGTGAGTCGTTGGCTGCCACTTGTGAAGACAATCTTGGGACATCAAAGTGAGCACCAAGATACTCTTGCAGTTAGGAGCGTACGTGATCGACACACTCAAATGAAAGCAAGGACTATTCTTGGACCAATCTTAGAGTAAGCAAGAGAAACATAGTCTAAGTGAAGCAAGAAGGAGAAGGGCAAGAGTCACCAGTGTACGACGCAGAGAAGTGGAGTTGAAGGAGTGCATGGAGAGTGACTAAGGGATTGTGCAGAGAGTGCTAAGCTAGTCCCCCAAGGATCTCAAGGTCTCTTTGCAATGTGCGCGTGCGGACAGAAGGTATTCATTCCTCCCCCTTAGTGGAAGCTTGGTGCAAGGTGTGCACAAGGATAAGCTTGAAGCAGGTGGAGGTCTGGTGCAGAGGAGGCCGGCGACAAGAAGACTTTGGGATATTTGGTATTTTGTGATTGAGCACTCTGTGTGATTGTGCACAGAAGTATTGGCTTGTATTGTGCTTCAAACATTGTAATTGTCTTACTGTAATCAATAGGCAGAAGCTTCCAAGGTGTATTTCCTCTTCTGGTCTTTTCCTTTTCTCCTACAAACCCTCAAACTCCTTCTTGTCTAAGAATCCCCCAACAAAATTTGGCACGCCCGGTGGGACTTCCAAGGAGATTTGAGCTTAGGAGAAACCAAGTGCAAAGTATAGCAGAGGTCACGTGTCTACAGTGCTACTACAGTGCTACTTCATCAAACAAAGGTAAATATTCTTATCAAGTGTCTCATATTAAGTGGGCTATGAGCTGCTCATGACCGCAACCCGGTACCGAACATTGAGGATCACCTGCAAGCAGACAAGAAGGAAGGTTGTTAGAAGGTCCTCCAGTCCACTATCTTCAACCTCATCAGTAAAGAGCATGGCGGGTCAGGTAGACTTGGAAACTTTACTCTCTAGATTGAATATAAAGTTTCCTTCTTTCAAAGGCCTAGCTCAGGAGGATCCGGATGAACACATTAGAAGGTTTTTGGCACTATGTAAGACTAGAGGCTTAATGGGTAGGGAGGATGCCTTTTTAATTCTCTTCCTTGCCACATTAGAGGGATTAGCAGATAAGGGGTTCAGCCAGTTTGCTGAAAACCATTTTACCCCTTGGGATGTGATGAAAGATGCATTTAAAAATCAATTCCAGCATGGCAACACTGCGGAGATTATCATAGAAGAACTAGAAAATTTGAGATTGGGTCCAGGAGAAAAGTTCCTAGAGTTTGTGACTAGGGCCAAAGCACTAATGGCTAAATTGCCAGATCCACCACACGATTTTTTTGTTAAGAAATGGTTAGCTAAGCCCCTATCAGTGGCCACCCAATGCAAAATAAAGGAATTAGTGTTACCTACAGCATCCATAGAGGAGTTCATCAACACAGCCACACGCTTGGAGCAGATAAGGCACAAGTATGGAGCAACTTCTTCCCAACCAACATATGGTACAGAAATGGAGGATCCAGTGATCCAACTAAGGAAGGAGCTGGAGGGCTTAAAAAGAAATAAGCCCTACAAAGAGGAGGAGAATGTTGTTGCTTAGTTGAGAAGGGAGATTGAAGCACTAAAGCTCCAAAAGGAGGAGGAGGCCCAAGCAGAGGAATTAGCTCAGTTGTGACAGGAGTTGCAGGAACTAAAAGGAGGTGGCATCAAGAGTGGACTTTGGTGTTCCATGTGCAGCAAGCAAGGTCACATAGTAAGTGAATGTCCTTTGTTAAGTGTGACTTGCCAATTATGCAGGAAAGTTGGCCATGAGGCCCATGAATGCCAATCAAGGGGAATGCCTGCAATGACATACTGGACACAAGGAGGACCCCCACCACCCACAAATGTGATGGCTGCTGCACCGAGTCAAGGTAACAACTACAACCCTAGACAGAGGGATAATTTTGGAAATGGGCCTAGATGTGGAGAATGTGGGCACTATCAAAGTAGGTGCACTCTCCCAGAAAATGCCCCACCTTGCAGAAACTACCCAGAGGCTAGAGACCACTATACAAATTGTTGTCCTAAGAATCAAGCCTCTTCATCCGGGCTCCATATTCAAATGATTTCTGTACACAAAGAAGAAGTGTTAGATCAGGTTAATCTGCCATCTCCATCTACCAGGGTGGTGCATTTAAAAGAAATTGAATCTTTTACGGTGCAGAAAAGAAGCAAGGGGAAGGCTCAAGTGGAAATAGGTCAACAATCAATGATTAATGGATT
Organism: Ceratopteris richardii; assembly: GCA_020310875.1. Classification (NCBI taxonomy): domain Eukaryota; kingdom Viridiplantae; phylum Streptophyta; class Polypodiopsida; order Polypodiales; family Pteridaceae; genus Ceratopteris; species Ceratopteris richardii. Next base: position 63,240,641 of record CM035414.1, on the reverse strand, counting down.
AAACAGAGACAAAGGTGTGTCTGAAGACAAAGCCACCACAAGTGCAGATACAAGGCAAAAAGAAAATTTCACAGGTACCAGTTATGCCATTGAATATGCATTCAACAGGGCTCATGAGGAGTTTGATAAGTCAAATGCAGCCCATGCTCTTAAGGAATCAGAAGCTTCCAGACTGCTCAAGTCCATGAAAAAGGAGGTTAGTATTTTTTATTTAATAAAGATGGATGGGAAGTTCAGGTCAGAACTCTTGCAGATAATTGATGAAATGTCCACAACAAGTTTAGTGGCAAAGGCTGCTGTTATGCATAAAGATAAAAGTTTAGGGGAAGCACCCCTCACAGATTACAAGAGCCCTCGGCTAACAGTCTCTATTAAAGGTCATGAGTTTCAAGGAGTTATTGTGGATGGTGGTTCTGGCATTAACTTGATGCCTGAATATACCATGAAAAAGATTGGACTATACCCTTCAAGACCTGCCAACTTCATTGTAACAATGGCAGACCAAAGTGGTCCCTGGAGTTCCAGTCAAAATACAAGGTACTATCTTTAACTTGGACTTTGTTGTTTTAAGGCTGCCACAGGTAGAAGGAAGTTTCCCCCTGTTAATTGGGAGACCTTGGTTAAGGCATGCCAATGTGCTGCATGACTGGGGCAAGGACACAATGTGGGTAAAGCAAGAGGGAAAAGAGTTGCAGCAGATAATTTTAGAAGATGGACCAGACAATCAGAGAAATACTAGCATGATGCAGACAATTGGTATTTGTATGGAAGAAGAAGTAGTGGACAACCTAGAAGCAGATCTATTTGAAGGAGCAGATTTATATGAAGAAGAAAACATGTTGTCTTGGCTCCATGCAGAAGACCCATCTTCCTGCTATGGAATTTTTCCAAACTCAAGTAGAGAGGAAGCATTTGAAGAATCAAAGGATATCATTCAGGTTATTAATTCGAGTAAAATAGTCTCAGTCAAAGACCAGAGAAGAAAAGCAAAGCCCTTAAGTGTAGCAGTGATGAAGCTACTCCAATTCATAAGTCAATGGCCACTTTTTTATGGCTACTGGTATGGATAGCATCTATTGTGTCAATTTTTATGATAGTAAGTGCATGGCTTTACAATGATGTGGACAGAGTACCTGCAAGTCTTTGGAAACAAAAGATGCAGTATGGAGGAGATAATACTGTACTGAAGGATTTAAGGTGGGTCTATCAAAGCGTCAGCATGCCCAAAAAGAAGATAAAATCAATGAAGTGTAGTACAATTGCAGATTATAGAGGAGTTTCTCATGGTCAACATATAAAGATCATGGCTAAAGGCCTATCATCAAGCCAACGAAAGAATTATGGATCATCTGGAACCTGCAAAATTTGTCCAAGTTGTACATGGTCTTTTCTTGTCATTTTTACTTACGTTTTAGTAGTTTTTTTTTATCTATTTCATGCTTGTTTCTTGAGTTTTTAGCAAATTTAGCAGCCATTTCATCAACTTTGCAAAGGTACAATTTTTGGAATTTTTAGGATTTTTTTCAGAATTTTTCAAGGATTTTTTAGAATTTTTTCTAGCATTTTTCTCCTTTTTCATGTGTCTTTTTCTTGCCAAATTTGAGGAATAAAGGAAGCTCTCTGTGGTTTTGAGTGAAGAAACTGGCCTAACACTCTAGGAAATTTTTTCAGAATTTTTTGAAGATTTTTTGGATTTTTCTGGATTTTTTATGTATTTTTCTTTTGGATTTTTTGGAATTAAAAAAAAAAGGGGGTCCCCACAGGGCGTTTTCTTTTTTTCTTTTGCAAAAAAAAAAAAATCCCCCCCCTCCCCCCCCCCCCCCCACCCCCCCCCCCCCCTGTAACCTACATGGTGTAGCTGTAGCAAGATCAACATGGTCTCTTTAGCGCATTCCCTACATGGTGTAGCTGTAGCCAATAGGTATTAGCACCAACCCCCCCCCCCCCCCCCCCCCTCTCGCCCCCCCCTCCCCCCCACCCTCCCCCCCCTCCCCCCCCCCCCAAATTTAATTTTTTATTTTTTTACTTTTTAATTTTTTAATTTTTTAATTTTCTTATTTTTATTTTATTATTTTTATTTTATTTTATTATTTATTTTATTTCTTTTTCTTTTTATTTTTATTTGTATAGGCGTTCAAAAAAAAAATTATATATTTTTATTTTTTTTAATTTTTATGGCTCAAAGCTTTTGGCTCTGGATCATGCCTCGGTTGGCCGTTTTTTACAAAAAATGGAGTCATTTTCATATTTTTTGGCACCTCTGAGCTCAGTTTTTGGCTTTATTTTTCCAAATTCCAACTTTTTCTCTGACTTTTGGTCAAAACTCACATGTTTTGAGCACATTAATCACATGTTTTTATTTCCCCACATGGTCTATTCTCACCTTGTCTTACCTTATGTTTCATAATCTCCCACATGCACCCTCTGTAGCTCTACTGTTTGACCATTTTAACCCTCTCCAGACCCTATCATCCTACCCCATGCCCTACCTTTACCAATCTGCCCAGCCACATCCTTAACCCTCCCTATCCCTTCAATCCCCGCCCCTCAGCCCTCCCCTCCACCCCCTTTCTACCCTCCCATTGCAACCCTTTGCTTTTCTTGGGCAAAATCCAATTTTTGGTTCTTCTCTGGTGCTTGTTCTATTTTGCTTTTGGTGGAATTGGTTGCTGGTCAGATGTCCTCTTCCAGTTTTTGCAGCTCTCTTATCATGGTGTCCTATATGCTCAGAGTTTTGGTTGTAGCTCTCCAGGACCGAGAGCACATTAGGTGGTGGGCAACTGTTGAGCCCATAAAATTCATGTTGGTCAAAGTCAACTACAGTCAAAGTCAACAAGGTCAAGGTCAAAGTCAACAGGTGCAAAGTCAAAGGACTAAAGTGCAGGTGTCAAAGTGCACAGGTAGTGCACAATTAATTGTCCACAAAGGGTAAATTGGAGAAAGTGGGTTGTAGGTTGCAGAGGTATTTTCTCTAATTTCCCTAAGGTTCAAAGTGTTTTTAAAGTATTTTGGAAGGTTCAGGTGAACCCCCTCTTATGTGCAAAAGTGAAGACTTAAAAGGAAATGTGAAGGTATGTGAAGCGGCAGCGTACACATAGGGGAAAGTATTGCCCCCCAATTAAAATTTTGGGTTTTAGTCTAATGTCACTACAGGACAAAATAGTGAGTCGTTGGCTGCCACTTGTGAAGACAATCTTGGGACATCAAAGTGAGCACCAAGATACTCTTGCAGTTAGGAGCGTACGTGATCGACACCTCAAATCAAAGCAAGGACTATTCTTGGACCAATCTTAGAGTAAGCAAGAGAAACATAGTCTAAGTGAAGCAAGAAGGAGAAGGGCAAGAGTCACCAGTGTGCGACGCAGAGAAGTGGAGTTGAAGGAGTGCATGGAGAGTGACTAAGGGATTGTGCAGAGAGTGCTAAGCTAGTCCCCCAAGGATCTCAAGGTCTCTTTGCAATGTGCGCGTGCTGACAGAAGGTATTCATTCCTCCCCCTTAGTGGAAGCTTGGTGCAAGGTGTGCACAAGGATAAGCTTGAAGCAGGTGGAGGTCTGGTGTAGAGGAGGTCTGCGGCAAGAAGACTTTGGGATATTTGGTATTTTGTAATTGAGCACTCTATGTGATTGTGCACAGAAGTATTGGCTTGTATTGTGCTTCAAACATTGTAATTGTCTTACTGTAATCAATCGATAGAAGCTTCCAAGGTGTATTTCCTCTTCTGGTCTTTTCCTTTTCTCCTACAAACCCTCAAACTCCTTCTTGTCTAAGAATCCCCCAACAGAGACTCATGCATATCTTAGTTGAGTAAGAAGAAACCTACAGTGGCGACATCGAGTTGTGAAGCTGAGTACAAGGCAATTTTCACAGCTACAATGGAGTGTATATGACTGAGACGCCTTTTGATGGATCTTTGCATGGAGATTGATGCTGCTACGCATATTCTCACTGATAGTCAGAGTGATTTGGCTATTGCATGAAACCCAGTGTTTCATGCATGGACCAAACATGTTAAGGTGCATTACCACTATGTGAGAGAGCGCCTTCATGCAGGAGATATTGATTTGGTATATGTGCCTACACAAGATAATGTGGCAGACATATTCACCAAAGCTCTTCCACGAGAAAAGTTTGAAGCTTTTCGAAAAGCTTTAGGCTTATTACCTTGTGGGGGCTGATCTCTCACTCCCTGTATGTGTTCACATCATTCGCTCTAGGGGGGTTTGTTACACTTACGTGTTCCTCGAGTAGCTTTGATGTGAACCTTTTCCCAATACATGGGCACTTTTTACTCTAGGGCTGGCTAGAGGTTTTTTCCCCATGTTACCACATACTTGATACTCTCATATGTGGTGGTACTTTGTACTTAGGGATATTATTCAGCTCTTACTTGAGTTCAGTTCATCATCAATAGAGAGAGCTACTCTAGCCATTGTCTTCTCATGTGTCTTGCTGCATTTGTGCTCCTTGTGTGTGCTTCTTGTGTGTCTCTCGCACTTCTACCCACACCCAACAAGTATATCAACTACGGAAGTGGAAGAACGACTGGCGCTATGGAAACTCAGAGCATAGCCTTGGAAGAGAAGCTCCAGATTGTTCAAGAAAGTTTAGATACGGTGATGGTGCAGGTTGCAAGAATCCCGGAGCTGGAGAAGCAAGTTAATCAGTGGAAGCAACACTGCAATGATGCAAATGGAGTTTTGGTAAATAAGGAAGCAGAGGTGGAACAACTGAGAAAAGATGCCACAGTTTTGGATTTAACTTGTAAAGTGAAGCTACAGGAAGTGGCAAAGAAAACAGTGGAATACATAAACCAATTATCGGATGTTACTATAGCTTTTGATAAATTATTAGAGGGATTTGAGCAATGTATCCCTGAATTAGAAGCCTCTATAGTTAACTATAGAAGTTCTAGTCAGCAACTCTTAGATCCGAAGGAGTTTTTTGAATCAGTGATACAACTAGCAAAGGAAAATCTTAATGAGTTACGCTATGACCTAGAGAGAATTATGTTCCCGGAGATGCAAAACCAGGATGATGATTTGTAATCTTTTTCTTTGTAATCAGTGGGTTCAGATCTACCATGCATGCCAGTGTTCGCACTCGATGTGAACAACCACTTTCTTTGTAAAAATATCATTCTAATGTAATGGGATGGGAATTTCTAGAGATACTAAGAGTTTTTGGAGAAGTGTAATTTTGGTGATTTTGTATTTCCGAAGTTTGGAATGGTGTGTATCAATTACGAAGAAGTACGGTGAGGTTCAATATGGTGCACATTTCGAAAGTGACAAATATGAAGAACAAAGATACACAAAGAGCAAATACTGGTGAAGTCTACAGAATCTGAAAGAATCAGTTGTAAGAAGATACTGTAACGTAGTACTATACTCATTCTGTAATCGAAGATGTTACTTTCTATTGTAGTGTTATGATTATGTCTATATTGTATCGATGTGAAGGATTGTCGTGTAACATGATTATCTAAATTAACCATAAGGAATAGAAACACATGTTTATGAATACTATGATATTTTTAAATCCCCGTTCTCAAACCTATACATTGGGAACTGTAAGATTGCAGTGAAACAGTAACGCCCAAACATTGCACATTTGATAGTATTCCCTATAGGGAGAGGCTAGAGTGAACGATTGTGACTAGAGGAGTGTCGACAATGTCCTAGATGAAGTGGCGACCTACCATAATACCATTGTTGGAGCTAGGCATATGTGAAAGCACGCGAACAACACACAAAAGAAGGAGAAGCTTGGAGCACAACATACAATGCTGAATGTATTACCATTAGAATGTACAACAATAAGTAACTCATTTGGGCTATAGGCATATATACAAGCCAGGGAAAAAACCTCGTAAAGAGGGAAAAAAGTACCCCGACAATCCTAGTGTGTTCACACACATCACTATCGAAATATATCAACACTTTTCAGCACCTTCCTCAATTTAATTTATCACCAGTCCACAAGAAAACCCCCTTACACTCTACCAAACCCCCTATTGGAGTTAGATGTCTGTGGAAGCACGTGAATACCACAAGGAAGAAGAAGAAGCTTGGAGCACAACACATAATACTAAATGTATTACCAGTAGAATGTACAAAGATAAGTAATTTGTTAGGGCTATAGGAGTATATACAAGCCGGGGGGAAAAAACCTCCTAAAGAGGGAAAAAAGTGCCTCGATAGTCCTAGTGTGTTCACACACATCCCTACCTAAATATATCAACAAATCTCCCCTGGGAATGATGCGGTGAACAAGGAGTTAGCACTCATGTATAAGGAAGTACCAAGCTATGTGGAATCAATCCACAAAAGGAAGTAAGCCCAAAGCTTTGCGGAAAGCTTGAAACTTCTCCCTATGCAGAGCCTTGGTGAAAAGGTATGCAATGTTCTCTTGCATGGGCACATATGCCAAGTTGATCTCTCTAGTAGAGAACCTCTCCCTGACATAATGATAATGCACCTCAATGTGCTTAGTGCGAGCATGGACCATAGGGTTCCTGACAATTGCCAATGTGCTCTGAGTGTCAATGAAGATGGTGGTGGCAGAAGACTAAACAACACCCAAATTAGCCATAAGGCATCTGAGCCACACACACTCAACAATCGCTATGAAAGTTGTCCTATACTCAGCCTCACAACTAGAAGTGGCCACAGTAGGCTACTTCTTGCTCAGCCAAGATATGCATGAGCTACCAAGCATGAAGCAAAAACCACTAGTGGACACACGAGTGTCATAGCAACCAACCCAATCACTGGCAAAAAAAGCATGCAAATCTGGTGGTAGCGATCCCCCCTTCGGATAAAACAATCCAAGGAGCCGGGTACCACTCAAGTAGCGAAAGATGCACTTAACTGCTTGCCAATGCTTGACACTTGGGCATTGCATAAACATGCTCATCTCTGAGATAGCAAACTGAATATCTGGCCAAGTAATGCATAAGTAAATAAAGCATCCAATAGCCCGTTGATAGAGAACAACATCAAATGCATCTCCCGCATCATGAAGCCTCAATCATAAACCTGTCTCCATAGGAGTGACAATAGTCTTACACTCTTCAAGGCCAAAATGTTGCAATAATGTGTCAATATATTTCATTTGACACAAAGCTATTCCACCATCAACGTGCATAAATTAAATGCCCAAATAATGGTGCAAATGCCCCAAATCAGACATCTCAAATGAGAACCAATGAGCACCATGGCATCAACATACACAACAATGATCAGAAGCACATCATTAGCACGCTTAACATATAAGGTTCTTCCAATTGGATTGTTCACAAAACCATGTGCAAATAGATAGGCATGTATCTTTTCATACCAAGCACGTGGTGCTTGCTTTAAACCATATAATGCCTTCTTTAACCTACACACCTGGTTTAATGCCCTTTTTGCACAAAGCCATAGGACTGAAAATATACACTTCTTCATGCAAATCACCATTCAGAAATGTTGTTTTAATGTCCAATTGATGTACATTCCAATCATGATGAGCTACAAGTGCACAGATGCTACGAACAGTAGTCATTCGGCATGTAGGTGCAAAGGTTTCATCAAAATCAATGCCTCTTTCCTGCACATAACCCTTTGCAATAAACCTAGCCTTATACCTGTCAATTATTCCGTCAGCTTCACGCTTCAGCGTGTATACCCACTTAGTGACAGTGCCCTTCTTGCCAGGAGGCAAGTCACACAAAGACGAGGTACCATTTTTCATGATAGCATCATATTCAAATTGCATTGCAGCCATGCAACGTTCAAAATTTTGTGCTTCATCAAACAAAATAGGTTCAGTCTCATCACATAGACTAGATGCAACCATAGCATAGCAATCTGATGCAAAAGGGGCACTATGAGAGCCTGAATGAGTACGATAAGACAGAGGTGCATCTAATTTGTTGTCACAAAAAGTCTGCACCAGCCATTTTGGCATGTTTTTTTCGCACTCAATATCAACTCTCTCATCAAGTGTATCATGTAAATGTACATCAGAAACAAAAGATCTGCATCATGACATGAAACCTACAAAGGCTGAGAAGTTGCCTCATTAGGATAAACACTAGGCTGTCCACCTATAAAAATAGGTAGCAAAGTATCCTACATGTCTTTAGAGCTAACAGATGTCTCCTTCGTACATGAAAGTAAGGGCTGAATAGCATCTTCCACAAAAACAACATCACAATTAACCAAAATGTGTTTAGAGAAGAGGACACCATTTCAAATTTCTGCACGCATAGCAAACTAGCGAAATTCAAATGACCAAAGTGTGCATGCCAATGCTTTGCATCTGACATAGCCTGAGAATCATGTACTGCACATGCCAAATCATTCACAGATCTTTTATAGTCTATGAGCTTATATAGCCCACGACATAAAATGCCAGAAGCAATAATCATGTCACCTTTGAGAGATCATGAATTGTATATCTGTCATCAACAAATTTCACAACCAATCCAATCTTAGATAATGTTGAAAGTGATAATAGATTTTTCTTGATCCTTGGCACAAATAAAGCATCTAACAAGGTGAAAGAACTACCATCAGCAGTAGTTAGAATGATATTACCAACTCCCATGACAAGATAAGATGCGTTGTTAGCACATGTGATAGTACTCCCTGTAGGGGCAGGCTCAAGTGAAGTGAAGAAATTGTGCTGCAAGGTAATATGTTTGGTTGCCCCACTATCAAAATACCAAACATCTAAGTCTACTACAGACATACACTGCTCATGAGAAGATGGGTCAAAATTGCAAACAATGGTAAACACGCGTTCTTCATTTTGCACAAGATTAGCAAACTCTATTTTCGGTGTAGAGGCCTCTAAAAAAACCATTCCGGCCTCTTTCTTCTTTGCCTCTTTAGCAGCCAATTTTGGACATCTCTTAATGACATGATCATTTGCTTTAGAGTATTTGCAAAACAATTTCTACTTTTCTGATTTCTTCTCATCTTTGTCTTCGTTCTTCGAATGTGCAGCATTTGCAGACTTCTACTTACTAGTAGAAGAGCTCCATTTTCCTTCGCCCTTCTGACTAGCCAGGAAAGCTTGATCTACAACATGCATAATGGACCTGTTCTGCCTAGGTTGATCTTCCTACAGCAAAGCAGAAAATAACTCTTCAAATGTCAAGGCATTTGGATTGCCTTTCATCATCAAATGAAGAGTAGAAGCAAAACTCTGATATGAGTCGGGAAGACCATTCAGAACAGTGTGCACAAGTGAACTGTCAGGAAGGACTTCATCAGCAGAAATCAACTGTTCCTCCAAATTCTTGATCTTTGTGAGAACATTATCCATAGAATCACCTTCATTAATGTGCTCACTCTCCAACTATTTTTAGAGGTAAGCAACACGAGCCTCATTCCTAGTCTGATATAATGTGGTAAGTGTATCCCAAGCATCCTTAGCTAGTTTGCATGAGAGAATGTGAGAAATAATGGCACGTTTGATAGACAAAGCTATCAATGCATGTGCCTGAGCATCTTTGCCATCCTAATGAATTTGCTCTACAGTAGGTGCAATAGAAATCGTAGCACGAACCGGAATCTACAGAATATCACCATCATTGATGCCATCTACATCAGCTTTAGTACCTATGTTTGCAGTACCTGTATTTGCAGGTGTAATAGGATGTCTTTCAACACCCTACATAATATTGCACACTCCTTTTGTGACTAATACATGACACATCATATAAGCCCACAATGGGTAATTCATACCATCCAACTTATCATCAATGGCCAACATATGAAATACATCACTGCTTTCAGCCATGGCCACTAACTAAAATACCCTGATGTAGAAAAATGATTGTATTTGAAAAAGCTGAACAAAACTACCTTGACGAGTTCTACTAAACTTGTAACAGACTTTGAAACGCTTATATTGGCAAACCAAAACTAGTATATATCTTTGGCACAAAAAGACAAAATAGCCTACATAAGTGCTGCGATAGTGCATTCGGAGGTCGAAACAAGCTCGGATCGTGATTTCGGCACCACAGAGCGAAGCAGCTTTTTATCTCCTAATCACCTTGAGTATACACACCGAATTTCGTGTGATTCTGAGACTGTGTCTGGAGGAGTATCAACGATGCCTTAGATGAAGCAATGACCTACTCTGATACCAATTGTTGGAGTTAGATGTCTACGGAAGCACGTGAACAACACAAGGAAGAAGAAGAAGCTTGGAGCACAACACACAATACTGAATGTATTACCACTAGAATGTACAAAGATAAGTAACCCATTAGGGCTATAGGCGTATATACAAGCCGGGGGAAGAAAACCTCCTAAGAAGGAAAAAAGTGCCTTGACAGTCCTAGTGTGTTCACACACATCACTACCTAAATATGTCAACACCCCCAACCCTTCAAACGACAATGATGGATGCTCAACAAAAGAGGCCCCATATCACTTTTTGGCATTGTGGTAATTTTGTTCATAGTAAAGGTAAATGTAGGTTGCAAACTAATGATATGAAACCTGTTGGAGCTCAAGTACACAACATGGAGGTGCTTCATGAAGACACTCAACCTGATTGGACCGAAGAAGCATTGGAAAAGGATCTAAGTACCTTGGGTGACAAAATTTCAATTCATTCTTTACTTTGCATGCAAGGTACTATTAATGGTAAAGTTGTTAATATTTTACATGATGATGGTGGTTCACATGATTTTATTTCTTATACATTAGTGCAAGATCTTCAATTACATCCACTTCCTTCTATGTATAAAGTTAAGGCTTCATTTCAAGGAAATGGATATAATGTTACAAGTGAACTACATAACATTCAAATTTGTATAGGTTCATACCTAGATGAATGCACATTCTTAATTGCTCCTTTGCAGTTCTATGATGTTATACTTGGTACTCCTTTTCTTCATCATTATAATCCATGCATTGATTATCATACACACACAATGAGATTTAAGTTTAATAATCAAGATATTTCTTTGTCTGCAATGCATGAATTCCAATCATTTCCATTAATTAATCATACTCAAGTAAAACATGCATTTAGGAAAGGCTACAATTCATGTATTGTTTTTGTCAATAACATAGTTGATTATACGCATACACTTCCTAATGTAGATAAATCATTATGGATGCCTATTAGGATTGATTTATGGCTGGTTTTCCTCCTAAACTACCACCTTCTAGGGGATCTCTTGACCATAGTATGGACTTAGTTCCTGGTATTTGTCTTCCCCATAAAGCACCTTATAGGCATGGAGCTTTACATAAAAACGAAATGCATAATCAAGTTAACTCCACAAAGGACTTATAAGGCTTAGTTCTTCTCCCCTTGGAATACCTGTTCTTTTAGTAGAGAAGAAGACAAGAATTATAGGATGTGCATTGACTATAGAGGAATCAATAAGATCACAATTAAAAATAGATATCCTATTCCTAGGATAAATGATTTGCTAGATAAAATTCATGGAGCACGTACCTTTAGCAAAATTGATCTTAAATCAGGTTATCATCAAATATGAATGACACAAAATGACATTTATAGGAATACCTTTAGAACTCAGACTGGCCACTTTCAATTCATGGTAATGCCTTTTGGACTCACCAATGTGTTGGTGCAAGTGAATCACCAATTGATGTTTTGGATAAAGACTTGAAGTCAAAGGATGAAGAAAAAGATCAATAATTGAAGATTGAAGATAAGAGTATGTTCAGGAAATGAAGACTTGTCTACATATGTACATTAATTTGTAGTTAGCTCACTTATACCTTTTGTATGGTCATGAGCTTGTATATATATGCCTATATATACAAGTAGAAAGTTGGGGAAAGTATGGGAGAGCATGAGATATGAAGAATTAGATGTTGTAAGAGTCATTAGACACTTTAGAAGTGAAGGAGATCTCTCTCATCATTCAGTTGTAAAATTTTTCAAAGAAGAAGAAAAATTACGCCCGATCTTTTGCTAAGTACTCCTTCTGTGTTTAATATTTTGTGAAATACTTTTGTACAAGTATAAGTCTATAGTTGATTGAACTCTGTACAAGTTTTCATATCCGAATTGTGATCAGGCTGAGAGGATTGAGAGTAGGAACATTTACATGTGTAAATGTGAAGAAGTGAAGTTGCAATAGGCACAAAATTCGATGCTAATGTTTTGGTCAGTTCTCCTTCCATGGTGTAAAGTTTTGAGCAGATAAGCAATCATTCTTTAAGTTGGAAGGTAAGCTACCTATGGCTAAAAGCATTTGAATAAACGGGTTGTAATTTGAGAGAACTATGCATTAAAAGTTACAGGTGCCAAATTCGACTGTAGAGAAGTATAGTTTTAGACATAGGTGGATTGTTTGAATCATTTCTCAAGATTTATTGAGTCTTTTGAGATGATTTAACTTGGAAAAGGTGCGCCAACATTAGGCAACACCTCATAAAAAGTTTCATTGAAAACGTTACACATTTGATTAGTCAATGAGTGAGTAATGTGTAGCAGACTTTTCTGAGTAGTGACTCTTTTCACAGTTACTACAAATTTTGATAGCTTGGAATTGGTCTTCCAAAATTGAGTAAGGTTTTGAGTTATTCTTGATATAGAAGTGTTCTAACATCAAGGATAGCTTGTTCTTTTGGAGATTAACACTCTCCATCAGTGGTGTCAGAGTAGGAATCATCAAAATTGAAGAAAGGAAGACCCAACTATTGCAGATGTAAAGAAATCAACCTTTGAAGGTTCAAAAGGTGAAAGTTTGAAGTGAAAGCTTGAAAAGGAGGCCTGAAGCTATCAAGAAGATCAAAAGGAACTTCATTTGAAGTAAAGGTACACTTATTCCTCATAAAGCTTGACGAATTTAATACACATGTGAAGAAAGGATGGGAGATTCTCTTCAGATAAAGAAATTGGATAGAGAAAACTATCGAGCTTGGTCAGTGAGGATGGAAGCTCATCTCATGAGCAAAGACTTGATAGGTTACATCACAGGTGAAGAAGAAAAACCACAATTCAGAGATCCTAGTGTTCCAACTAGGGATGAACTATCAGATTTGAAGACTTGGATGAAGAAGGATGCTCAAGCTAGGAGCATTATCTACATGGGAGTCAATGACTACTTGCTACCTCATATTAGAGGTCTTGAAAGTGCAAGTGATATATGGAATGTTTTGGAGGAGCATTTCGAAAACATTAAAAAGTCAAGGAAGGCATCTTTATGGGCAGAGTTCACTACATTCAAGAAGAAGGCTTCTCAATCCATTTCAGATTATGTAACAAGGATGAAGGACATTGCAGATGCATTAGGAGCTGGTAATGAAGATATTGAGGAGGATAAATTGGTAAGGCAAATCCTCACAGGTTTGAGAGGAGATGAGAAATAGAAGCCATTCCTTTTGTCTACTGAATCGTCACTAGATCATTTCTCTCCGGATTTAAATAAGTTGCTAGGACACATGCTAACTTTTAAGTAGGATATCAAAGGTGATGGTGATAAGAGTGCAGGTCAAGCAAGGTATCCAAAGGATAAGAAGAAGAATAGCAAAGGCAAGTAACAATTAAATGAAGAAGAAGGTACAACTAGCCAAGCCAACTTCCTAAGAAGAAGAGGAGGTGGCAAAGGTAGAGGAAGAGGCACAAGCAATAAAGATGGGGCAAAGCTTGCTGGATTTGTGGTAAGACAAATTATTTAGCTCATGATTGTTGGCATAATAATCAGAAGAATGGAGGATATAGTCAGAACTTTAATTCAAGAGGAAGAGTTGGTAGAAACCAAAGAGGTAATTTCAGAGGTAGAGGTAGTAGAGGTTACTTTGGAAGGATGTAACATGAAGTAGCCTGTATCACTAATTTCTTTCCAAAACGACTAGCAATCACCCCTATCGTTGTGAGATCCAAATATGTGCACAGATGATATTCTTCCAGTAGCCAATACCCATACACAGAGGATTCAAAAATCTAACAAAAGAGTTTCCATTAAAAAAAAAGAATAAAATAGTAAACAAAAAGAGAAAAAAAGTAATTTTATCATATTCAGAAGATATGTAATGTATCAAGTTCTGTGGTAAATCACTTTTCAAAATTAACCTTTACGCATCTACAAAGTCTCTGTCAAATTGATAAATCATAATGAAACAAGAACATCTCCTTTAATTCTAAAGAAAATACTTATCTTTAACGCATAGATCCTTCCATGGTTTGCTGCGATTTGCCTTTATGAAATCTAACTCTGAGATTTTTCACGTTTGACAATTGTAGATCAATAGCTCTGAATAAATTGTCTCTACGTATTAAGTCCGATCTTCATAAGACTCCCCACTTTCAATCAATCAGAATTAAATGTTGCATTCAGCCTAATTTTCCTTAGCATCAAAAGATAAGCTGCTCTTAATTTATTCAGCTCTCTTGCTCTGATCCATTATCTTTCAATATCCATCTCTGCATCCGATTTTGCTTCAGATCTCTCCTTCCCGTTTAATCTGATCGTTGTCCCTAACTTCAATATCAGCCATGTTGTCATCTTCACCTTTTTCTTGAAGCTTTACATAATAAATAATATAACCTCCGTAGATTCCAGCTATTATGGTTACAAAACGTGGGAAAAGGCATGTGAACCCTGTCTTGGATCTTTGAAGCATCTTCATATTCCTCTTTGTGTTCCAGCAATAGCTACCTACACAGAACTCTTTAATTAGGAAGACTATAACCTCCAGTTTCGATGAAAAACTATCTCCACCATCATATGTATGCCTTCACATGTCATTCCCCAAAAGAGGTCTCTATCCTCCCTATTGTCCTTTCATGCAGCTCTCCTTGTTGGATGCCTACTCCTTCTCTTCAGCCTAGTTTGAAAAGAGAAAACTTCAATAGTTCCATGATTTTTTCAATTTTGGAACATTTCAACTACCCTTTGAACTTGAAAGATCGATTGATTTAAGTTTCAATTGATTCGATTCTTATCATGTCTTGGGATAGAATGAGATAAAACTTCAAAGGAAACTTTATCAACATACTAGGATGCATGATTTTTCAAATCCAAGCTAACGACTATATCTAGGCTTGTCGTTAGGATTCTCTAAATTTTCCTAAACTTAGAGTCATCAAGGAAATTTAGAAGTAGCCTTATTTTCTTGCCATTCCAATGAGCAAGAGAATCGAACACTTTGACTTTCAAAGGGTCTACTTTTCCTAATCAAGACTCCTAATTTGTGATACCTAAATATCATGTTTGGAAAAAACAAACTAGCTACTTGAGTTGCATGGCAGCCAAGAGCGTTGCAACTATCTAGTTTGCTTTATTTCCTAGCTATCTTAGTCGAGCTAGAAAAATTAGGTAACGATTAGGAAAGTACATTTGTTCAACTACTTAGCAAAAAATCAGCAAAAACCATGCTTCATCATATGCCAATGCATGTTCTTCGATGCAGTACATGTGAGTGCATTCATGTGTTTGCATGCGTTTTCCTTTTCATGCTTCAAATTTAAATCAAGAAGTTCTTGAGATTGATATGTGTGCATCCAATCATCCATGCACAAACAATCTATCCTCTACGTTACAAAAAGTTATAAATATACATGTGTGCAGACTTGAGTGCATCCTATTCCTTATCCTATTCCTTTTGCAAGCAAGAAGAAAATGTGAATTGTGCATGAAAACATTCTTTTGAAAGGAGAGATGCACCAACAATCATTTCTTTTATAGATGCATACCAAACATTTCAATATGTTTGTGCTTTTCCATTTCAATATTTCTCTCATTTAGCTTTCATTAATTTGCATCATTTTTAATAAAATGCATCCTACATGAAGCATGGAGAAAAATAAATATTGAAATCTTCTTCACCATTCTGTCTGCTCTCACGGATGAATCAAATGTTCCTGACACTGATGATGTGGTTCTTCTTTTGTGGTTGCTCACAGGAAAGTCGTGGCTAATTATAGGTCTCAACAGACTGACAAATCATCAGGGCCGTACTGCATTGGATATAGCAGATGACAGACTAGCCAATAGAAGTGAGTTCGATCCCTAATTGATGCTCCTCGATGAGCCTACAGTCTTTTGTGATGTAGACTATCTAATATAATTTTACTCACGCATCTTGTGCACATCCGCACGAAAGGGGACGAGTTGGAACTCCATCCACTGGGATGTATACACAGATGTGAAACGCTTTGCTATCATTTACAATTCAATGCAAGTTGTAAGCATGCTCGGAAAATATCCATAGAACACCTGCGTAGTGACTTGGCCGAAATTCACACCTTGATGAAAGTCATACATACAGAAGAATAGCACGAGTTTCTTTTTGCAGAGATGTAGAGATAAAAACTGAAGTTCTGTGGATAATCTTCAGAGGCGAAAAGGCTAAATGCCTTAGTGATCCAAAGAAGAAGCTTGGATGCTGGAGAATGCGACCTCATACTTTTGTCTCTGATCTTGAAAGATCTGCATTCATCTGCTTAAATCGGTCGTTGAAGAAATGATATATTGCTATGCCTCACTCCCTTTGCTGCCATGGATGTCGTGGGTTCAAGGCTTGCAACCGTCTCCTAAAATCATCCGATGCGAACCCATAAAGGAGAAACCCGCATCTCCAATGAAGAGCAGCAGGATTCAGGATACCACTCAACCTTCACTCCCTGCTTCATGCCCCTATCTCTGAAGCAGAAATCATTGAGGTCATTGATGCCCTCCCTTCTGATAAAAGCCCGGGACCCAACGGGCTTACTAATGAGTTCTTTAAATCCTTCAAGTTGGTGGTTGCCACCCCTCTCCGTCTAGTTTGGCAAGAGGTGCTGAAGTTTGGCGCGCTTCCATCTTGTCTCAACAATGGCATTATCAAGTTAATACACAAAAAAGGGGAAAAGAACAAAATAGAGAATTGGCGTCCTATTACGATGCTCCAAACAAGGTACAAGATCATCGCCAAAGTCATTGCCAACAGAATCTCTTGCCACTTGAGAGCGTGGTTAAGCGAGGACCAAAAAGGTTTCATCAAAGGCAGGTCAATTTTGGAAACCATTATAGATATCTGGGAAGGTCTTGAGTTTGCAAATGAGTCTAAACAAGACGTGGTCTTCCTCAAGATCGACTTTGATAAAGCCTACGATAGGCTGGAATGGGACTATATTCTGCAGTCGCTCCAAGATCTTGGATGTAGTATGAAATTCACCAAGATGATCGCGACCCTTCTCGGAAACGCATCGACCCAAATTAACATTAATGGCAAACTTTCGAAGGTGATCAAACTTAGAAGATCTATCAGACAAGGGTGCCCATTGGCTCCCCTTCTCTTTGCCATTGCCACAGAAGGGCTTAGCAGGCTCGTGGTGCATCAGATGGAAGCTGGTAATATCAAAGGCCTCCATTTGCCTCATGACCATAGTCAGATCACCATGAGACTTTTTGCCGATGATATGAACGTGTTTATTCACAATGATAATACTAGCCTAGAGACGTTTTGGAGGTGTCTGGCTATCTTTTGTGAAGCCTCTGGATCCACAATCAACCACTCTAAGACTGCCTTTAGAGCTATTGTTGGGTCACAACCCGACCTTCTCATTGATCATGGCTGTCAAATCATTCCGCAGGGCCAAATTTTTTGGCTGCTTGGGATTCCCTTGGGGTTTGGCGTCTCTATGGAACAACGGTGGAACTGGGTGCTGGCCAAACTCGAAAACAAGCTTAACTATTGGAGAGGTATGCAAATCAATCTTGCTGGTTGTGCTATGATTATCAACACGTTCCTCTTATCTTCTACCATTTATTTCCTTTCTTGTTGGAGACCGAAAGAGCAAGATCTGTCCAAGCTAGATAGTATTTGTAGAAACTTCCTTTGGAGGGGCGACCACAATAGGAGGGGGGTGCCTAAAATCAAATGGTCCATCTGCACCAGCCATAGAGATAGTGGGGGTCTTGGTATCCTGGACATTGGGTGCATGGCTAACAAACTGGTGGCCAAATGGATGATTAAGGCTTGTTGCAATAGGGAGGCCTCGTGGGCCAAGTTGATCTTTAGAAACAAGAATGAGTTGGCTCTCATGGGTTTCCCAAATTGGAAGAATCTTAACATCTTGACCTTGCTGTTTTCCCCGATCCCCGTCTTCCCGAAAGGCTCTAATCTCGTGTGCTCCCTATGGAAGAGTTGGAACAAAGTCAAAAGCTACACAAGAGTAAGTGAAGACTGGAAGTGGGCAGTCGGTATCAGAAAAAACGACTCTATCTGGTTTCCGATCCATGGCATCCGGAGTGTGGAATCTTGGAACATTCAAAATGCCAAGAAGCTATGGAACAAAGGCTTCAAAAAATGGAAACATCTCTGGAAACATGACACCAACGGCTGGATCAACTTCAAGGATATTGACCCTTGCGTCAACATTTCGTACGAAGAATGGAACACTTTGCAAAGCAGATGTGTCGCCTGGGACCGAATCAAAGTTCGCCTTCTCATGGGACACGACACGTCAAGCTCGCTTGGTCTCAAATGGCACAATGGGAATAGCCTATCAAAAATCCCAAACATCAAAGAAACGATTGACTATCAGGTTAATCTCAACAAGAAGTGGTGCCTGTCATGGATGCGACTTCGGTGGGACATGAAGTTCATGGCTATCTGGCACCCCCTCATAGAAATAAAAAAGTATGTCCTCTTATGGAAAATTCTTCATCATGGAATCTGGACCAACCTTAAGGTTAGCAAGTTTTGTGTGTTTCCTCCCTGGTGCAAACATTGCTACCGGTCTATCGAAGATGTTTCACACATCTTCTTTACCTGCCCCAGCTCCAACAGAATCTGGCAGACGGTTGGAAAGAAAATTAGACTTCAGAAACATCTCAGTTGGCAGCAAGCCCTGTTGGGAGAAGCAATCGGCTGCTCCGCGACTCTCTGGAATGCCATCAGAGGGGAGGTCCTATGGAAAATCTAGCGGGAAAGATGTGCTTTCAACTTCGGTGACTCCCCCAAAGAGTGGTTAATTGAGAAATCATTGTTCCTCCTTGGCAAAAGGATTGTCAACTATAAGAAATCCCCCCCCCCCCCTTCAGGCATCATCACGTACTCCTTTTGATCACTAACAAGCTTAAACCCAAGTGGGCCCCACATGAGGGTGATGAGAGGGTGATTAACCTTCTTTGTAATGCCATCTAAGATCTGTAAAAGCTTCCTCTGCTTTGTGGGATTTGGGGGGTCCCGTGGGCACTAGTCCCCTTCTCTTGTACTTTTCTTTATTTAATTCAAGCCCGCGAGAGTAGGCTATTGCCGAACTTCCTTTATATATATAAAAAAAAAGAGCAGCAGGAATTAACCACACGAGTCTGTGACTTCATGGTTCAAAGGAACGCTCCTTTCACTATCGACGTGTGTTCGAATATGCCATGAAGTCACCAACGATCTCCAGAATGAAAGAACAACATAATCATCTAATGTTGGTTATCTTTTACTGTCAATTCGAAGAGATGAACTGCGTGGAAAAATATCCCCATGGATAAAATGAGTGCCCAAGTCTATATGAAACTATCAAGGTCACCATGGGAGCTTGCCCAGAGCTCTGATACCAATGCAAGAGAACAAGGGTTATGACCACCATGTGCTAGAGAGATGACTCTCCTCCCAACCAAATGCCTCTATATATAGCTCTCTCCAGGGGACTACCTTCTTGGGCACGTGGAAACTAACCATCCATGTGTCGGCCATGTAACTGCATGTGCACCAAGTGTCCCATTTAACTCAAGTTAACTCAAGTGGATGCTTCTAGAAAGCTCTAGATCCCTTTGGGCAAAATACTCTTCCCATGTCACCCATGGGGATTGAACCCCAGAGCTCCTCCTTCACACCCTTGAGACTTAACCACTAAGCTAAGTGGATCACTTGTTCATAAGAGCACAAGACCTCTTAGTAAACTTTTGTGCTTCTTCCTAGCGGCCTAGTTGAACCATGTCTTTCCATATGACTCTCCACCTCAACACTATCTGTTCCCCTTCCTTCGAGAGCAAAAGCCATCCTCCCGTTACCGTAGCTGTGGTGGATAACCTCCTCCTAACAAACCATGACGTCCTCTTCCTATATTAGAGAATGAAAAAAACTGTCGAGAGCGAGCATTTTCCTCCGGATCCCCATAGATCCACCACCACTTCCCTTTTTCCCAAGTCACGCTCATTCCAAAAAAATTCCATTTTCTTTTTCCTTCGAATGAAGAACATGTATTCACTTTCTTTTCACATATATTTATATACCTTCATATATTGTACACACATTTACACATAAAAACTACGTTCACATGTACACCCACACAAAGTTTTTACCTACCTTAACACACTTGCATTTATGCTCGCACAAAAATGCACCTTTTACACATGCACAAGTACTTTCATATTTAAATTCATACATACACATGAGTTCCCATACTTGCACATCATGCATGTACAAATTCATATGGATGCACACACATGAATATGCACATCTTCGCATGCACATAGACATACATGACTGAGCGTCTTGCAC
The DNA here is from genome assembly GCA_020310875.1 of Ceratopteris richardii. Taxonomy (NCBI): domain Eukaryota; kingdom Viridiplantae; phylum Streptophyta; class Polypodiopsida; order Polypodiales; family Pteridaceae; genus Ceratopteris; species Ceratopteris richardii. The sequence goes on along the minus strand of CM035414.1, from coordinate 63,220,163 downwards.
GCAACATGTTTGTACACATACTCAAAGAAGCTAACATTTTTATGTAAGTGCAAATGGTATGCAAAAAGAGGTAAACACAAACCTCTATATGAAGAAAGAGTTAGAAATGCAATCTTGCTTTGGATGCAATACAAATCATATAGGCTATGGATACAACTAATTACGCATTGTGCCCAACCAAATAAGCTCAAATACATGAATGAGACCATGCAAAGCTCAACACATATTAAATATGATATTCAAGGATATAAATCACCAAAGTCTATTAGATTCTTCTTATGTTGGATTTGGCATTTGCCTCCCGTCACTCTAATTCCTTCCGATGAGTAGCTTCCATCTTCCCATTGCAATCAACAATGCTATCACCTTTTATAATGTCACTGGATTTTAGCATACCTTTAGTGGAGCTCTAAATTGATGTTTCATGTTTGATTGCCGAGCCTGACTTCGAATCGCGATGACAATGTGTATTTCATAAGACTTCCTTTTCACTTATATTTTCCATATAACTTTCCTACTTATTCCTCTACATCCAAAGACATCTATGAGAACATCTTGTGTGAAGATAGTTTAAAGAAGAAGCAGTTTCTTGTTTTGCATGATACTTGGTCATGATTTAGTAGATTTGACAAAGAATTGCATTGAGAGAAAGAAAAGCAGCAGATTTTGAAGACAACTTTTATGTTTTGACTCATATGCATGAGTTATATATAAGTTGAAGATTTTAAGCAGGCAGCTTATATGTTCCCTCAAAGAATTCATGGAGTGTCAATTCAGAGCTACTTGGTATATGATAAGTTGCACAGAAGTATATTTCTTCTTTATGTAACTCTTGAGGTAAAAGAGTTTTTTGTAACAAATGTTGAAGACTTGGGTTGAGGTTTTGTGTTTGGAAAAGTTACCTCATATTCGGTATTTTCAGAAAACTTCAGAAATTTCAGAATTTTTGATGTACTAGTCAGTTGGAGAATCTACTTTCTATGATTGTCTAGATTTTTGGATACATGCTTGTATTCAAAAAGGTGTTCCATGAGATCCTATCACTTGATTAAGAAGTGGAGTTAGCCAAAATAAAGTCAAGCAGGTACTATCACATTTCACCCGGGAAGAATATGAAAAGATGAAGTATTAACTTGCAACTTTTGGAGTTCTCAAGGTGAGAAGTTTGTCCACTTATGTTTCAAGTAGGAGCTGCAGATTCTTGGGAAGGATTTGTTTGAAGAAAAGCTTTACAACTTTGTGAGAAGCATGGACACTTTGATACATTCAAGTAATAAATCAAACATTCAGTCATGAAGGTTTGATGAGAGCAGATTCTACACAGGTATTTTGTTGGAAAGATCTTGAATGATCTTTAGTATTTATGAGTCAGTTGTATATCCTTTGTTTGAGAAAGTTCTTAGTATTTGAAAAAGTAAGTCAAAGATTCATATTCTATCAGATTTGTGTTGCAGAAAAATAGAAGAAGATACTTGTTATGTTGTAGAAGATTATGAATCCTAAATGCTTTCAAAAAGGTTTTTGTTATATAGATCAGCTAATCTTATTCTAGATTTTGGAAAGCTGAAAAGTAAAGAGGTAAAGCCATTAGCATCTGCAGTGCTAATAAATGGGTTCAGATATTTTGTCTCAAGACATGGGTATTGATGTTAAGGAAGCAATGCTAAATCACTGAAGATAAGATTTATTGAAAGAAGAAGGACGTCCAAGATTTCATAAAGTCTGATATACTTTGAAGAATACTGGATACTAGTGTTAAGTCATCCAGGGGGTGATGAAACATGAAGACTTATTTTCAGCCATATGTAAAAGAATACAGAGTCATACCTACAGGTATTCCTATTCAGGTATTCCTATATTTCCTTTGTCAGGTTCTCTTTATGTTCCAGCTTTGAAAGAAGAAGGAAGAAGGAGAATGTCTGGAGAAAGTTCCTGTTAGGATATTCCTATTCAGGAGAAGGTTCCAGAGTTCTATTAAAGATAAGCTTGAGATTTCAGAAAGGTATGTTTAGAGGTGCACACATAAATGTTTATACCAGGTTCTGAAGGAAAGAGGTATGGAGGATTTACAGATTGAACAAAGATAAAGACATGATGATATCATAGATTTTTTTATGAGACTCATGAGTTGAGTTGACCTGACTTGAGTACAGTCAGAGATGAACCAACAGTGTTCATAAAACACTAAGTTGTGAGTTATCAATCACAGGTTCTAGGATTCAGTTCTTGATTCTGTTTAGAGTATTTACATGACACAACAGAAGTATGTTGAGAAACCTTTTTGGAAGGTAAATGCAAGTTTGTGGATCCTAGTGTATGTTTCTAGGTTTGTGAAAATAGGAGATAGCAAGTTCAGAGTCAGTACTTGCTACATTTGTCGTCAAGCTGTGATTACTTGATAAGAACACTATTGGATATCTAGTTTGCATATTTTCTCAAGTATTATGGTTCATATTCAGCAAGTATAGGTATTTTGAAGGAAAGTCAAATTCAGTTTTGAAGAAGACTTTTGAAGAAAAGGTTTGAAGTTTGCACATCCAGTCCAAGTTGTACCATTGTGACATTGAAGGGGGGATTGTTGGAAAACAATGTCTCATGGTCAAGCTATATTGGTCAAAAGTGTTCAGGTAATACAACATGTATAGGATCTTCTAAGACTCACTCTACAAGTGAATCAGGTAGGCACAGTAGTATGCTGTTGGCCCCCTATCGAACCCACTCGGGTTCAATTCCCAACGACGGCAACACATTTGCGAAGAAAATTTTGTGATACTTTTGCTTTTACAACAGCGACGTACGGATCGCGATTGCAATAGATCGCGTGTGATTTTGTTTTTCCATAGATCGTGTGCTTTATGCAATCAAGTGATTTATTATATGCTTTTGGGAGAAGCTTTTCAAGGGACAAAGAATACTATAAAAGAAAGTGCTTGGTTCATTATTATTCATCCTTCACCTATTTCAACACAAGCTTTGGAAGCTTGGTCCCTCAATAGAGGTGGTCCTTCTTAGCACATGGGGCAGCCATGTTGCTATCTTGGAGCATGTTGAGGAGCATCTATGGAGTTCTTCTTGGAGAAGAAGAGAGTGCTCACACTCTTGCTTATGGAGAGGCTATTAGCAGCTTGATGGTGTGGATCGACCATTCACATGATGTATTTGAAGATTGTCTTCTATATGAAGATTTCGGTGTACTTCAAAAACATTGAATGGTGGTTAACATAAGATTTGCATCTTGTGTTAAGAATTCAAGTACATATTCTCTGTATGCACACACGTACTACTTGGAGTTTATGGAGGCAGTGACATCCATATCAGGAGTCCTATTCGGCATAGGTACAAGAGAATCAGTACATGTATGCTTTATGCATATTTGGATGAGGTGTTCGAGAATATATGTTCATATGAGTCTGAGGATTTCTGGTAGCAAACTTGTTAGCATTCTTTGCTACTTTTGTAAGTTTGTGATCTTTTCACACACGTGTCTAACTTAGGGTCTTCCATAGCCTAAGGTTAGATGAGGGTTTGTTGATTATCAGTTTTAGACTGATCCTTCCTCTTTCTGTCACTCATATTCACTCTTCTACAACCTATTAGGTCACATATCTCATATATATTCAGATTTCTATCCATACATCTGAATATGTTTGTTACATTTGTACATTCACTCATCCATCTATTTCTATTCACATAGAGTGGTTGAGAATTTTGACTCCCACATTGTACATTGAACATTGGTATATATGATAGTGTGAGTAAGTAGTGGCTTACGTAACACTTTACACATGTTCTCTAATCTTTCTCTATCTTTATCTCATCCTTTGTATGATTAAATGTGGTATGTTCATGTTTTATCAATATTGGAAGATTTCTATATTCTATGTTGTATATTCTGGACATATCGTATACACCTCAACAGAATGGAGTTGCTAAACAAAAGAACAGGTCACTCATGGAGATGGCGAGGTGTATGGTCAAGAGTCAGACTTTACCACATAGTTTTTGGCTTGAGGATGTCATGTATGCAGCATATGTACTTAACAGGTGTCCCACTAAAGTGCTGCACTCTATCACTCCATATGAGGCTTGGCATGATCGCAAGCCATCTGTTGCTCATCTGCTTGTTTTTGGTTGTTTGGCATATGCATTAGTGCCTGAACAACATTATAGAAAATTGGATGATAAAGCAATAAAATGTATTTTTGTTGGGTACATTTCTGAAAGTAAAGGCTATTGCTTGTATCATCCACAGACTAAACGCATTCTGGTTAGTTGTGATGTTGTTTTTGTGGAAGATGTTATTGAGCCATTGCTTTCATGTACCAAAGAGACATTTGTTAGCTCCAAAGACATGTATGATACTTTGCTGCCTCTTTTTACAGGTGGACAGTCTAGTACTGATCCTAATGAGGCAACTTTTTAGCCTTGGTAGGTTTCATGTGATGAGCAGATCATTCCATTTTTTATGCAGATGCACTTGTTGATGAGAGAGTTGATATTGAGCAGGCAAAAAACATGCCAAAATGGTTGGTGCAGACTCTACGTGATAGCAAATTAGATGCACCTCTATCATATCGTACTCATTCAGGGTCTCATAGTGCCTCTTTTGCATTAGATTGCTATGTTATGGCTGCACGTAGTCTCTGTGATGAGAATGAGCCTGTTTCGTTTGATGAAGCATAAAATTCAGAAAATTGGATGGTTGCTATGCCATCTGAATATGATGCTATAATGAAGAATGGTACTTGGTCTTTATGTGACTTGCCTCCTAGCTAGAAGGCCATTGGTACTAAGTGGGTATACAACCTGAAGTGTAAGCTTGATGGTACAACTGACAGGTATAAGGCTAGGCTTGTTGCAAAGGGTTATTCCCAGGAAAGAGGCCTTGATTTAAATGAAACCTTTGCTCCTACTTGCCGAATGACTATTGTTCATAGCGTCTGTGCACTTGCAGCTCATCGTGGTTGGAATCTACATCAGTTGGACATTAAAACAACATTTTTGAATGGTGACTTGCATGAAGAATTGTATGTTTTTCAGCCCTATGGCTTTGTGCAGAAAGGGCATGAAAACTAGGTGTGCAAGTTAAAGAAGGCATAATATGGTTTAAAACAAGCACCACATGCTCGGTATGAAAAGATACATGCATATCTGATTGCACATGGTTTTGAGAACAGTCCAACTAGAAGCACATTATATTTTAAGCGTGCTAATGATGTACTTTTGATCATTGTGGTTTATGTTGATGACATGGTGCTCATTGGTCCTCATGACATGCATATTTCTAATTTTAAGACTGATTTGCATGCCTCATTTGAGATGTCTGATTTGGGGCATTTGCATCACTATTTGGGCATTCAGTTTATGCAAGTTGATGGTGGAATGGCTTTCTGTCAAATGAAATATATTGAAACATTATTGCAGTGTTTTGGCCTTGAAGATTGTAAGCCTATTGACACTCCTATGCAGACAGGTTTATGATTGAGTCTTCATGATGGTGGAGATGCATCTGATGTTGTTCTGTATCAGCATGCTATTGGATGCTTGATTTACTTATGCATTACCCAGTCAGATATTCAGTTTGCTATCTCATAGATGAGCACGTTTATGCATTGCCCAGGAGTCAAGCATTGGCAGGCGGTTATGCGCATCTTTTGCTACTTGAGTGGTACTCAGCCACTTGGGTTGTTTTATCCCGAGGGGGGATCACTAGTGCCATACTTTCATACTTTTTCTGACTCTAATTGGGATGGTTGCTATGACACTCGTGTTTCCACTAGTGGCTTTTGCTTCATGATTGGTAGCTCATGTATATCTTGGTTGAGCAAGAAGCAGCCTATTGTGGCCACTTCGAGTTGTGAGGCTAAGTATAGGGCAGCTTTCACAACGACTATTGAGTGTGTGTGGCTCAGATGCCTTATCGTTGATTTGGGTGTTGGTCAGTCTTCTACCACCACCATCTTCACTGATAGTAAGAGTGCATTGGCAGTTGCAAGGAACCCTGTGTTCCATGCTCGCAGTAAGCACATTGAGGTGCATTATCATTATGTCAGCGAGAGGTTCTCTACTGGCAAGATCAGCTGTAGGAGAACATTGCAGACCTTTTCACAAAGGCTCTACCTAGGGAGAAGGTTGAAGCTTTCCGCAAAGCTTTGGGCTTAGTTCCTTTTCTGGAGTGACTTCCACATAGCTTGGCACTTCCTTATACATGAGTGCCAGCTCCTTGTTCATTGCATCACTCTCAGGGGGGATTTGTTGATATTTAGGTAGTGATGTGTGTGAACACACTAAGACCGTCGGGGCACTTTTTTTCCTCTTTAGGAGGTTTTTTTTCCCAACTTGTATATGCGCCTATTGCCCTAACACGCTACTTATCTTTTGTACATTCTAGTGGTAATACATTCAGTATTGTGTGTTGAGCTCCAAGCTTCTTCTTCTTCCTTGTGCTATTCGTGTGCTTTCACAGACGTCCAACTCCAACAAGAGGGAACAAAGTGCCCTGGCAGTCCTAGTGTGTTCACACACATCACTACCAAAATATATCAACAAATCCCCCCTGGTAGTGATGCGATAAGCAAGGAGCTTGCACTCATGTATAAGGAAGTGCCAAGATATGTGGAGTCAATCCACAAAAGGAAGTAAGCCCAAAGCTTTGCAAAAAGTGTGAAACTTCTCCCTAGATAGAGCCTTTGTGAAAAGCTCTACAATGTTCTCCTGTGTGGGCACATATGCCAAGCTGATCTCTCCAGTAGAGAATCTCTCCCTAACATAATGATAATGCACCTCAATGTGCTTAGTGCGAGCATGGAATACAGGGGTTCCTTGCAACTGCCAATGTGCTATGATTGTTAGTGAAGATGGTGGTGGTAGAAGACTGACCAACACCCAAATCAGCTATAAAGATTTCTGAGCCACACACTCAACACTCGTCGTGAAAGCTGCCCTATACTCAGCCTCACAACTGGAAGTGGCCACAGTAGGTTGCTTCTTGCTCAACCAAGATATACATGAGCTACCAAGCATGAAGGAAAAGCCACTAGTGGACACATGTGTCACAGCAACCAACCCAGTTACTGTAAAAAAAAGCATGCAAATCTGGCGGTAGTGATCCACCTTGGGATAAAATAATCCAAGTAGTCTGGTACCACTCAAGTAGCGAAAGATGCACTTAACTTCCTGCCTATGCTTGACACTTGGGCAATGCATTAATCTGCTCATTTGTGAGACTGCAAACTAAATATATGGTTGAGTAATGCATAAGTAAATCAAGCATCCAACAGCCTGCTGATAGAGAACAGCATCAAATGCATCTCCGACATCATGAAAACTCAATCGTAAACCTATCGCCATAGGAGTGTCAATAGGCTTAGAGTCTTCAAGGCCAAAATGTTGCAATAATGTGTCAATATATTTGTTTGACACAAAGCCATTCCACCATCAACGTGCATAAACTGAATGCCCAAATAATGATGCAAATGCCCCAAATCTGACATATTAAACGAGGTTGCAAATCAACCTTAAAATCAGCAATATGCTTGTCACGAGCACCAATGAGCATCATGTCATCAGCGTATACAACAATGATCAGAAGCACATCATTAGCACGCTTAACATATAAGGTGCTCTCAGTTGAAGTGTTCTCAAAACCATGTGCAATCAAATAGGCATGTATCTTTTCATGCCAAGCACGTGGTGCTTGCTTTAAACCATATAACACCTTATTTAACCTACACACCTAGTTTTCATGCCCTTTTTGGACAAAGCCATGGGGCTGAAAAACATACACTTCTTCATGCAAGTCGCCATTTAGAAATGTTGTTTTAATGTCCAGCTGATGTACATTCCAACCATGATGAGCTGTAAGTGCATAGATGCTATGAACAGTAGTCATTTGGCATGTAGGTGCAAAGGTCTCATCAAAATCAATGCATTCTTCCTGTGCAATAAACCTTTGCAATAAGCCTAGCCTTATAGTTGTCAAATGTTCCATCAGGCTTATGCATGATCTACCCTACTTGGTATGAGGAAATGTTAAGTTTTCTCAAGAATGGTATTGCTCCATCGTACTTACTATCGGCAGCCTGGAAAAAATTGGGACTCCGTAGCTGCAGGTTTATAGTGATTATGGGACAGCTATACCATAAGGATCTTACCGGTATTTGGTTGCGGTGCATGCCTCCACACGAGGTGCAAGCAGTCATTTTGGAGGCTCATGCAGGTGAGGCTCGTGGGCACTTCAGTCATTTGAGCTCGCACAAGAGAACTGTACATCTTGACCTATACGGATTATTGCATGCAATGGGCCGAAGCATGGGCAACCAAGCAAGCTACTATGCAAACATTCATGAGGAAATTGCAGTATGATATTTTTCCATGCTATGGATTACTTTTGGAATTAGTCTCAGATAGGAGATCTCATTTTTTGGAATCAGTTAATTGCAAAATTAACTTCGGAATATCAGATTAAGCATAAATTTAGCTCCCCTTATTACCCACGAGCGAACGATTCGGCGGAGAGTTCTAACAAAGTTTTACTTCATATGCTCCAAAATTTGTTGCTGGATTCAACAGATCAGTGGGAAATAATGCTTCCCACTGTCCTCTGGGCATACAGGACTTCATACAAAGTTTCTGTTGGTAGTATGCCTTTCGAAGTGCTCTACGGATAGGAAGCTATTCTCCCATTTGAATTTGCGGTACCTAGTCATTTGCTTATCGGATGGATCAGTTGTGGAAACTAGATGGACAACGCTATCACAACTTTTTATTGTTGCAAGAAGTCTAGAGTAGGCAGAAGAAGTGGCATGATCGGAATCTCTGAACAAAGATTTTTCGGCCTGGAGATTTGGTGTTGTACTTTCACTCAAAAATGAAAAATGAAGAGAAAGGTGGGCAACCGTTCTTGATTCACAAGATGTGCAGACCAGGGTCTTTCTGACTAGCCATGTTAACTGGCAAAGTTCTCCCGACTATCATTAATGGGTCCAAATTACGGCCCTATTAGACTTCCAAAGGTTGATGTAGTTAATATATATATATATATATATATATATATATATATATATATATATATATATATATGCAAAATAAATAAATTCGATGACGAGTATGTAATTTGAGTATATCAGGATCGTGGAATCTCAATAATCATGTGCGGTGTAACTAATTGGCATGCAATGGTACATGCAATCAACAAGCAGCGACAGCCACAATGTTTCAAATCTAAGAATTGTTCCTTATTTTGTGAGCTGAGAATAAGTGCAGATTCGAGATATAAGATTCCATAATCAGCAATCATGGCTCAAACTCGTAGCTCTCTACACAGGCATACCGAGCATAAAAGGCTACTCACTTTGCCAAATTCGGCTTATTTGGCGAGTTTGTGCACAGAGAGACTACAGTGATGGGCATTTCATAGTACTATAGCAATGAAGCAGAGAATCAATAGTGTAGCAATGGCCATTTCGTTCTTAGATTGCCATCTGTTGTACATTCCAGAGATGCTTTCTCATGAGCAGAAGGATTGTTTTGAATGTAGAGGCCTTTTACAGTGTGCCATGCTAGATTGGAGAAGCATACGACCTCTTTCGCAGGCAAAGGATATAGCAATGGAGATCTCCCGAGAAACCGATGGTAATGATATCAATTCGTAGGAAATCAGCATCAGAATAGGGCGAGAGGTTTTCCAATTGACACTTGTGTTAATTGCAGAAAGGTTTAGTGTTGCTAATGATGGGATTACATCCAACACTGAGCCAATAGAAGCAACTGAAATATGCAGAGTACTCCGTAAGCCGTGTTCAAGAGAATATCGATTTGCACAGATCTCTGATGACAACCCTCTGAAGTTAGGCTTACTACTGATGGCAATGGTCATCAACCTGCAACCAAAACATTACGGGATATCCCAATAGCTCTATGGGTTGGTGAAGGAATCTGCGAAGACACAAGTGAACACGGCGGATATCATTTTCTAAAAATTGAAACAAGAAGTGTGAAGGATTTTTTGACGGTCCGAATGAGCACTGAACGCAATATTAAACTCTAAGGTGGAAGTAGTTTTCACTTTGCTATTTATGACTCCGGCATACTTACCTGGAGAATACACAGTATGCTCGATAAAGGTCTTTCTGCAGATCCTTAAGAAGAGAGCGGCAGAGCGAAACTAAGTAGGTGACGCTTCTCATGAACGGACGAAAATAGAGAGAGATGAAGAGGAGGAGTCCCGGAGGTGACCGGTAGAGGAAAATCAACGGAGAGAAGCTGAGAGGAAGTCCAAGGAAGAAGCAGAGAGGAAAGCCAAGGAAGAAGTCAAGAGGAAGGTAAGAGAGGAAGCGGCAGCACAAAAGCAGACAAAAGAAGAATGGCACCATCAACAAGAGGAAGAAGAAGCCCGAAGAAAATAAGGGGAAGAAAGGGGAAAAAGGGCTAATGAGGAGGAAAGACACCAAAAGCAACAACAAGAAGAAGAAGATTGTTCGGGTAGCTCATCCCACAAAATTTCGGTGTTACACACATTTACTTCATGCAGACTTATAGAAAAAAGACTAATGAAGGAAAGGTAAGGTTGCCTGTAGTTCGATGTAGTGACCTCATTTATCCCTAGATGTACAGTAATGAAATTGTTAGACCGAAACTACTCGGTGACTTGGCCAGAGGATTATCATGGAGTGCGGTAATGTTAGAGGAGTTTCAGAATAAGTATAATTCGATGATTTTGGAGAAGGGAAAATGGCTTCAGGGAAAGAGCACAGATGCTAGAAGAAATCAACCGACTCTGGACTGAGGCGGAAGCTGCCAGATCTGATAGTGCTGCTAGAAATTGTGTCGTACTTGAAGAAATAATGGATGAGCTAAAAGAATCTATTACGGAGAATAATACTTTGTGAATGACAATTGAAGAAAAATAAAAAATTATTGCACCAAACTATTGTTACACTTATGTGTTCCTCGAGTAACTTTGACGTGAACCTTTTCCCTATACATGGGCACTTTTTACTCTTGGGCTAGCTAGAGGTTTTTTCCCCATGTTACCACATACTTGATACTCTCATATGTGGTGGTACTTTGTACTTAGGGATATTATTCAGCTCTTACTTCAGTTCAGTTCATCATCAATAGAGAGAGCTATTCCAGCCATTGTCTTCTCCGTGTGTTTTGCTGTGTTTGTCCTCCTTGTGTGTGCTCCTTGTGTGTGCTTCTTGTGTGTCTCTTCCACTTCTACCCACACCCAACAGTGGTATCAGAGCATGTTCAATTTCTTCTCAAGTTTTAGTTTTGTGTGTTGCAGCGTGCGTGCACTTTAACAGTGCAAATCAACTTCGGAGCATAGAACAGTGAATTTCAGCAGCCAAGATACATTTCCAGCAGATGCGCTGAGGTTTTACCCCCATTTCGAAGCCATTCGTGCAGTCAGAATTGCCATCAGAATGACGGTTTGTGAGCTGAAATTTCATTCTTACTTTTCTTTTGGAAATGATGGACTTTCTTCTTCTGCATCTTTCTTTCACATGATGATGTCAACATCTTGAAACTTCCCTTCCATACCTTTTGCTTTCTTCATCTTGAAGTAGCAAGCAGTCTTAACTTCTTCAAATGAATTTTTCTCTTCCTCTAGTGCTAAGAGTAAGAGAGAAAACAAACATGGTATACAATAAAAGTGAACATAGAATCATGTTTTATCATCTCCTCATATCTCCTGAATCAAAATTCTATTTCAAATGACTGATATGACTGAATTCACCAACCTTTTTGTCTGAATGATGAATTACCTTTCTAGAGTCATCTCTCTAGATAAAATGTGAGCAAAAACTTCCAACCAACTTACAACACAAAAATGGCTGAAAAAAAAATTGATGCTCTCCACATTTGTCTTCTTAGATGAGTTTTCTTGCCATGAAAGAGATCTCTCAAAACTCTCTAGAAAAAACCTCTAGATACCAGTTTTGATGTAGCCTTTAACTTTCAAATAATGAAAGTGTATAAAAGCACTCCTTGAATCCTTTACATCTCTTTATAACTGCTCTTCTAAGATATGACGTGTAAATGATAATCTGATAATAGAAATTGATACCTGTGATTTGATGTTGATCAAATTCCTTCATCTTCTCCAAACCATTGTTTTTCCTTGAATTTGAAGTAGCCTTCTCTTCATCAAGTCTTGGTCTTCAAACAATACTTTGTAGATACTTTACAGAAGTATTCGGTTGCTAATAGATCATCAACTTCATACTCCACAGTGATAACCATGTTACTGAATTGTCTAATTCTCAAATCTCTACTCATTTAGATTTGTATGTCAAATGTCAAATGTTAGAAGATGCTCTTAAATCATATGTTGTAAACTTGGAAGTCTGGAAACCTGGGAATATAAGAGCCTAAATGAACTCTGATATCAAAACCCTAAAGCTCTGATACCAAATATTGGAAATGAGGTAGGCCTATAACTAATACCATAGGTCCAATGTTCCATATGTCCAGGATATACAACATAGAATCTAGCAATCTTCAAATATTGACAAAACATGAACATACCACATTTAATCATACAAAGGATGAGACAAAGATAGAGAAAACTTAGACAACATGTGTAAAGTGTTACGTAAACCACTGCTTACTCACACTATCATATATACCAATGTTCAATGTACAATGTGGGAGTCAAAATTCTCAACCACTCTATGTGAACAGAAATAGATGGATGAGTGAATGTACAAATGTAACAAACATATTCAGATGTATGGACAGAAATCTGAATATATATGAGATGTGTGACCTAATAGGTTATAGAAGAGTGAATATGAGTGACAGAAAGAGGAAGGATCAGTCTAAAACTCATAATCAACAAACCCTCATCTAACCTTAGGCTGTGGAAGACCCTAAGTTAGACACATGTGTGAAAAGATCACATACTTACAAAAGTAGCAAAGAATCCCAACAAGTTTGCTGTCAGAAATCCTCAAACTCATATGAACAGATCTTCTCGAACACATCATCCAAATATGCATAAAGCATACATGTACTGATTCTCTTGTACCTATGCCGAAAAGGACTCCTCTTGATATGGATGTCACTACCTCCATAAACTCCAAGTAGTACTTGTGTGCATAAAGAGAATATGTACCTGAATTCTTAACATAATATTTTGAGGTATATACGACACTATACACTGGTGTTTTATCCCACATTCAACCAAAAATGCATTAAAATTAAAAGACATATATTCCCCCCCTCGATCAAAATGGAAGGTGCCCAATTTACATCCTGATAGATTGCCAAAACCAAAAAATGTTTGAAGCACATGAACACTTTGGACTTTGCCTTCAATGGATATACCCGTGCATGCCTGGAAAAATCATGGATGAAAGTCACGAAGTAAAGATAATTTCCAAAAGAAGGTGTCTGCATAGGACCACAGATATCACTATGTACAAGTTGCAATTTTTTAGTAGCCCGAACTAAACCATCTTTTGGAAATGAGGAATCCTCTATTTTGCCCAAAATACAGCCTTCACATACATGTTTACCAGGTGCCTCAAGTTTGGGCAAAGAGGACACCATTTCATTTTTCTACAGGCATAACAAACTAGCAAAATTCAGATGAACAAAGCATTCATGCCAAAGCTTTGCATCTGCCATAGCCTGAGAATCATGTACTGCACAGGCTAAATCATTCATAGATCTTTCATAGTCTATGAGCTTATACAACCCATGACAGTGAGCACATGAATGAAGGTGATTCTATGGAGAGTTTTTTAAGAAAGATTAAAGACTTGAAGGAACAGTTGATTTCTGCTGATCAGGTTATACCAGATAGCTCACTTGTGCAGACCGTTGTAAATGGTCTTCCTAATTCATATTAAAGTTTTCTTCTACTCTTCGTTTGATGATGAAAGGCAATCCAAATGCCTTGTCATTTGAGGAGTTAGTCTCTGTTCTGTTGCAGGAAGATCAGTCTAGACAGAATAGCTTCATTATGCATGTTGTAGATCAAGCTTTCCAGGCTAGTCAGAAGGGCAAAGGAAAATGGAGCTCTTCACTAGTAAGCAGAATTCTACTAATTCTGAACAATTGAAGAGGAAAGACAAAGATGAAAAGAAATAAAAAAAGTAGAAATTGTTTTGCAAGTACTGTAAAGGAAATGATCATATCATAAAGAACTGTCCAAAATTGGCTGCTAAAGAGGCAAAGAAGAAAGAGGCTGGAATGGTTGTTGTAGAGGCCTCTACACCAAAAATAGAGTCTGCTAATCTTGAGTAGGAAGAAGAAAAGGGGGTTTACTACTGTTTGCAGTTTTGACCCATCTTCTCATGAGCAGTGCATGTATGCAGTAGACTCAGATGTTTGGTACTTTGATAGTGGGGTGACCAAACATATCACCTCGTAGCACAGTTTCTTTGCTTCACTCGAGCCGGCTCCTACAGTGAATACTATCACATGCGCCAACAACTCCTCTTATCCTATCATGGGAGTTGGTAAGATCATTTTGACTACTGTTGATGGTAGTTCTTTCACTTTGTCAGATGCTTTATTTGTGCTAGGGAATAAGAAGATTCTATTATCAGTTTCAACTTTCACCAAGATTGTCTTGGTTGTGAAATTTATTGATGACAAGTGTACAGGTCATGATCTTTCAAATGGCGACGTGATTATTGCTTCTGCCAACTGTTTTTGGAGGTAAGCAATGCGAACCTCATTCCTAGCTTGGTACAATGTGGTAAGTGTATACCAAGCATCCTTAGCTATTTTGCATCAGCTTCAGTATCTGCAGTTGTAACAGTTGTAGGTGTGATAAGACATTTTCAACACCTTGCACAATGTTCCACAGTCCTTTTGCAACCAATACATGTCGCATAATATAAGCCCATAACGGGTAGTTGGTACCATCCAACTTATCCTCAACAGCCAACATACGGAATACATCACTGCTTTTAGCCATGGTCGGTGACTAAAATACCTTGATGCAAAAAATTGAGTGTATCTCAAACCTTTGGCACAAAAAAAAAAGCCTACACAAGCACTACGATAGTGCATTCGGAGGCTGAAACACCCTGAGTATATGTACCAAATTTCATGCGATTCTGAGACTGTGACCGGAGGGCTGTCAAAAACACCCTAGATGAAGCGACGACCTGCTCTGATACGAATTGTTGGAGTTAGATGTTTGTGGAAGCACGCGAACGCCACAAGGAAGAAGAAGAAGCTTGGAGCTCAACACACAATACTGAATGTATTACCACTAGAATGTACAAAAAGATAAGTAGCCCGTTAGGGCAATAGGCGTATATACAAACCCGGGAGAAGAAAACCTCCTAAAGAGGGAAAAAAGTGCCCCGGGAGTCCTAGTGTGTTCACACACATCACTACCTAAATATATCAACACCTCTTTAGGAGGTTTTTTTCCCTCGACTTCTATATATGCCTATACTCCTAACAAGTTACTTATCTTTGTACATTCTAGTTGTAATACATGCAATATTGTGTGTTGTGCTCCAAGCTTCTCCTTCTTCCGTGTGTTGTTTGTGTGCTTTCGTAGACGTCTAACTCCAACAAAAAGTAGGAGGGTGCTAAAAAGTAGGAGAAGAAAAATTAGTGAAAGGATGCTTGAAAGGAAAATTAGGCTTGATTGGTTGTTATCATTGACACATTTTTTGTAAGCAAATGGACTTGGTGATGGGTTGAAAATGCTTCTCAACATCATGTTCAAAATAAATAGCTTTATAGAGGGTCTTGGAACATAGTGTGTTAAGCTTAGCTTGGATTCCCATCTCCAAACCATCTTCATACTTCCATTGCAAAGTATCTTCTAGAATCATTTGAAGCGAATGAATAAGAAGTAGTCATTGCCAAAAACGTTTAGTGTAGGTAGACATAATATCTCCTTCTTTCCATCCAAAAGTTGTCCATGATCGACGAGCATGTAAGTGGAACTAGGGAGGAAGGAAAGAGCACTTGATCTTTTCTTGAAATGCGGTTTATGTGTGGGGCATTTGGTGCTATGCCACAAATCATTCCACCATAACTGGGCTTTATCCACCAAATAATTAATAACAAATTTCACTTTCTCAATCTCAAAATATGATTCGTCAGAATAAAAGTCATCAATTTGAGAAAGCCATGAAAGAACAAATTGGCCATCCTTTCATATATCAAATCAAGAGAATTGGAAATTTTTGGCACCAATCTTGGAGGGTGTGCCTTGTTCTTGAGCAGAGATAATGGCCTTCATCACCCTAACTAGGTTGTTGTCGTCACTCTGTATTTGTTGGAGTGCAACATCACATTCTTTTATCTCGTTTTGAGCATGTTGGAGATCATATCGCAAAAGCTCCAATTGTTGCTCAATTGGTACCTCGAGTAGGGGTGATGTACCAAAATTCTCGATATTATGGGTAGGGTCCATGGCCTTATATAGAATCAAAACCTAGGATTATGCATGTGAAAAGAATCTTAATAATAGTGTATATAATAATAATAATAATAAATAAATAAATAAATAAAATAAATTATGGTGTTTGATAAATAAATAAATAAATAAATAAAGGGAAGAGAGTGTTGAATAAATAAATAATAAATAAATAAATAAATGAATAAATGAATAAATAAATAAATAAGATAAAGAGTGTTAAAGGTTATGTTTAACATCAATTAAAAGGAATGGCGTATCAAAAAGTGAAAATAGGCTAGTGGATAAAACATATCTCTTGTAAGTGTGAGATTGTGGGTTTATATCCCTTAAATGCTATTGTCGGTTGATATCCCTTAAATGCTAAATAAGGAACTAAGTAAGCTAACTAGATAAGTAAGTAGACTAATCAGGGAAATAAGGAAGCTCTTATTGCCAATCATAAGTAAGAATTGGTTCGTGCATAGCGAACGGCTATCAAGGGAACCAAAGGGGATCAAAGTGAACCAAAGTGAGCCAAGAGAAATGCCATGAGTGCGAGACAAGCCAAAGATGCCAAAGTTATGCCAAAAGTATGCCATAGTTCTATGCCAAAGTTATGCCATAGTTCTATGCCAAAGCTATGCCATAGTTACCAACAACTCGTGTCCTATAATGGGACTTGATGAGGTCATTCTGACTACTGTGATGGTAGTTATTTTATATTTTTTAGATGCTTTGTTTGTACTAGGAATCAAGAAAAATATGTTGTCAATTTCGATATTAGCCAAGATTGTCTTGGTTGTCAAATTTATTGATGACAGATGTATAGTCCAAGATCTCTCAAATGACGATGTTAGTACTGCTTCTAGCATATTATGGCATGGGCTATATAAGCTCATAGACTATGAAAAATATCTGAATCATTCAACATGTACAATACATGATTCTTATGCTATATTAGATGCAAAGCTTTGGCATGCATGCTTTGGTCATCTAAATTTTTCTAGTGTGCTATGCCTCCAAAAATATGAAATGGTGTCTTCTCTACCCAAACTTGAGGCACCTGGTAAAAATGTTTGTGAAGGCTATATTTTGGGCAAAATGGAGTGTTCCTTATTCCCAAAAGATGGTTTCATTCAAGCTACTAAAAAATTGTAGCTTGTTCACATTGATGTTTGTGGTCCTATGTAGACACTTTTTGGTAGTGATGTGCGTGAACATACTAGGAGCATTGGGGCACTTTTTTCCCTCTTTTAAGAGGTTTTTTTGCCCCGGCTTGTATATATGCCTATAAACCTAAGGGGTCGCTTATCTTTGTACATTCTCTTGGTAATACATTTAATATTGTGTGTTTTGCTCTAATCTTCTTGTTCTTTCTTGTGTTATTCACATGCTTATGTAGACCTCAAACTCCAACATGTGGTGCTTGCTTCAAACCATATATTGCCCTTTTCAACCTGCACACGTTGTTTGCATGCCCTTTTGTACAAAAGTACGGGATTGAAAAACATATACTTCTTCATGTAAGAACCACTCTATTGACCTCTGCAAAACCTATAGCAGACTTTGAAGCACTTGTACTAGCAAAATAAAACCTATATATGTTTGGCATAAAAAGGATGAAATCTTGCCTACACAAGCTGATAGTGCATTTGAAGACCCAAACGAGCTCAAATTGAAATTTCAACGCCACATAGTGAAGTTGTTTTGAATTGCTAATCGGCTTGAGTATGCTCACCAATTTTTATGCGATTTTGATACAATGACTGGAGGCGTGCTGATCTAATACCAAGGGATCAAGTCGTAGAAATACACGAATAACACAAGGAAGAAGAAAAATCTTGGAGCACAACACAAGATACTAAATCTATTACCAAGTAAATGTACAAGGATAAGTCACTAGTTAGTGTTATATGCATATATACAAGCTAGGGGAAAAAACCTCCTAAAGAGGGAAGAAAATGCCCCGATGGTCCTAAGTGTGTTCACACACAAAGTGCCCCTACAGTCCTAACTGTGTTCTTACACATCACTACCAAAATATATAAACTTCAACATTACCACTTCTAAACATTCTCACTTCACTTTTTAGGTGCTTATTTCTTTGTTCTCATATTGTGGTGAAGTTTGAACTTGAGCACAAGTACATGATCATTAAAAAACACAGAAAAAATAAATGAATGAATAAATAAATAATTAATATATATTTATTTATTTACTAATGTATAAATTAATTTGTTAAAGCCACATTTATTTCCGATCTTTTCAATGTCTGAAAAATGAGGCTCAAACTCTCAACATTTGCCGTAGTGTTCATACTTGAGAGTGAGAAATGTGTTACCATTAAACCACACAGAAAAACATTCCAAAAATGTTAGAAAAACATTCCAAAAATGTTAGAGGTGTGTTACACGAAACCATAGAGGAAAAATATTTTGAAGATGTCTAGTGTGACGTTTTTACTTAATGAAAAGCATCATCATGCACAGAACACAAGTAATAATACTTGAAGATTTAAGTACTTGAGAAGAGAGTTTTAACGTCGATATCATCAGATATAGCACTCTGAACATGAGAGAGGTTGAACCTCGATATCATCAGCTCTACCACTCTCATTGTACAAATCTTAATCTTAGGAGAGCTTTACTCTCATTAGGATTCATAAAAGAAAACTCCACCACTCTCAAGAGGAGAGAGATATCAAGGACACATTGTACCACTCTCATGAGAGACGAAATCGTAACACGAACAAGAATTTGAAGATCCTCATCTTCAATGGCATTTGCATCATCTTCAATAACTATATTTGCAAGTGTAATAGGTCATTTTTCAACACCCTGCACAATATTCCAAAGTCCTTTTGCCAGCAATACATCACCCATCATATATGTCCATAATGGGTTATTGATACCATCCAACTTGTCCTCAACAACCAACATATGGAATACATCATTGCTTTCAACCATGGCCACTAACTAAAATACCCCCACGTGGAAAAATGATTGTATCTCAAAAAGTTGAACAAAACTTCCTTATTGAGCTATGCTAAACCAATAGTAGACTTTGAGGCACTTGCACCGAAACCAAAACTTATATATGTTTGGCATAAAAAGGATGAAATCTTGCCTACACAAGCGATATGATAGTGCATTTGAAGACTGAAACGAGCTCAAATGGAAATTTCAATGCCACATAGTAAAGTTGTTTTGAACTACTAATGGGCTTGAGTATGCTCATCAATTTTTATGCGATTTTGATACTATGACCAAAGGGGTGTTGATCTCATACCAAGGGATCAAATCGCAGAAGCACACGAATAATTCTTACTGCCAATAAATCAACTTTCAACATTACCACTTCTACACATTCTCACTTTTCAGGTGCTTATTTCTTTGTTTTCATATTGTGATGAAGTTTGAACTTGAGCACAAGTACATGATCACATAAAAAACACAAAATAAATAAATGAATAAATAATAAATATGAATTTATTTATTTAATAATGTATAACTTAATTTGTTAAAGCCACATTTATTTCCGAGCTTTTCAATGTCTGAAAAATGAGGCTCAAACGCTCAACATTTTCCGTAGTGGTCATACTTGAGAGTGAGAAATGTGTTACCACTAAAACACACAGAAAAACATTCCAAACATGTTACAAGGGTGTTACACGAAACCATAGAGGAAAAATATTTTGAACATGTCTAGTGTGACGTTTTACCTCGATAAAAGCATCATGATGCACAGAGCACAAGTACTAATACTTCCATATTGAAGTACTTGAGAAGAGAGTTTTAACTTCGATATCATCGGCTGCTACCACTCTGAACATGAGAGAGGTTGAACCTCGATATCATCAGCTCTACCACTCTCATTGTACAAATCTTATGAGAGCTTCTCTCTCATTAGGACTCCTAAAAGAAAACTCCACCACTCTCAAGAGGAGAGGGCCTATCAAGGACACATTGTACCACTCTCAAGAGAGCCGAGTTCCGATCATGAGAGCATATCAACAACTCTACCACTTTGAAATCCAATAGGTGAACTCTATTGGTTACACTACCACTTTTTGAAATATGTGAAGGAATTATGTATACTCTTTATTTTGTTTCAATATAATCTCATAAAAATATGTCTGCTTAGAATTGCTAAATGGAAACCACTTTATATCATGTATAGAGCGTTTTGACATGTTCAAAACCACCCCATTGTAGCAAGCTTGGGCATTTTCTTCTTGTTGAAGAAACATCTTGAGGCAGCCTTCTATTTTGGTCAACATTTTGATCCCCACAAGAATAATGTGATCTCTGTTCGCATATGCCCAATATGTGAGCTTGTGGCTTCACCTCATGGAAACTGTCAAAACCATGAGTGTTGTATTGATTTACACCAGTTACATGAAGCTCGTTCCCAAATTCCCCTTGGATTTGCTGAACAATGGTTACATGGTTCAGAGATTCGCAGAAAGACCTATTCAATTGATCAGGCATGCCCATCACTTTTCTGCACTTTGATGGCGTCCTTTCACTTTCGAATTTTCCAGTTACCTGACTGGTGGCGTGATTAAGTTGTCCCACTAAAGCTTGGTTACTATTTGCTATGCTAATCCTGTTTTCTTGATGACACAGAGAAATCATGTTTTGTGAATGATTTTCGACATTGTTCCTTGCATTTTCCCCAGCATGATCTACAGAAACACATGTGGTTTTGGTAGCCCATGGATCAGTCACATATCCCGTCGATCCCTGGTTCTGTTGAGAGAAAAAGCCATTGACCGCGTTCTCATAATCTCTGCAACGAGTTTGGACATTGTAAGATTTATACTGCAGCAGAGGCTCTGGAGTACCTTGTGCCAAATTCAAGCCCCTATCATCTTTGACGTGTTCACGACAACCTTCCATCCCGTTTGAGCCGCCACTTACAAAGTAGGGTACATCGCATCTCTCTTCTTTTGCAGTCTGGTACGCTTTGGGTAATTTTGGAAATCGCCTTTTTCTCCGCCTCCTAATACCCCAAGAATGAACAACTTCGCTAGACCTCAGCAATTTGGTGGGCCGACCATCAAAGATTACCTCACTCAAATTAACATCTAATGTGTTGCGTTCTACAGCACCAATGTAGGTTGACGGGGCACAACGGCCTTCAATTTTGTGCCGAGAACTTGCTTCTGTGTTGATGCCATCTTCTTCTAAAAAATAATGACGAACCCGAAAGCCCCTAGCTCTTATGCGCTGAGACTGTTGTGTTGCTCCATTCTGAAATTCGCAGACAAACAATTCATGAGGTTACAAGATGGAAATTTCATTTTAGGTAGCATCCACAGTGAAGCAAGCCCGCTGCAAACGTGTAGCCGTAAAAATTAAAGCATATGTCCAAATTATAGGAAGAAAAGCTTCCTCGTAACTTTATGACCGGGGTTATTCACGTTGACGTCCACTGTAAAACAATCAGTTTCACGCAGCAGAATACATTTTTGGCTAAGATTATCTGCAAGGCTTGATCGAGCCATTGCAGACAGCGCCAATGATGAAATGAAAAGATTTGAAAATGTCACAAGCACCTAGATTTATAGATATGCGAACAAAATTTGGGTCTGTGTATAGGCAGCTGTGTGAAACGAATAGGATCCCAAAAACATAAATATCGGTTTAATGTAAGCATAGGAGAATGCAGGAAGAAAAAATGCTCTCAAATCCGCAGAATTACGTGCCAGCGGTAATAAGGAGACACGGAAAGAGGAGAAGAACATGTAAGGGAAAACTGTGACATGTGCAGTTGTCTGAGAAAAAAAAAAGAGTTCATAATTTTTTTTGGTTTAAAATGGAGGTTCCGCCAAGGCCTACTCCCCCGAACTTTAACTTTGAAAGTGCAACTGTACAAGGAAGGGCATAGTACCCAAGGGCATAGTACCCATGGGACCCCTTATCCCACAAGAAACTCCCCCGGACTGAGAAGAGTTAAGCTTTTTAATTTGAGAGAGAGAGAGACAGAAAGAGAAAGAGGCACATGGATAAAAAAAAAGAAACATGAAGCTCAAGCTGATGACGAGGGGTTGAAAATGGGAGGCAAATACAAAAGTGA
This sequence comes from Ceratopteris richardii, assembly GCA_020310875.1. NCBI lineage: Eukaryota > Viridiplantae > Streptophyta > Polypodiopsida > Polypodiales > Pteridaceae > Ceratopteris > Ceratopteris richardii. The sequence continues at coordinate 63,197,695 of CM035414.1, read as the reverse complement.
AAGCAAAGGGCGATGGTTATGTGATCTTTGTGAGCAACTTATGAAAACTCAAGATGAATCGTGCCAGGCATAAGATGAGAGAGGGAAAGTGAGTTGCCACTTGCAACTCCAAGCAAGATCTATCTAATCACTATCTAATCATGGGATCAAGTATGTTTCCTAATCATGGGATCAGAGTGACTTTCATAGATATCTCTAATCACTATCTAATTCATGGGATCAAGTATGTCTCCTAGGTCGGGGAAAAGCAATCTCCAGCTTGGAAAAGGAGATCAATTTGAAGAGCCTTACGCACCATGGCACTGTCCATATAAAAGTACGACCAATTCTATCCTTCATTCTCTCTCTCTCTAGGTCCAAACGCACTAGAATAATGTGATCTCTGTTCGCGTATGCTCATGTAAGCGTGTGCCTTCATCTCATGGAGACTGTCAAAACCATGAGTGTTGTATTGATTTACACCAGTTACATGAAGCTCGCTCCCAAATTCCCCTTGGATTTGCTGAACAATGGTTACATGGTTCAGAGATTCGCATACAGACCTATTCAATTGATCAGGCATGCCCATCACTTCTCTGCACTTTGATGGCCTCTTTTCACTTTCGAATTTTCCAATTACCTGACTGGTGGCGTGATTAAGTTGTCCCACTAAAGCTTGGTTACTATTTGCTATGCTAAACCTGTTTCCTTGATGGGACAGAGAAATCATGTTTTGTGAATGACTTTCGACATTGTTCCTTGCATTTTCCCCAGCATGATCTACAGAAACACATGTCGCTTTGGTAGCCAACCCTGGATCAGTCACACATCACGTCGACTCCTGGTTCTGTTGACAGAAAATGCCATTGACCGCGTTCTCATAATCTCTGCAACGAGTACCTTGTGCCAAATTCAAGCCCCTATCACCTTTGACGTGTTCACGACAACCTTCCATCCCGTTTGAGCCGCCACTTACAAAGTAGGGTACATCGCATCTCTCTTCTTTTGCAGCCAGATTCTGGTACGCTTTGGGTAATTTTTGAAATCGCCTTTTTCTCCGCCTCCTAATACCCCAAAAATGAACAACGTCGCTAGACCTCAGCAATTTGGTGGGCTGACCATCAAAGATTACCTCACTCACATTAACATCTAATGTGTTGCGTTCTACAGCACCAATGTAGGTTGACGGGGCACAACAGCCTTCAATTTTGTGCCGAGAACTTGCTTCTGTGTTGATGCCATCTTCTTCTGAAGAATAATGACGAACCCGAAAGCCCTTACCTCTTATGCGCTGAGACTGTCGTGTTGCTCCATTCTGAAATTCGCAGACAAACAATTCATGAGGTTACAAGATGGAAGTTTCATTTTAAGTAGCATCCACAGTGAAGCAAGCCCGCTGCAAACGTGTAGCAGTAGAAATTAAAGCATATGTCCAAATATAGGAAGAAAAGCTTCCTCGTAACTCTATGACCGGGGTTATTCACGTTGACGTCCGCTGTAAAAAAATCAGTTTCACGCAGCAGAATACATTTTGGCTAAGATTATCTGCAAGGCTTGATCGAGCCATTGCAGACAGCGCCAATGATGAAATGAAAAGATTTGAAAATGTCACAAGCACCTAGATCTATGGATATGCGAACAAAATTGGGGTGCATGGGAGAATGCACGAAGAAAAATTGCTGTCAAATTCGCAGAATTACGTGCTTGCGAACGGGGTAATAAGGAGACATGGAAAGAGGAGAAGAGCATAGAGCAGGTGAGGGAAAACTGTGACATGTGCAGTTGTCTGAGAAAAAGAATAGAGTTCATAATTAAGACACAGAAAAATTAAGCTTTTTAATTTGAGATTCGCGAGGCAAGTCATGAGAGAGAGAGAGAGATGCACATGGATAAAATAAAAGAAACATGTAGCTCAAGCTGACGACGAGGGGTTGAAAATGGGAGGCAAATACAAAAGTGAAAGGGCGATGGTTATGTGACCCTCGTTGAGGCTCGTTCGCGTTCTAGACTCACCCTCGGTCACGTTCTATGTCACCTTGTGAGCGATCCCCTTCATTTTCTAAAAGGCTTGGAGGATCTGAGTGTATGAAATATATACAGATGGCTGTGCGAACACGAAACATCATTGATAGTGTCGGATGGTTGTCGCCTCAAGCCTTTCTCCATGGTGAGCTTACGGAACCTGCAGTACAACTGTTCGAGTATCATGTTTCTTCTGCGGCCTCCTTGTTTCTCCTTCTCTCTCTCACGCGGACGCGAGAAATGCAGTGTAGGTCCAAACGCACCGTGCACTTCTCTTTGTGCTCTCACCTTTCAGATCACATCTATGGCTTCATGCTTTCCCGTTTTCTGTCCTAACCTCTAGTGCCAATGTGCAAAACCCTCCAACTCACTGCCTTATAAAGAGCTATCGTCATGTGTGCTGTGTGTATACAAGACGAATTCTTTAGACAGAAAAGAGGAAAGTGAACGAGAGACTATTACGAAATGTGATGAAGGTCTGTGTACTTACCTCCATCATTCCTTGTTTGTAGACGGGGACGTCCGTGCTCTGCTATCATAAAGTTGGTCAGGTCACACGGTTCTGCGCTACCGTCCAGACCCACTTATCAGTGAAGCAGATCTATCTTCATCCTTTCTGCGAGTGCGAATTGGTGAAACGAGAAGAAATGGCTGAAGATATCGCAGAAAATCTCCGACGACAAGACAATTTTGCTTTCCTCTTTAGCTCCATCGAAACTTTCCAAAATTTGACACGACTTGAGAACTAGATGCATTTTATGTGGATAAAAATTTATTTTCCAAACACTTATATTTTTCCAAGTGCAGAGAGGAAGTTCACAAGGACGCCACCTCTTGACTTCTCATGTGCATGGCGGCTCAACACATACCTCAAGCACTTGCCCCCACGTGATTCTTCATGTCTCCATTTAGCTCGAGGATCTATATCTCCATACTTTTCCTACCCACTTTACTAGTGTAAAGCCTTCCTCCTAAGGTACAGGCCTTAGAATAACATAACATTCATTTCCCTTTTTTTTCGTTTTGTTCTCAAAATGGCAAACGGCATCTTGAGAAGTCTCTTAAGATCGCTCCCCTATGTTCTCAATACCTAATCATTTATATCTGTTGTTTCCCCATATCATTCATTTATCTATTGTTTCCCCATATCATTCTCCTTAAGAAGAAACTTGGGAAGGCAAAGCACAAGTGGGAAATTACCTTCGAGTAGTACTTAACCTCTCTGATGTAGCACTATTTTCTAAACCATCTTTCCACTTGTCCAAGCATTGAAAGTGAATAGGAATCCATTTTTCTTGAGTGTGAGGTATCCTTTCTAGCTCATGGGGAATAAAGTGAATTGAGATAGTCTCAAGAAACTTATCACCTTAGATGCGCTTATCGAATTTTCTTCACTTTTCTTTTAGCTAAGTTATATGAAAGATTGGACGAATTTGACTATCTTCTCGAAGGTGGGGATGCTTAGCCTTCTTTCTTATCCTTCTAAACATCATGAATGGATGTTTGAATCAAGAAATGACAAGCCGCACTCTAAGAGGGAGGATTATGAAAACCATGGATTTTGGGGCAAGTGATTAGCCCATTGTACTCCTCGCCCATAGGTCATGAAATCGATTCCCACAATTAATGAAAGATCCAATTAGCCAACTGCCACTCTCCTCCCAACCTTAAATAGCCCTTGCCATTGGCACATATAGAGTCTTCTCTAAAGGTCTAGGCACTCCTCATATGGCCATTGTGAGGAGATGGAATAACCTCAAAGACTCGTGCTAAAGCATTGGCTCCCCCGAGCTTTGGTCCTTGACCCGGTTAGGGTCCTCGAACAAATGCAGGTAGACTAGTGGTAGAACATGGAGGTCTAAATAAATCTAACACTCTATCCCCCTTCTAGAGATCATTGTCCTCAATGATCAAAGAAGGAAAGTCTTTGCAAATTAGAGCTTATAACTCCCAAGTAGCATCTGTGAGTGGAGGGTTGGTCCACGTTGCTAAATATTCTGGTATGGAGTGACTCCATAACTTCCACTCCCTCTAATCAAGGACTCTAAACGAAACACTTAGCAGAGATGTTCTATCTTCTAAAGCAACTAAACCATCCATACAATTCTCATCTCGATAAATGTATAGTCGAAGCTTGCTAACATGAAAAACTTTGTGAACTTTGCAATCATCTAGCAATTGTAATTTGTATGTGACATCACTAATCTTCTTGATGACTATCCAAGCTCCAGTAAATCTAGGGGATAGCTTGGGTTTCTCATCCACTACGAGTGATGAATGAAGGGGAACTTGTGAAAACACATGATCGCCCTCTTGAAACATTCATGGTTTGCAATGTTGATCTACAAACGCTTTCATCCTCTCAATAGCTTGTTGAAGATTGAATTGAGCTATTTTCAAGTTAGCTTGCATATATCTGTAAGGAACTATGAAGCACTCAGAGATCTTCTAGGTAACCTAGTTGTAACTAGACTATGGGAAATAAACCCATAAATCACCTTAAAAGGTGCTAGCTTAGTAGTCTTGCTTTCAATTGTTATAAGCAAACTCAACTAATGGGAGGAGTAAGAAATTGCATTAAGAAGAAATTCATAGAGTACATACTAATTTAATTGATATGTTTGAGGCTATCCCATGTTTCATACATAGTGTGTATGAGGTGAGCTAGATGCTTAGACTAGTGCTCTATGAGTGTGCACATATGTACTTACCATTTTTTTAGTGTATTTAGTGAACTCACATTATGGTCCCCATTATATTTGGGAGTGCTAGAGTATTACATTAGTTTACTAGAAACATCCCGTTCCTAGTTGGGAATGATTCAATCATAGTGATGGTCATATTTTAAGTAAGTTTTATCCACTTGGAAGAAGTTGCATGTTATTATTGAGAAGGTTGTGGTTTATATTTTCTTAGCACATCTTCACTTGACATGATAGACTTTGTTCCAGAGAGTGGATTGAGATTTACTTTGTATGGTAGATATTTTAATCCATAATTTGGATAATTATATATTGGATATGAGACATTGAGATCTTGGCCCATAGTTTGGAGCATTGACAGATCGAGATCTTGGATTCACTGTTTGGATCATGACAAGACTTTCTTGAGTTCCATTTCATTATAGTGCATAAATCAAGCAAATTTACTTAAGCTTAGATACTAAACACTATTTGGAAAAGATTTCTATTTATTCTTAGTAGTTTCCCATAGATATTTAGGCACAGTCAGATTGTTTTGGATGAGCATAGTATTTCTCTTAGTTATTGAACTAGTTTGTGAAAGATCCACACACGACTCATAGTTTTGGATTAGCATAGTTATTTTCAATATTTCTATTTGTTTTAAGTATTTTCCCATACAGATTGGGACATAGTCAGATTGTTTTGGATGAGCATAGTACTTCTCTTAGTTATTGAACCAGTTTGTGGAAGATCCACACACGACTCATAGTTTTGGATGAGCATAGTTATTTTCATTAGTCTTATGGAGTAAGTGATTTTGCATGATTATAACATACAGAAACCTATCATTGTGTATTTCAATGAGACGAGGGCAAGCCGCCAAGGTCTCTATAGGTGACAAGCCATCACAAAATAGTGGTCAAGGTCTAGGCATAAGGAGTTCGAGGATATTCCGAGTACTTATGCTGTGCACATATGGACTCATTGGGCCTAAGAGGGATTCCTAGCGTATCCCAAGACAAGGACTAATATTTATTGGTGGAAATGCTAGATAGGAAGCACAAATACTAGCGGTCTACTTTTTGAGCATCTACTATTTCAGACACCTAGCACACTCTACTCTTATTGGTTGGAATCAGAGTTTTACTTTTTAGTTTTATAGCTCCTTCTATATCATTGAATACAATGATCTTTAGAAGGGGAACAGAGTGTTGTATTCTAGAGATGTTCATGCCTAGAGAAACAAGAAGTTTGTTACTCGGAGGATAGCCAAGGCCAAAAGCCAAAGAGTTCATAGAACGTTGTGGAGGTGATCGCAATCTGGGTGGATCAGGTCCAGACACGCACACACAGAGTGTATGAAGCTAGTGAGTGTTGGAAGGTTTATCTGATAAAAATTTGAAGGTGAAGGTGAAGTTGGGCATGGAGAGGAGAGATATGATGATTCGATTATGGGAAGGGGAATATATGAATGCAAGATAAATCCATGATCACGAATGACGAGAACAAAAGAAAATCATACACATAAATCGATTTGGAAAGGAAGAATGGTCCAAAAATGGAGCTTCTCATACACTTTCAAAATTTAACTAATATACATGGGTTTTTGTGGATGTATTCATGATGGGAACAAAAAGAAAACCATACACATGAATCTATTACGAATGGAAGAATGGTCCAAGAATGGAGCTTCTTATACACTTTCAAAGTTGAAACATATGCATGGGTCTTTGTGGATAACCCTCACTGGTTCAATGCAAGATTACAAAGCCTTCTCACACATAGAAAGAGATAGAAGGAGAGCTAAGCAATCTACTGATCGAAGGTGGTCCGCATGACCCTCCCACCATGAGTGTTCAACCGAATGTCACACATAAGAAAATAGGTTCCACTTCATTGATCCTATATCTTTCTAGGAGCATAATGTCTAACTAAAGAAGTCTAAGACTCATAAAACCAACTCTAACGCACTCACACGCTCCACTGAGGGTGAGCAAAGATAGACAAAACCATTGGGTTTATGAGCCTATCCGAGTTTGGAAGCCTAACTTAGAATTGATTCTAGGAACTATGCTCTTACTAGCCCACCTTGGATCCTCACACGCTCAATTGAGGGTGATCGTCTCAAGGAAACCAGGCCTTATGGATGCCTAACAATGATTCTCTATGAGTTTGGAGGGGGGCTTTTATAGTTTTTTGAATGAATTTGGGCCCTTGCATCTAGAGAAATCAACTCTCAACCCTAAGATCAACTGCTTTTGATTGCAACCATTGCATTTATCAAATGGATGGCTAAGATTGGTTCTTTATATGATATCTACGACCAAGGGGAAAACATTAGGCGCATTCATTCTCCACCATTGGATCTAGGCAAGATCTAGACCATCATATCAATGCTGACATCAATTCGGATAAGATAAGCTGCTATTTTTGGATGAACTTTGTATTATTGATTTGATCATCAAAATAGGCTTATCCGATGAAAAAAACTTATGGATCCTCCTTGCTTTTATCTTTAGTGCATCTCCACCCTTAAATGTGAGCTCATGTTGACCGTACAACATGGTTCAATCATTGTTTGCTATGTGGCAATCCTTCAAGCCTTCAATTTGCTTAATTCTAGGAAACTGTGGTGACCTTGAAAACTGGATTTTGTGCTCTTTGACCCTCCAAATTTCCTTTGATGAAGATGAAAATTTATAGATCTCCTTTAGGAATATGCAGAAAAACTCCCATCTGAATCTCCCTTATACAAGTTTGACTACATTTGGAAGTTTGCAAGGACGCACTAAGGTGTCTAGGAAGCTCTGATAGCCTTGAAAAGTTTTACAAAAATGTAGCCACATATGTTCTTTGTACATGCCAAACCATATGGCTAACAAAAATTCCTAACAAGATTTTGTAGGGTCTAAGTAGAAAAATTACATTTTTATAAATTACACATGGCATATCAATGTGCTAGAAAATCCATTTACATGTCAAATTGAGGCTATAGACTGTCTTTAATAAGGTTTACAAGTATATGAATTTTCATGTGATTTGGTGACATTGAATTTTTTGCCTTAATTTTCAAAATTTGACTAGCTTTAACTACTATTGTGGATTTGCTTGATTTCTTCCAAACTTTGCATGTGAACTACCTTTGACATCCTTGATGCATCTTGGACTTCTCAGGGAACTTTGGTTACCTTTACTGATTTTGTTTCCTGTAGGCCTTCATTAATGAGAGAGGGGAGAAAATCTCGACGACGTTCGCCCCCACTAAACCTGCGATTCCTCTAGAAGCGCCACTCTAGTGTCTGTGAAAAAAAAAATTCCAAGCATCCAATTCTTTCATAGGAAAAATAAGAAACATAGAAGAAAAAATTGATTATATGGATGAATGAGTAGGCAATGTGACATGAAGCAAAATTAGCATGAAAGAAATAATTGAAACAAGCAACATGAATATGCATGAACAAATAGACAACATATATGCAAATGAACAGGCAACATTAACAACATGTAAAGAAAGAAAACAAACAAGCATCAATATGAATTGAAAATGAATGTATTGAGTCATTTTAGGCATCAATTCCTCTCATTGAAGAAAAATTTGTTACCTTGTTCATAAAGCAATATACCTTAAATACAATTATAAACAAATATTTAGGATTTTCAAGAGACATCTTTCATCTTTAGCTTATTTTAGATCAACTTCTTTCCTACATAAATATGAATATTCTCTTTCTCTGCTTACAAACAAGGAAATCTAACTAAACTCCACTAATGCATAAATCTACCTATATAGCCCATAATTTATACTTGTATGCCTCCTCCTTAGCTTCGTTTGGCTCTCTCTCTCTCTCTCTCTCTCTCTTTTGATGATGATTCGATGACTTTATGGTTACATTCACTTTCTTGGGGCGGAAGAAAGTGTAAACTTCGTGGTAACATGTAGGACCTTATCTTTTTTCTATGACGGAGAAAAATTAAACCCCGATACAAGGTACAACCATTTTTGATGTAGGAACATGCAATAGCAGGAGCTAGGAATTCAACAATTATTCTTTCGATACAGGATACATATGCATGTTTATATCTGAAAGTCATGTTACCAAAATAGACCTTCAAATCTACATGCCCTATCTTTCCATAATCCTAGATTATAGCTGATTTCTTAGTAGATACATTATTACTTAGATACAATGTTACACAACAAGCAGAGAAATCATCATTTGCCCTTTTGACTCAAGTGATATGGATATGCAATGCAATGCAAAGATTGAAAAGAAACATGAAATGAAGTGAAATCGGAAACAAGGAAGAATGAAAAAAAAGTGGAATGAACTTGAAAAACCAAAGCAACATGAACTTGAAAAAGAAATGATATTTTTATTTTTATATTTATATTTTATTTTTCTTAATTTTTTATTTTTATCATGGATATTCCTGTTTATGAATCGGCCTCATTATTTTCTTCTTCAATGTCCTCATGTAAAATGTACTCATCATTATCACGTTTCTTGAATAGCTTTATCCTTTTACTTGCAATCAAAGTTTTTAATGCAATATCATTTAATTCACAAAGAGCATACATACCATTGTTGTTGACTTTTGATACAATGTATGGTTCAAACCCCTGTTGAATGAGTTTTCTACGTGCATCATATTGAGAGTGAAATGTACTATCATAAATGAGAACCCAATCTCCTACTTCGATCGAATTAGGATGCAGTCGATGAGTTTTGTCAAAATAATGCTTGTTCTTCATTCTAGATTCTCTTAATTTTTCAATAGCATCATCAAGTCTTAATTTACCTTGTTATAACTGTTTAATGCACAAACTCAAAAAATCATCAGTTGCATGAAATGTTTCCACATAAGAAACATCAAGCTGATGGAAATTATTTCTCTTTAAAGAGGAAGCTCCACTAAAGGCTAATCTTCATTATAGTTTGAATTGTTTGAAACAACAACCATATAGGTGAATGGGTCTAGTACCCACACGACCCTCACATATCCCACAAAGCAAGGGTTATCTACTGCTTGAAGGTGAACATTGGAAACTAGTTTAAACTTCCCAAAAGCATTACAAATGTCTAGTCTCAATAGAGAAGGGTTGAACCCCCACCCCTACCTTAAGAGACGAAGGGCCCAACCACATAGCCTAGCATGCATGGAACATCAAATTGATGGAAATTATTTGTGGGATAGCTGATATATGAATAATATTCATACGTGGGGAGATGGGAACCAAATAAAAAATTCATAGCATTATGATTGTATTTTTGAGTTGATCTTGTTAACTCTTTCTCTACTTCATCCTTCTTGGTTTTCTCTTTCTTCGGATGCATTTAAAAATTGGAATTTGTTATGCATTTAAAGATTGACAATCCAACGACCTTGACTTAATGTTCAATCTTATTATTATGTGAAGTTTTCCATTTCTCACATGATTGTAAATATGATTTGTTGCTAGAAATTAGGACATGACTTTTTCTGATAACTCTAGAGTCTCCAAAAAAGATTTAGATTTTGATAGTGTACCATACCCTCCAATTTTGAAGATTATGTGAAGATAGTACCTGTATTTCACATTTATTAAAATTTATATCCAATTTGAAAAATTATTTGAAGATAGTACCTAACTTCACATTTATAGTTCTATCATCAAGATTATCTATATTTCATATTTATGGTACTATTATCAAGATTATCTGAAGATAGTACCTATATTTTACATTTGTAGTTCTATTATCAAGGTTTATTAGAATTTATAACATTATTTCATGGTTTGTAACAACCTTAAGGGCAATACGGCAAGGGCTTAAAATTTATGGGGATTTTGCTTGCCAAATGTCATTTTGCCTGTGAAAAATGGGTGTTTTTTGAAACGTTTTGTCGAATGACAAACAAGAATTGATAATTTGCCTATTATTTTTTATAGATCTATATGTATTTTGTATATCTTTAGATATAGATCTATTCTGTATGTCTATCTATCTATCTATCTCTCTCTCTCTCTCTCTCTCTCTCTCTCTCTCTCTCTATATATATATATATATATATATATATATATATATATATATATATATATATATATATATATATATATATATGCCTTCATAAACATATCACATTGTTTTATGTGAAAGGTAAAATGGATCAAGTCTGCATAGCTTAGTGGTTTGATGTCTTGAGTCTCTAAGAGAAAATCTTGAGTTCAAGTATTGATTGTACATAGTTATAAACTCTCAAAGATGAGTGCATCTACGTTATGAGATTGAGTATATGAATGTGTTTCCAATTCATTGTACTTCATGAGTTGTTTTCAAATTACATGAGTTGTTTCTTTCAATCTTTCAAGACTATTATATGCTATGCTAGAAGCGAAGTCTTGAGAGTCCGTGAAGTCTGTACATTGTCCTCATGGATTGTGAGGTTTCTTGCTACACCCATGGAAGGCAATTGTGTGCAGGCTACGGTGTAAGTATAGCAATGCTACATGTAGGGAACTAGCAGATTTCCTGTCGTGCACTCTAGAGAGCGATCTTTTCGGCAAATAACATTCGCTTCATTTTCAGCAAATAACAACTTAATTGTGCCATGGATTGCAATATTATTGAACAAGCAATTGATGATGAAAAGTAATCCTCTTTAGAATTAAGAATTTCCAATTTTAACCATTTAGAAATTTAATATCTAATCATCACTTGGCCAATGCATGTCATTGACAATTGGAGAGCATGGGCACTAGGCAACCTTCCAAGTTCTTGAACCATTGCACAATAAATAAATAAATGATACATTGCTATATGCTATATGCCAAATCACAAATCACTAGTTAATATTCTTGGTCATTAGTAGGAACCATCAATGTATCCAAAAGCATCCACTTGAGAGCATAGAAGCATGGGGATAAACACTCTATAACATATATCGAAAATTTCACTCTATAACATAAAATTTGACTAGAATGGAAACTATGCAAGTTCTTATCCAACTTAGTAACATGTAGGTGTGGATGAGGGGAGTGGCAAAAACTTGGACAATGAGGCTGCCAAGTTCTCAATGTCCTCACTCAATTTGCAAAGAGGCAAGTTCAACTTTGAAGTTATTGGGTGAAATTCGATACTAGAATGGAAATTATTCACTAGAAATGTGCTCCAGAAAATTAGAAAAGGGGACCCCTAAGGTCTTGCTTTTGCAAAACTCATCAATGCTAAGGTCCCAAAGTGTATATAGGAAGAATAACTACTATGTGACATGCCCAAATGCAAATCCTACTATCAAAGGGTAAGAACATTGACACAATGGCTACAGTTACTCGTAACTTTGGCGTACACACACACAAACACACCCACCTACACACACACACACATATATATATATATATATATATATATATATATATATATATATATATGTGTGTGTGTGTGTGTGTGTGTGATGCCCATGTTCAAGACTTGGACATCCTTGACTATATATATACACACACACCCCTTTGATGCCCATAAGTTGTGCATCAAATTTAAACACTGCCTATGGCTACGGTGCAGCTCGAATCCAGAGGGGTTATAACTAGTATTATTTAATGGTGTAGCTTCAATCACAGAGGTAATAAATAGAAAGTATTATTTTTTTCTTGTAGATATAGCCTTACGAGGCAAGTTGCAATGTGCCTAACAAGAAGCTATTATTATTTGTTCTCTCATATTTAACTTATGTTGAATTTATACTGCGTGTCTATGTCTGTCCATTTCATAGTAGTGCACCACAATCTATATATATATATATATATATATATATATATATATATATATATATATATATATATATATACCACATTCTTAATGATGTCCATATCACTAATGTATAAACCATCGACATGAACATCAATGAATGCTCGACCTGATCTAATGCTATACAATTTGTCTTATAAAGCACATCATCGCAATTAGTACATGTTTACAATGAAGAGAAGCTGATCATGAAATCTCTATATTCCCTCGTTCAAACACTTTGAAGGTCCCAAGTTTCATGAGATGGGTTGAGTCCCCATCCTCAAACGATACATACATGTCTACCCATACACGCATCCATATACATACATTTATTTCCATATACACACATTCATAAATAAATGCATACACACTTAAATACATAAATACATGCGTGTATGCACATACAAGTATGCATACATACTTTACATGCATACTTACTAAGTTTTTACACGTACATACATTCATTCATATATTCATACATAAATACAACATAAATCCATACGTACGTACGTATAAACGTACATGCAAACATGCATAAATATGTTCGAGGGGAGTACTAAAATAGAGGAAAAGATAGTTGTATCACCACATATGCTTATTTTTAACCACCACATATGCTTATTATTTGCACCATTATTGTTGTAGAAAGATGACCGATCATCAACATTATTATTATTATCTATACGAGGATTATCAACACCATGGTGCTTTAACAAGAGATGCAATCTTCAGTTTACTTATTAATACTTTATAGAATTATGAACTCAATTATGTTTGACTTTGTCAACCACATAGTTCATAAATACCGTAGGAAGTTACTAAAATGATCACATGGCCAACATATAATCAAAATAAGGGGTTATCATGGGCTTATGTTTCGTGAATCTACCTCTTACTCAATGGGTTGATGAAGCCATTGAATTGTACAAGATATATCTCAGACAAGATATATTAATCATATTTACCCTAATAGTGACATGCACGAAGGGATTTAAGGCAACTTTCTTGCTGTTTTCTTAAAAATCTTAAAAATTTGTAGCGAAGGTTGAAATTTTTCATTTTTGAACACTATCACTTCAAATTTATCACAATTTTTGGATTAAGAAACCTGGGGAAGCACACAAACAATGTGAGGAAGAAGAAGAAGCTTGGAGCACAAAATTGAGTGTATTACTAAGTGAATGTGCAAAAGATAAGTAGCCCATTAGGATTACAGGCATATATAGAACCTAAGCAAGAAAACATCATAAAGAGGTAAAAAACTGCCCCGATGGTACTAAGTGCATTTACACACATCACTATTGAAACATATTAAAAAATCCCCATTGGGAGTGATATAGTGAAAAGGGGTTGACACTTATGTATAAGACAGTTTCAAACAATGTGGACTAAGGTGAATCCACGAAAGGGAGTAATTCCAAAGCTTTGCAAAAAGCTTTAAGCTTCTCATGACGCAAAGCCTTTGTAAAAAGGTTTGTAATGTTATCATGTGTGGGCACATACGCCAAACCGATCTCTCCAAGAGAGAGTCACTCTTTGACATAATAATATTGCATTTCAATGTGCTTAGTGCTTGCACAGAACAAATAGGTTCCTTGCAATTGCCAAGGTGCTTGACTATTAGTAGATATGGTGGTGGCAAAACTCTAATAAAAACCCAAGTCATCCATAAGGCATCTGCGCCCTTGCCCTATAATCATGCTCACAACTAGAAATGGCCACAATAGGTTGTTTCTTTCTCAACCAAGGTATGCGCAAACTAGTAAAAGAAGCAAAGGCAAGTTGTGGACATGTATTTGACTTAGAGGAGATACATTCAAGATCTACTTCTTAAGTTCAAAATGAATAACACTAAACCTATAGGTACACCTTTGGAGATGAATGATAAACCTAGTGTTCATGAAGCTGAGAAAATTCAAGATATTAAAGAGTATCAAAGCTTGGTAGCTAGCTTGCTATATGCTACTCATACAAGGACAAATATCTCATATAATGTAGGAGTGCTAAGCCAATTCATGCACTCACCAAGAAGACCACACATATATGCAACGAAGAGAGTACTTAAGTACCTCAAAGGTACAATCAATGAAGGTATATTCTATCCTTACTATTCAGATTTGAATATCGAAATCTATTCAGATGTAGATTGCGTAGAAGCTAAGGATGATAGAAGAAGTGTCTGTCGTTACTTAACATTTGCAAGCTCAAAGCCAGTGTCATGGAGTTCCAAGAAGCAACCAACAATTTCTTTATCCTCAACTGAAGCAAAGTATAGAGGTTTGACTATACCAACTCAAGAGATGATATGGTATAAAACATTGTACTGAGGTTTGGGACATGTGAGTTCCAAACCTCACATATTTGGAGATAATGTAAGTTCCATGCATCTAGCAGCAAACCGTATTTTCCATGCAAGAACCAAACACATAGAGGTTCATTAGCACTTCATCAGGAAGATGCTCATGGCAAATTAGATTGATATTTATTTTGTTCCAACTAAAAAGCATGTAGTAGATATGATTGCAAAGGCACTTGATGGAGTCAAGCTTTGGAGATTTAAATTAATGGCAGGTATTCAACTTATTAGAGAATGAAGAATCAAGCATACTATAGGTTAAGGGGAGCTGTTGGAGCATGAAGCTTACACTATGCTTAAGGTGGATTAGCTCTACATAAAAAATTCATCATTTGAGTTTTGTTAAAGTTTCCCATTGAAGATATTTTTATTTCTACTCATTTCTGGTATTTGTCATCAGGATTTTTTATGGATCATTTACCAATGTATAAGCCTTGAGCTTTGGAATTGTTAAAGGAGAAAAGAAGAGCTCACATTCCATGATTTGAGGTGGTTGATCTTGAGAATCAATCAATCAATCAATCAATCAATCACCAAAAAGTAGATCAGTTTAGATCTTCACTTTTCCTAGATTGTGGGAAAGTGAATTGATTCTCTTCAAACTCATCGTGGTTGGAATGTACATCAGTTAGATACTAAAATTGCATTTTTGAATGGTGGTTTACATGAAGAAGTGTATGTATTCTAGCCCCATGGTTTTGTGCATTAGGGGCATGAAAACAAAGTGTGCAATTCAAAAAAAACATTATATGGCTTGACGCAAGGATAACGTGCTGGTGTGAGAAGATACATGCCTACTTGCTAGCACATGGTTTTGAGAACACTCCAATTGATTGCACCTTATATGTTAAGCATACAAATAATGTACTTCAGATCATTGTTTTATATGTTGATGATATGCTGCTCACTAGTCCTAATGAGAAGCATATCGTTGAGTTTAAGGCCGATTTGCATGTCCTTTTGAGATGTCAAATTCGGGGCATTTGCATCATCATTTGAGCATTCGGTTCATGCACATCGATGGGGGAATATCTTTGTGTCAAACAAAATACATTGACATATTATTGTAGATTTCTGGCCTTGAACATTGAAAACCTATTGCCACTCCCATGAAAACGTTTTATGGTTTCGTCTTCATGATGATGGAGATGCATTTGATGTTGTTTTCTTCATGATGTTTTAGATGCATTTGACATTGTCCTCTTTCAGCAAGTTGTTGGATGATTGATTTATTTATGCATAACTCAAGCCTAATAATCAGTTTTTTGTCTCTCAAATGAGCAGGTTTATGCATTGCCAAGGTATCAAGGATTAGCAAGCTTCTAGGCACATATTTTGCTACTTGAGTGGTACCCAACTACTTGGATTGTTTTATCTCAAGGAGGTGATCATTACCACTAGATTTACATGCTTTTTCTACTCAAATTGGGTTGTTTGCTATGACATTCCTGTGTCCACTAGTGGTTTTTGCTTCTTGCTTCGTAGCCCATGCATATATGGGTTGAGCAAGAAGCAGCATATTGTGCTCACTTATAGTTGTGAAGCTGAGTATTGGGAAGCTTTCATAGCAATTGTTGAGTGTATGTGTCTCAGATGCTTTTTGGTTGATTTGGATGTTGGTCAGTCTTTTGCCACCACATCTTTGCTAATAGTGAGAGTGTATTGGTAGTTGCAAGAAACCATGCGTTCCATGCTTGTGCAAAGCAGTTGAGATTGATTATCATTATGTTAGGGAGAGATTCTCTATTGGAGAGATCACTTTGGCTTATGTGCCCACATAGTATAATGTTGAAAACCTTTTCACAAAGGTTCTGCATAGGGAGAATTTTGAAGCTTTTCACAAATCTTTGGGCTTATTTTCTTGTGTAGATTGGTTTCTTTCCATATAGTTTGACACTTCCTTATAATTGAGTGCTATCTCTTTGTTCACTGCATCACTCCTAAGGGGAATTTGTTGATAGGTTTAGGTAGTGATGTGTGTGAGCACACTTAAAACCGTCCGAGCACTTTTTACCCTCTTGAGGAGGGTTTTCCCCCGGCTTGTATATACACATGTAACCCTTATCGGTTACTTATTTTTATACGTTCACTTGATAAAACATTATACATTGTGTTTTGCTCCAAGCTCCTTTTTCTACGTTGTAGACATGTAACTCCAATAGAGTTCCAAAAATCTAGACAATGCACAATTGGCTTCTTCTCGTAATGAAGGCCTTACGAGTGTGCAGTACAAAAAAAAAACCACCAGAGGTACTTTGATCATGCTTCTCATACTGGTCTTACAAGTGTGCGATACAAAACACAAATCACCTACACAGAGATCATTAGATGCGGTATGATGCACTACTACTTAAAACTTGATTACTCGAAATAGGAAGCGGTAATGTGTATGTCCTAGGAGAGAGGGTGGGAACTAGTCAGCCTATCTCATGAAACTTTAGACCTTCAAAGTGTTTAAAAACAAGAGAAATAGGAGATTTCGAGATCAGCTTCTCTTCATTGTAAACATGTCTTCATTGTAAACATGTGTAGATTGAGCTGTTGCATTTTATAAGACGATTTGTATAAGTCTAGATGAGGTCAAGCATGCATTAATGATTATCATTTATATATTATTGATATGAACATCATTATGTAAATTTATATATATATATATATATATATATATATATATATATATATATATATATATATATATATATATATATATATGTGGAGAGAAAGAGAGAGAGAGAGCGCGCGCTCGGAGAGGTAGTGCATTCCACCTTGGAAGTCGCTCAAGCTCCTCCAGGAAAGGAATAGGACCATAGAAGAACCACTAGTCTGAAGCCATGCATGGAGATTGGAGAGCCAATTGATTTTCCTTGAGAATTTTATGTACAGCATTATTTGCATTGAATAATCGCAATCAATATAATAAAAATATAAATATTTGATACATTTTATACTCACAAAAGCCGCAGACATTGTGCTGCACAGACCATTATGTCGATAAGATGTGCATCCTTAAACCATTTTCCCACATCCTCTTTGGTGCAGGTGCACTGTGTACTAGTATAAAATGAACAGACATGGACAAGCATACTATCAATATGCAGTCAATTCAGTCAAGTGTGAGTGAATAAAGAATAATAGCTCCTTTTTCAGTACATTGTAGCCACAAGCCAATGGCCATCCGTGGATCAAACTAGTGTTTGATATCCTTGCGGATATTTCCCTAGATGCAGCATTGCTACGACATAGCCTGTACAAGTTTGCATCTTGCCCCCTAAGGCTATATTTACGACCAGAAAACAACACTAGTTATTACTTCTCTGGAATGGAGCTACACCATAGCCATAGCCTATCCATGCAGCCGGAAAATCAGGTCACTGTTTCTCTTGCTTTTAGTGTTTCCGTAAATGCAGAGTTACTACATCATAGCCTGCAAAGAAATGCTCTCTGGAGTCCATGGATATATCCACACAAGGAAAACGGGACTAGCTCTTATCCCCAGGACTGAAGTTACACTACATAGCACAGCCATAGGTCATCCGCGATTTTTTTTATCCAACAGAAAATTCATTTCATTAATAAGAGAAATCAAGCTACTGTGTCCACGGATGTTGATAATCAACCTACTGTTTCTTCTCGTTTCTGCCATTTCCGTAGATGTAGCATTGCTACACCATAGCCTGCACAAAATTGCCTTCCATGGCTCTATCTACAGCAAGAAAATGATATCAATTCCCATTTCTCCAGACCGGAGGTACACCACAGCTATAGGCCGTCCGTGGCTCTTGATACATTTTCATGCTTTTCTTTTCTTTCTGTCATTTCCATAAATGCAAAATTACCAGGCCATAGCCTGCACAAAAGTGCCATCCATGGCGACAGCAAGAAGAGCATATTAACTCTCACCCCCTCCATACCGGATTTATACCATAGGTCCATAGCCATTGACCGTCCATGGAACCTGATAAATGAAGCGCCTTTTTCGTTTCCGTTCTGGTATTTCCCTAAACGCAGCATTGCTACATCAAAATATGCAGAACTTACGTCCACGGCTATATCCACATCAAAGGAACGAAATTTCTCATCCCTCATTGTTCATATCATAGCAATAGGCTATTCGTGGATCTGCCCAAATCAAGCAATTGTTTTTTTTCCTTTCTTGCATTTGCGTAATTGCGGGTACCGGTATTGTCACACAGCGCGCAGTATTATTACACCCTAACCTACACAGAATTTCTGTGTCTGTCTACTCCGCAGCCAGAAAACCAGATTTCTCAACCCTCTATTGTTGAGTTACACCTTAAGAGTCACCAGCCATGAGGACAATGTACAGAGTTTACAGACTCTCAAACTTCTAACCTATAAGGGTGGATTCAGACTGATCCAGCGGCACTGAAGCTCTGTTGTGTTTTCTCCACCCCTTCAATTCTCACTGAGCGGAAGAGGAATTTTATACAGAAATTTTGTGATCATTCGATTTCTGGGAGAAAGGTGTTTCGCTTGATTTCAATGTCTTCCGAGGCGGGACGCCAGTCTCACGTTACGCATTGTCGTAGGTCCCCAAGAAGCAGTAATGGATGTCCAATATGTGGAAATACTCGCGAGTCGCGAGTCGCGACTCGCAACCCCCGTTCTCAAGATTCCATGTAGAGTCACGTCAACGGGAAGTTTTTTCCTGCCCATCGCATTTTCTTTCTGCCAATGGATTGCTGAAAAGTAGATTGTTTTTTCAAAGTTTCTTTTTTCTTTTTTAAATAAAAGAAGTTCGGCTTTAGCATAATCTCCCGGATTTTAATTATAATAAAGAGAAAAATTTACAAGTGAATGGGATTAGTGCTCATGGGACCCCCCAAATCCCACAATGCAGGGGAGGAGTATGGCAAGCTACAGGGCATTACAAATGAGGCGGATAAAATTATCATCACCCTCATGTGGGATCCATTTGGGTTTCAACTTGTTGTTTTCGATGAGATAAATACAGTGATGTCTAAACGGTGGCGATCTCTTGACTCGGGAGATTCTTTTACCAATGAGAAACAAGGATTTCTGGATCGACCATTCCTTAGGAGTTTGGCCAAAATTGAAAGCACAACGCTCCCTCCAAATCTTCCAGAGAGAATCACCTCTGATGGCATTCCACAACCTCGATGAGCAGCCGATCGCCTCACCCAACATCACTTGTTGCCAGTTGATTTGACTCGTGAGTCTCAATACTCGGGTCACGTGATGCTAGATAACACGGGACTTGGGGCAGTTGAAGAACAAGTGAGCTAAATCTTCGATGCACCGATGGCAACGCTTGCACCATGGCGGCACACCACAGATTTTGTTAGCCCTTGCATTGGTCCAAATACCTTTATGCAAGATCTGCCACATGAGAACGGACTTTTTGACCTCAATTAGGGGGTGCCAAATAGACATGAATTTTAGCTCCCACCGAAGTTTGGTCCAAGAAAGGCACCATCTCTTGTTAAGGATGTGGTGAACATCTAAATCCTCTTTGAAGTTGGGGATTCTGGATAGCTTCTTACCATTGCTCCATTTGAGGCCCTCCAAGCAAGGAAGATCCTGACCGCAGAGAAGGCGAGTAGTTGAGCGGTCCCAGGCTAAACACCTGCTTTGAAGAAGAGTCCATTCCTCAAAGGTAACTCTAAGTCTCGGATCCAATTCTTCGAGCTTAATCCACTGGCTGGTCTTTTGTTTCCAGAGTTGTTTCCACTGTTTGAACCCCTTGTTCCATAACCGCCTTGCAGTTTGGAGGTTCCAAGACTCCACCCCCCGAATGCCACTGATCGGGAACCAAATAGAGTCATTTTGTCTTATGCCAGCCGCCCACTTCCACTCATCACTGATTCTGATGAACTGTTTGGCCTTGTTCCAATTCTTCCATAAGGAACACACGAGGCTAGAGCCTTTAGGGAAGACCGGGTGGGGGGAGAACAAAAGCGTGAGAATCCCTATGTCCTTCCAACCAGGGTGGCCAACTAAGGTAAGGTCTTCCGTGTTCCTGAAGATCAATTTAGCCCAAGAGGACTCCCTATTGCTCCAAGCCTTGATAAGCCACTTTGCCGCCAACTTGTCAGCCAACCCAACAATATCCAAAATTCCCAAGCCCCCTGAGTCTTTAGGGCTAATGCAAGTTTCCCATTTGATTTTGGGAATCCCCCTCCTGTTGGGGTCCCCAGTCCAAAGGAAGTTTCTGCAGATTCTTTCCACTTTGGCCAAGTCTTAGGTCTCCCTGCCATATTCACCTAATTTTTTATTTAAGTTTGGAAAATTAGAACAAAAAATTAATTCAAGATAATATGAGAAGATTAGGCATCGAGCCAAACTCCCTTTAATAAATAAAAAATAAAACACTCATGTAAGGCTCTAGAGCTAATGGGAAGGGTCATTTTCTCGTTTCGGGTAGCAAGTTACGTTTTCAGTCATGTGAGAAACGATGGACATTCTCTTTTTTTTTTAAAGGAAATTCAGTAGAGCCCTCAGCCTACTCTTTCAAACTTTAATTAATAAAACAAATTAGGTTTTCAATCATGTGAGACACGATGAAATTTTTCAAGTTTGGCAGAGCCTACTCTTTCAAACTTTAATTAATAAAAATTACAACTTCACATGTAAATAATTTTTAAAATTTAATTAACATTGCTGAATTGTTAATCATTGGATACAAGATTCGTATATTTTTTCTTCTTTTTTTTCTCAAGAATGAGAAGTATCTGAAGAAAGAATGCACGCAAGGACTCAGAAGGAGTGACGGTGTGGCATTCATTCTTGCCATTGGAGTGAGTGATGGTGTGGCATTCATTCTTGCCATTGGAGTCCAAGAGCACAAGGAATTCGCTAGTCTATCATCTATCGCAGATCAACACTGGTCTATTTTCTATAGTGCCTTGGTTGTCACAACAAACTCATGAGGCAATAAACTCATATCAAATTCTATTTCGGGGGCTCATGTCAACTTTATTGCGATTGTGCCTTAGGGTCATTTCACAATGGGACTATGGAACATTTGGTTAAAATAAGCTTCTTCTAGGTGGAATAATGGAAATGTTCCAGTTCTATTGGATGCACATTCACACATGGCGGAGCACTAGTACCTAAATTGTAGCTTTAAAATCTAACATGGAACAAAGAAAAGCTTTGGGGTGGAGGCGGGAGGGTCAAAACTCTGCAGAAATTTTTGCTCCACCTAGTCACCATACTTTTCAGTTGTTCTGATGCTCATTGTGAATACATTTTGATGGAACATGTACACATGGCTTGACATCATTGGACTATCGCCTAAAAAAGGAAGGATTTAGATTCCTCATGCATTAAAATTTAAAGGTCTTTCGTGACCAGCAGGAAGAATGGTATGGTTTGAAGGTCTTTCGTGACCAAAAATAAACAACAAAAGAAGAAAATGAAGAAGGGAAAAAACATTAAAAGAAAAATAGAAAAAAGAAGAAGAAAGAAAAAGAGACCTCATAACATAGCCATAGGCCATCCGTGGATGTGGATTCTGCACGAATCAAGCTATTGCTTTTTTTTCCCCCTTTCTTGCATTTGCGTAATTGCAGTATTGTCACACAGCACGCAGTATTATTACACCCTAGCCTACACAGAACTTCCGCGCCTTCTACTCCGCAGCAAGAAAACCAGATTTTTCACTACTGTGTTGTTGAGTTACTCCTTACGAGTCACTCACGACCCATGCAGACAATGTACAGAGTTTTTTGTTTTAGAGAAAAGAAATTTTAAAATTGATGCAAGTCAAAGAAAAAAATACACAGGGCCTTCCAAGAGGAAGGGACTTCTACATCTTGTAGCCTTCAATATGCAGCTTGATAAAGCTGGACATAAGGAATCTAGATGCATAATGAGCTTGGAGCATTTTGGATCTCCACAGATTACAAGTGTATTTTTTTACAATCAAAGAGGGACTATCATCACTTGAGGGGGTACAGCTGGCTGCATGTAAGCAGTAATCAAGAAGTCTTACAATGCCCATCATACAAGGGAAAAAATCATCTTTACAATACTTGTCATAGATTTTTTTGTTTCTATCTTTCCAGATAGCCCACAGAATATGAGCCCTCAGAAGTTTCGAGAGAACAATGTCCATTTTGTTGGCTTCACCTATAAGAAGAACTCTAAAGTCTAGGGACCTTACTCCATAAGTTTGGCAGTATAGAGAAAAGACCCTCCAGTATCTAGAGGAGTTCTTACACTTGAAAAACAGATGTTCCAAATCTTCATCCATACCACAAAAGTGACATTGACCTGCATCAATTTTAAATTTTCTAGCCTTGTTGCCAGTCCAGACACCTCTATGAAGAATCAGCCACAGAAGGTAGGAGTGCTTAATGGCAACAGGGAAGGACCAGATGCATTGAAATCTATATCTCCATTGTTGAGTAGACCATGAGAGATTCCAATTTCTGTTAAGCTTTCCAACAATCAATCTGATGCTGCAAAAAGATCTTTTGAAGTTGTTGAATATGTCTTGAGCAACATCACCAAGACTAATATTCTTCTGCCAAAGGTTATGATCCAAGATATCTAGCAGCTTATTCTTCTTCTATCTGAGAATCTGTTTATAGGCCAAAGATAGAGAATCAATATTCATTAAGTGCCAGTCATCAAGCACATTACCATTATTAAGCAAGTCATGCCAACTGTTAAAGCCACTCCTTCTACATTTGTTCCATCTGATGGGAAAGGGGGTGATAGAATCTTGAGTATGCCACCCAAACCACATGGAATCCTACAACAGAAATGAATAATTATACTGAAACCAGACAGGTAATGAGTACTCCCTTTTTATAGTCATCCAAGCTTTCCAGAAGTTGCAAATCAAGACACTTCCTTTGGGCACAAATGTAGCTGGTGAAACTATAACATCCCAAACATAAAAGTTAGACCAAGACTTGTTATCTTTAATCCAAAATTTAGAAATATTCCTTTTGATCAGGTAGGCCCAAAAATCCTCAGAAGAGACAACCCTAAGGATCCATTTAGCAGTCATCTGAGTAGCCATCCTTGTAGGACAAATCAAACCCAGACCACCTTCAGACTTCTTCATACAACAGATTTTCCAAGCCACCTTGGGGATTTTACTTCCTCCCCATGAAAATCTTATGGCCTAAGACAACTGTTTCTTAGTAGGAAGCCAGCAAGACAAAAAATAAGTCAGGCAAGGCAGAATATAGTGCTTTAGGAAAAAGGCTCTTTGAGAAATATTAGACTGAAAGTCAATCCATTTAAAAACTTTATTTCTGAACTTGTCTAAGACCCAACTCCACCTTTGATCATTGGTGACTTCAAAGCCCATGGGGATGCCCAGTAATCTGAAAACAGAGCCTGATTTTATCACCTCACATCCTGCATTCTTAACACAATCTGGAATCAAATTATTAGTGGAATAAAAACTAGTCTTAGCATAATTAACCACCGATCCACTGGCTAAACAAAAATATTAAGACAATTGAGGAAAGCAGCAGCAGAAGAGTCATCGGCTTTCATAAGCAGGTTAGTATCATCAGCAAACATTTGGAGACAAAGTTGGGACTGAGCTTGAGGGATCTCAATACCCTTGATAGTACTTTGATTGATAGAGTCTTTAACCAGCCAACCTAGAACATCAGAAGTGATAGCAAAGAGGAGGGGAGCCAAAGGACAACCCTGTCAAATACACCTACAAATCTTGAAGGGGGAGGACAAATGACCATTCATAGCAACTTTAGACTGAGCATTACCAAACAATAAACTAGTAAACTTAATAAATCTTTTACCCGAACCAATATCATGCAAAGATTGGAGAATAAAATCCCATTCTATCCTATCATAGGCCTTGTCAAAATCAATTTTGAAGAAGAAGGTATCAATGTTCAACTCTTTGGTATACTCATACCCTTCCCAAATGGAAATAATAGCATCAAGAATGAATCTACCTTTACTAAAACCTTTTTGTTCAGGAAGGATGATACTATTATCAAGGGACTCAACCTTCTAGCCAAGGAGGAGGCAAAAATTTTATATAAAGAAGTCAGACAAGAGATAGGTCTCCAGTTGTTAAGATCATCTTTAGATCCTCTTTTGTGAATCATTTTAATAACACCAGTATTAATGAAGGTAGAAAGGGAACCTCTTCTCAAGGCTTCTTGCCAGATCTAGAGAATAGTGGGCACCAAAACTTCTTTAAATTCTTGAAAAAATTCATTAGGCATACCATCATGTCCACGAGACTTGCCGGGCCTCAATTTACTAATGGTTTCTCTAACCTCACTAGCAGAAAGGGGGAGATCAAGGAGGGAGACCAAGCCAGGAGGAATCATTTTCTTCCTTTTCTGGGCAATGGCAGCTCTTCACTCCAGATGTGGTCCCCTCTCTTGGGAGGCATAGAGAAAACATTGGTAAAGAAACTAACAGCCTCTTGGAGGTTCTCTTCCATACAAGTAGTAAAATCACCATTACTTTTTTAAACCAGGGGGATGAAGTCCCTAGTTTTTTTCTTCCTCATGATCTCAAACATATGCTTGTTAGGTTTATCAATTTTCCTAGCCCAAAATTCTCTGGACGTGGCAAGGGCACCAGGAGCAAGAAGATAATCTTCATACTTCACTTTATCCTGGGTCTCAAGGATCTTCTGAAACTTAACATGGTCAGAAAGATTAGAGTTCCTTATGTTTTCTATCTCTTTGAGAATCATCATCCTTCTATTATATCTAATGAGTCTAGCCTTTCTTTTGTAATCAGTAAGCACTCCTTGCACTTCCCTGATAGCCTCCTCCCAAGCTTTGAAGGGGGAACAACCCTTGATGAAATGCATTTTAAAGATACAAGTGATTTGCTCTTTCACAATGGGGATCCTA
The DNA here is from genome assembly GCA_020310875.1 of Ceratopteris richardii. Taxonomy (NCBI): domain Eukaryota; kingdom Viridiplantae; phylum Streptophyta; class Polypodiopsida; order Polypodiales; family Pteridaceae; genus Ceratopteris; species Ceratopteris richardii. The sequence goes on along the minus strand of CM035414.1, from coordinate 63,172,038 downwards.
ATAAGGGACATGTTGAGGTGAGGCCAACCAGCCCTATAACTAGGATTATTACTCATCAGCTTGGTAATCAGGGGGATATGGTCAGAGAGCTGAAGTGAAGAGTCAACTTCACAACAACTATTCCAGAGGGAATGAAACCTATTGGTGTTCATATAAAACCTGTCTAACCTAGCACACAAGTTGTTGCTAGCATTCCTATTGTTCCAAGTATGGCCAATATTAACAGATAAATCAAGGAGATTGTGAGCAAGAATCATATTAAACCAACAATTTTTTTCATTACCAGAAAGATCGTTGTTATTGTTTCCATTTTTATCAACAGCATTGGTTACCATATTGAAATCCCCAGTGAGAAAATCTCCACTCAGCTTACCAATTTCCTCCCAACACTTGGATCTGCTCAAAGATCAGTTAGCAGCATAAACACACACAATAGTGAGATTCAGGGGGTCCTTGCATCTAAGGGCCACCCACTGGTTGGTGTCACTTACCAGCACCTCTTCAATCAAGTGCTTAAGGTTTGCATTGATACCAATAGCAGCACCACCCTTACCACAGTGATTGGTATGAAACCAAGAAGACCTACTGCACACAGTCTTAAGATTAGACATAAGCTGGAAACCTCCAACTTTTATTTCCTGCAGACAGATGAAGTCAGGACTCAAGGAGGAATCATTTAACCATCTATTAATAATCTTACCTCTGATCGGGTCAAACAAACCTTTCGTATTAAGAGAGATTATTTTGAGGCAGTCCATGACAAAACAGGAGAAAGAGAAGAGATTAATTTTTAGGGTTCTTTAGTGGCTTGATTGCCGAGGTGGAGATTCTCACAGCATCTTTCCTTTTGGATTTGGTCTTCTCCTTGGCAAGGGGGCTATCAGAAGCCATATACACATCAGTCATGTTAGCACTTTCTATTTCTGCTTGCATAAGCTCCTCATCACTTTTGTTAAGTTGTTCAATAAATATTTCATCACTATTTTTTGTATTGTTGACCTTGACAACATCAACAACAGAGGAAACAGGAAGATTACTAGAGGGCTTAAAGCTACCCTTCTTCCCAATAGTGGTCCACCCTAGTCCTTCACCAGAGATAGATTCCTGCAAATAAGGATGGAGTCCATCACTACTTTGATGAAGGCTCGAACTACCTGCTCCTGTATCACCATCTTTATCATGGTTTTCAAGAATTTGGAAAGGGTTGCAAATTTCTTTGACCAGCACTTCAAGTTTCATCACCGAATTAAAGGTTTTTCTTCTATTCTTGAGGGGAGCCTTCATGTTCCATTGTTCTGCATTAGAAGACACTTCTTTACCATTACTAGGACCCGACTTCTTGTGGTCCTCTTCTTTCTTTTCTTGGGATTTAGCACTCACCAAGCTTGGACAATCTCTGATCAAATGTCCCTGTTTATAGCAATGAAAACAGGCATTAGGGAGGTTCTTATACAAAACCTTTTGCTCATGTAATTTGATCCCTTCGGAATTCTTTAAAATTAACACAGATTTAATAAACTTAGAGGTGTCTACTTCGATCAACATTTGCAGATCCCATTTCGGATTGAAACCACTTTTTGGCCACTGTCCCAGAACTTTGCCAATAAGTTTACCCAATTGTTCTATCCAAGGATAGTATTCAATAGGAAGGTCTGGCAGTTCCACCCACACTGGGACCTTAGTTGGTTTAGATCCCCTAGGATTAAAACCAGGAAACTGTTTAAAAAGGAAATAGGGGTATTTCTAATAACCCAGTGGCCTTCAGCTATAACCTGCATAGCATTATGAGCATCTTCAAAGAAGAAGAGAAAGAAATTATTGGGGAGATATTGGATATGTTTGGCAAAAAGCCCCCTGCTCTCCCAATTTACCTTCATCCAATTTTTTAGGTTTTCCTGAGCAGGCCTAGGTCCATGACAAAGACCTATCACAACTTTCTCTGAAAGATGATTATTCCATGCCTCCAAAGAGTTACTTTCTATAATCAGGGTACAGTCGTCCCTATCATTATCCTCAATTTCTATATTAATAAAATGAGGAGAGCTCCTGTCCTCGGAGTAGTCCTCATCCATTTTCTCCTTACCTTTCCTATCATTGATATTATTAAGAGGAACGTGCATAGCTGGCAAACTTTGTGAGTTGAACATTGAAAAGGGAGCATGAAATGTAGATTGAACAACATTTGCATACGAGAGTCCACCTTGTCTCTACGGAGACAGAGTTTGGTTTCGATTTACCTGAGCATCACAAGGAACAGCAGCTTCCTCGGAACCAGAGGGAATTCCAGTATTGGAGTAGTTCGAGCCAAAAACCGGATTTAGCATGGAGTTGAGCAAGCCAAAAAAGCCATTAGAACCAGCAAGACCATCCCTATGAGCCTCGTGTAGCGCCATAATCTCTGTAAAAGGAAGTAGACTCATACCCCCCCCCTAGGGGGGCAACCACGCACAAGAGGACTGCGCGACGGAGGGCACAAGAGAGTCATGCAACAAAAAACCCTAGTCACTCTCCAGGATTCTTAGTAGTAGGTGAAAGCTTGTTGCCAGTAGGTTTCTGACAATGTACAGAGTTTACAGACTCTCAAACTTCTAACCTAGTAGCTATAAACGTGAATTCAATATGCTCCAGCGGCACTGAAGCTCTGTTGTGTTTCCTGCACCTCTTCAATTTACATTGAGCGGAAGAGGAATTCAATACAGATTTTTAGAACGAATGCATGCAAGGACCGAGTAGGAGCGATGGTCTGACATTCTTGCTGTTGAAACTTCTGACAACAAGCATGTGACACGACGTTGGCAGCAACGTGCTTCAACGAAGAGTGCGGCATTCCCGCTATTGAAGATTCCAACACGTTGAAACACGGCGTTCTTGCTATTGAAGATTCTGACAAGATGCAACTGTACAAGTGAATGGGCATAGTACCTACGGGACCCCCTTATCCCACAAAGCAAGGGTTAGACAATGATACAACATTATAATTGGTTTTAACTGGCCAAACCATACATGTCCAACTTGGGATTTGAACCGCTCAACCAACTGCCCTATGAAAAGTGGACAATTCATATCAAATTCTATTTTCAAGCTCATAACATCTTTATTGAGATTGTACTTTAGTTCCCTGGTGGCAAGGTATTTTCACAATTGATGAGGCCTTCGTCAGGATAGGATCCTTTTTTTATCGATGCAAGCCATTTGTGCATCCTTTAAGTCTTTTTTTTATCAAGTTCGCCACTCGAGATAGTGCCTCACTATGTTAAATACTCAAAAATCTTATTTCAAGAAAACAAATGCTCACTTAACACTTTTTTTTTTAAATGGAGGTTCAGCCGAAGCTTACTCCTCTAGGCTTTTAACTTTGAAATTGCAATTGTATAAGGAAGGGCATAGTACCCATGGGACCCCCCGTATCCCACAAGAACAGGGGTTTACATAGCTAGGTTGAAGTGCGGTCACAATTACTACAGAGTAGGAAAAACAGTGGTACATCAACCACAAGATACAACTTTCCATGTTAAGCATGTCCCATATATGGTGTCGGTGGGGGCTCAAGAGGCAAGACGCCCAACCACCCAGACAAGCGGCTTGGGACTCACTTAACACTTTCAAAACAAAGAGTAATGTGACACTAATGGCGACCTCAAAGACCCATACCGATAGAAATGGACCAAAGAAAAGGAACGGCACCCTCAAGAGAAGTCAAATAAACCAAAAAAAAAAAGGAAGGAATTGGCTTCCTCATGCATAAAAAACTGAAGGTTTTTCGTAACTAGCATGAAGAATGGCTTAAAAGTCTTTTGCGACCAATAGTAAACAAAAGAAAAAAAGAAGAAAAAGAAGAAGGAAAAAAACATTAAAAAAAATTTAAAAAGAAGAAAAAAAAAGAGAAAAAGAAAAAAGAAGAAAGAAGATAAATGAGAAAGAAGAAGGAAGGTAAATGAGTTCTTTAATAGGATTAATAAAAAATGGAGGTTTCTCACGGATTAGAGACCATCGAATAGTTGAAACCTTCATTGTTGTGTTCAACATAAGACCCATTGTTTTTTTAACCATATATTGTCGCCATTTGTTGTTGCCTTTGTATCTCTTCAAGCGCCTTGTTCTAGTGACTTTTGTCGAAGGTTAATCGCCTCGTTCTAGTGGCTTTTTCTGAAGGTTACGATAATTTAAATCTCAAGATGCAGAAGGGCATTCCATTTTGGCTAGGTTCATGGAAAGGGTTATCCCCTCATTGGTGGTTAGTAACTTGGGTCGAGACTCCGACCTCAGAGGAAAAGGCCTCATATATTTCTCTAGAACACTTTGGAATTAAACCTCGAGTTGTCACCCTTCCTAGGGATAACATTTTTGCTAAGCAAGAAGAATTGAAGAGGATTTGCCTCATTGGGCAGCCCTAAGCTACCTCTTGAATCCCTTCAACAACGGTTCCATAACGGGTGCCTTCCGTGTGGATTGATTGTTAGCAAGTGTTAGTTTCTACCACAAAGCTACACGTTTGCGATTCTTGAAAATGAGGAAATGGCCTTCCAAGTCTTGCACGTTGGCACTTGGAAACTTTGGTATACAACCTTATGTCTCTTCAAGTGGTTCATAAAGTTCTTCCCTAATAAGTCAAAACCCCCACGTTATTTGCTCTCGCTAGAATCCCCAACCTTCCCTACTTCCTTTATGGATTTATTATGGAGATCCTTATGACCATTGATCGATCATTAACCTCTAGGCAAGATGTCTTTTTCTTTCCTCTTACCTCCATCGATACTTTCCAAAATTTGACAACCACTTGACTACACACTAGTTGCATTTGATGTGGATAAAAATTTATTTCCTAAAGACTCATATTTTTCCAAGATTAGAGAGGGAGTTCACAAGGACGCCATCTCTTGACTTCTCATGTGCATGCCGGCTCAGCATATAAATCAAACACTTGGAGCCTCTATCCCCCACATAAGCCTTCATATGTAAATGTCTCCATTTACCTGAGGATCTATATCTCCATAGTTTTCCTATCCATTTACTAGCCGAAATCCTTCCTCCTAAAGTAATATAACATTCATTTCCTTTTTCTTTTCCGTTTTGATCTCAAAATGGCAAAAAGCATCGTGAGAAGTCTCCTAAGATCGTTCCCAATAGCCCCTATGTACTCAATACATAATCATTTATATCTCTTGTTTCTCAATATCCTTCTCCTTAAGAAGACACTTGGGAAGGCAAAGCACAAGTGGGAACTTATCGAAGGCAAATTATCTTCGAGTAGTACTTAACCTCTCTCATAGAGCACCGTTTTTTAAACCATCTTCCACTTGTCCAAGCATTGAAAGTGAATCGGAATCCATTTTTCTTGAGTGTGAAGTATCCTTTGTAGCTCATGTGGAATAAATTGAATTGAGATAGTCTCAAGAAACTTATCACCTAAGATACGGTAATCAATTTTTCTTCACTCTTCTTTTAGCTAACTTATATGAAAGATTGGATGAATTTGACTACCCCCTCGAAGGTGGGGATAGCCTTCTTTCTTATCCTTCTAAACATTGTGAATGGATGTTTGACTCAAGAAATGAGAGGCCGCTCCCTAAGAGGGAGGATTATGAAAACCATGGATTTTGGGGCAAGTGGCAAGCCCATCGTACTCCTAGCCCAAAGGTCATGAGTTCGATTCCCACAATTAATGAAAGATCCATATAATTGACTATCACTCTCCTCCCAACCTTAAATAGCCCTTGCCATTGACACATCTAGCGTCTTCTCTAAAAGTCCATACACTCCTCATATGGCCATTGTGAGGAGATGGAATATCCTTGAAGACTCGTGCTAGAGCATTGGGTCCCCCGAGCTTTGGTCCTTGACCCCGTTAGGGTCCTCGACTAAATGTCGGTAGACCAACAGTAGAAGATGGATGTATAAATAAATGTAACACCGTCTCCCAACCTTCTAGAAATCATTGTCCTCAATGATCAAGGAAGAAAAGTCTTTGAAAATTAGAGCTTCTAACTCCCAAGTAGCATCTGTGAGTGGAGGGCTGGTCCATGCTACTAAATATTCTGGTATGAAGTGATTCCATAACTTCCACTCTGTAGAGGAGGTACTGGGGTATCCACTTTTATCAAAAGTAGAGAATAAAGATAAAACATAACCAGTACGTCACCTACTCAAGGGGGGTTTTCTTTAGGGAAGTATACCCTTTAACATTTCTGTGAGCAGGTAGATAACACGGATTGCATAAAGTGGTAAATACTTCAGAAAATATGAACAATCAATGACCAAGGAAGACCATACTCTTCTTGATTCGAATCAGATGATTACAAGGTTGGGCAGAGTGGTGCTCAAAAAATGTAAGCTTAGGGGGCTAACATGCCATCCCAGAAATAAAGCACCTCAATACACCGAGTTTTCTCATCAGCTTAAGGGGGCCAATTACATGCAGTCTAACCCAGAACAATACAAATGGTAAGATTTGCTCAAGAGAATAGAGCTTAACACCAACACTGACTCACATGAAAGAAAGAAAATCCAAGGCACTCTCTTACACTATAGTGCTCATAGCCCTCCACTGAGAAGCCTACCCTCTGTATCCACACTACAGAGTAGCTCCTACAATAGGCTTGAAACCACCAAGTGGAAGAGAGGTCTTCTGCATGTATACGCGCGTCAATGTAACTCCAAAAAATGTATCAAAAAGTGTACCCCAAAAGTGTGTCCCCAAATAGCACAAATCCCTTGTTTTTATAGACCCCAATAGGCCAAGAGGGCCTTGCCGAATCTTTACGTCCAGTGATCACGCGCTGGTGGAATGCCCAAAATTTGGAGGGGTAGGTCCATTATTCCACTTGATTTGAATTAGATCCGAAAAAATAGGTAGTCGCCGTGAATGGTTGGTGGCAATTCCACTTTCACTTTTTACCTGCAAACTTTTATCTTTTTACCTGCCATCTGAGATTCTCATTTTGTGGTTTTGTTATTTCACAACGCCTTCCGAAAATTAGATGAATGACTGATCATATCCAACGAGGTTAATCCTCCACTTGACTATCTGAGTGTATAAGCCTCTGCTTTTTGCTCATGTTCTCTTGCAAAAGTTCACCTCTTCCGGACCTCTCCATGACTAGCCTCAGACCTTCCTCTGCCCGCACCTTCACTTCATCCTTCAATAGACATCATTTTCTGGACAATCTTCCTTGATGTGTGTGTGAAGGTGTGTGTGTAGAAGTGTGTGTGGGAGCGTGTGGGCATATATGTGGGGGTGAGAGTGTATGTGTGCAGGTGTATGTGTGTATGTGTGTGGGGATGCATGTGTGCATGTGTCGGTGTGTGTGTGATGGGTAGGTGTGCATGTGGGGAAGTGGTGTGCATGTGTGGAAGTGTGTGTGGGAGTGTGTGCATATGTATGGGTGTGAGAGTGTGTGTGTTCATGTGCGTGATTGTGTGTGAGTGTGTGTATGTGTGTGAGTGGGTGTGTACGGATATGTGTGTGGAGATGTGTGTGTGTGTGGCGGTGTGTGTATGCGCAAGTGAGGGGAGGCGAGGGAGGGTGTGGGAGAGGGTGAGGGGGTGGCTGGAGGGAAGGAGGCGGGGGGGTGTGGGAGAGGATGAGGGGGTGGCTGGAGGGTGCGATGGCGGGGGTGGCTGAGGGGGAGGCCGCGGGGGTAGCTGAGGGGGGCTAGGCGGGGGTGGCTGAGGGGGAACTAGTGGGGGTGGGGGTGGTGTTAGGCTGCGGGGGAACTAGTGGGGGTGAGTGGAGGGGATAGATGGCGGGGGGGGGGGGGGGGGGGGGGGCAGAGGGGGAGCTTACGGGGGGCTAGGCGGGGGTGGCTGAGGGGGAACTAGTGGGGGTGGGGGTGGTGTTAGGCTGCGGGGGAACTAGTGGGGGTGAGTGGAGGGGATAGATGGCGGGGGGGGGGGGGCAGAGGGGGAGCTTGCGGGGGGGCTAGGCGGGGGTGGCTGAGGGGGAACTAGTGGGGGTGGGGGTGGTGTTAGGCTACGGGGGAACTAGTGGGGGTGAGTGGAGGGGATAGATGGCGGGGGGGATAGTGGTGGTGAGCGGAGGGGATATCGGAGGGGATAGATGGCGGGGGGAAGTAGTGGTGGCTGCGGGGGGGGGGGGGGGGGGGGGATAGTGGGAGTGGGGGTGGTGTTAGGCTGCGGGGGAACTAGTGGGGGTGAGTGGAGGGGATAGATGGCGGGGGGGATAGTGGTGGAGGCGGGGGGGTGTGGGAGAGGATGAAGGGGTGGCTGGAGGGTGCGATGGCGGGGGTGGCTGAGGGGGAACTAGTGGGGGTGAGTGGAGGGGATAGATGGCGGGGGGGGGATAGTGGTGGCTGCGGGGGGAACTAGTGGGGGTGAGTGGAGGGGGTATCGGAGGGGATAGATGGCGGGGGGGAAGTAGTGGTGGCTGCGGGGGGGGGGGGGGGGGGGGATAGTGGGAGTGGGGGTGGTGTTAGGCTGCGGGGGAACTAGTGGGGGTGAGTGGAGGGGATAGATGGCGGGGGGGATAGTGGTGGTGAGCGGAGGGGATATCGGAGGGGATAGATGGCGGGGGGGAAGTAGTGGTGGCTGCGGGGGGGAATAGTGGGAGTGGGGGTGGTGTTAGGCTGCGGGGGAACTAGTGGGGGTGAGTGGAGGGGATAGATGGCGGGGGGGATAGTGGTGGAGGAGGGGGGTGTGGGAGAGGATGAGGGGGTGGCTGGAGGGTGCGATGGCGGGGGTGGTTGAGGGGGAACTAGTGGGGGTGGGGGTGGTGTTAGGCTACGGGGGAACTAGTGGGGGTGAGTGGAGGGGATAGATGGCGGGGGGGATAATGGTGGTGAGCGGAGGGGATATCGGAGGGGATAGATGGCGGGGGGAAGTAGTGGTGGCTGCGAGGGGGGGAATAGTGGGAGTGGGGGTGGTGTTAGGCTGCGGGGGAACTAGTGGGGGTGAGTGGAGGGGATAGATGGCGGGGGGGATAGTGGTGGAGGCGGGGGGTGTGTGGGAGAGGATGAGGGGGTGGTTGGAGGATGCGATGGCGGGGGTGGCTGAGGGGGAACTAGTGGGGGTGAGTGGAGGGGATAGATGGCGGGGGGGGGGGGGGGGGGGATAGTGGTGGCTACGGGGGGAACTAGTGGGGGTGAGTGGAGGGGATAGATGGCGGGGGGGATAGTGGTGGTGAGCGGAGGGGATATCGGAGGGGATAGATGGCGGGGGGGGAATAGTGGGAGTGGGGGTGGTGTTAGGTTGCGGGGGAACTAGTGGGGGTGAGTGGAGGGGATAGATGGCGGGGGGGATAGTGGTGGAGGCGGGGGGTGTGGGAGAGGATGAGGGGGTGGCTGGAGGGTGCGATGGCGGGGGTGGCTGAGGGGGAACTATTGGGGTTGGGGGTGGTGTTAGGCTGCGGGGGAACTAGTGGGGGTGAGTGGAGGGGATAGATGGCGGGGGGGGATAGTGGTGGCTGCGGGGGGAACTAGTGGGAGTGGGGAGAGAGAGAGAGAGAGAGAGAGAGAGAGAGAGAGAGAGAGAGAGAGAGAGAGAGAGAGAGAGAGAGAGAGAGAGAGAGAGAGAGAGAGAGAGAGAGAGAGAAGAAGAAGAAGAAGAAACGCGCGGAGAGGAGAGAGAATAAAGAGAGAGAGAGAAAAATGGAAAGGAGAAAGAGAGAGAGAGAGAGAGGAAGGGAAAGAGGGAAAGGAAAGAGAGAACTATGGGAGAGAGAGAGAGATTGCAGACATTAGGACTACAAGCCATCCCAGTTAGAGGCATTGATCGGAGAGTGGGAGAGAAACGGAGTGGCTCCATTAACGGAGTGGCTCCATTACTATTAAAATTGCCCCCTTTTCTTCAACAGGCACCAAAGCCTCTCCATAACCTCTGCTTGCGTATCACCTTCTACCGCCATGGCCATCATCCCAGGGCAATGACCAGCTTTGTCCATATTGTATCAAAGAGTCCGAACAACCCCATCCCTTCTCAGCTTGAGCTGGATGATAGACCTTGGCCTTCCTTAATGTCTAGAATGACGAGAGAGAGACAGAGAGGTATCTACAGACCCCCACATCAAGCTTTTGCACCGTCCCTGGTGCAATTTCTTCCTTATTCTACTTATTTCAAGGAAATCCAGTTATACTGCAATTACAGGAAAGAAACACGGTATGTACAAGGGGTGGAGTGTTTCCATTTTGACCTATTTCAGATACTTCTTCACCCTGGAGATATTGACCAGGGGAATTCTTTTACCCTGCAGATCTTCCAGATGCACTGCGCCATGTGGCAATACCTCGATTATCTTATAAGGTCCTATCCACTTGGGTGCCAATTTAGTTTGAATTGGTGGAACCTGATGCACTAAAACCATAGACCCTTCCTGAACTTCATTGGATCTCAGATACCTGTCATGCAATCTCTTGCGCTCTTCTTGTGTCACCAGAAGTTTCTGCATTGCCCCTTCTCTGTACTCTTCTAATGCCAGCAATCTCTGAATGGGGGGTTCAATTCCAATGGTTTTGATTCCTATTTCTTTTCTGATGATAAACTCAAATGGTGCCAATGCCTCTTTCCCATAAACTAAGCGAAATGGAGTCTCGCCTGTGGTTCCCCTCTTCGTGGTTCTGAAAGCCCAAATTGCACCAATTAGTGCTAGTGGCCAAGAGCTTTGATGATCAAAAGATAATTTGCGAAGTAGTCCAATCAAAATCTTATTGGAACTCTCTGCTTGGCCATTTGCCCTTGGGTAATAGGCACAAGATTTTTTATGGAAGATTTTGTACCTGTCAAATATAAACTGGAGCAATTGATTTACAAAATGTGTGCCCCTATCACTAGTAATTTCCAGTGGGCAACCAAATCTTGAGAAAATACGTTTATACATAAATTTAGCTACTGTCAGAGCCGTGCAGTCCACAGTAGCTTTAGCCTCTATCCATTTAGTGGCATAACATGTGGCCATCAAAATATAATTTTTACCTCCTGGTTGACCAGTTGGGTAAATTGGCCCAATGAAATCCAGACCCCATCGTTCAAATGGGAGCCATCTCGTAGATATGACCAATGGTTGGAAATTCAATATGGTGGGCGCGGGGGCACACCTCTGGCAGATGTGGCATTCTTTGGCGAACTTGATTGCATCTTTGAAAATATGAGGCCACCATAAACCCTTGTGGATGATTCTATGAGCCAATTCTTCCCCCTTTAGGTGTCCTTCACTGTGTGCAGCCTCTAGCAAAAGATTTACCTCCTCTGGATAGACACACCTTCTCAATACATCATCCTGACAGTATTTATATAAATTTCCATTTATAAGAGAATATGCTTTGGTTTTTAGGAGCAGTCTTCTCTTTTCTACAGGTGTCAAGTGTTCTGGGATCTTTCCAGTAATGAGAACATTAAGAATTTCATCATACCAACCAGTCCGAATTGTTACTAGGAAGAGATTGCTATCCACTAGTTCATCATTGACACCTGTTGCCTTTTCACTCATTGCCGTCCTGGACACTTGATCTGCCATGTAGTGCTCTTTTCCTGGCTTAATATGAATATCAAAATTAAATTCCTGAAATAGGAGTAACCATCTCCAAATCCTTCCAGCTACTCTAGGTTTGTTTATTAAATACTTCAAGGGCTGATGATCAGAGATAACAATGAAATGTACACCAAGGAGATAATGTCTAAACTTCTAAAGAGCAAATACGATAGCCAAACCTTCTCTTTCCGTCGTGTATAATTCCTTTCAGCTTGGTTAAGTAGTCTGCTCACATAAGAGATAGGTCTATCCACTTTGTGAGATGATGGTTGAGTTAGAACTGCACCAACAGCATGAAGACTAGCATCTGTATGTACATGAAATTCCAATGACCAATCAGGAACACTTAAAAGTGGAGCAGTACATAGCCTCAATTTTAGTTCACAAAATGCTTTGTCAGCTTCAGCACTCCATGAGAAAGGAATCTTTTTACTAGTAAGCCTTGACAAAGGCTTAGCAATTTCTGAATACATCCGAATGAATCTTCTGTGATACCCTGCATGGCCCAAGAAACTTTGCACTTCCTTTGGACTTTGTGGAATAGGCATGGAAAGAATAGCTGTAACTTTTGCAGGGTCAACAGTTATACCTTCACCAGATACTATATGACCAAGAAGAGTACCCTTGGTGACCAAAAAGTGACATTTATCAGGATTCAATTTCAAACCTGTTTTGAGACATTGCTCAAAAATTTCTTTTAGATTTTCCAAATGGTCATGGAAATCTTGAACTGCTGCTCTTTTATCTGTACCTGAAAATACTGAAAAGTCATCCATGAAAATGCGTAGAAAGGTTGTTAACCACTTGCCCAATATTAGATACATCGTTCTATTAAATGAAGCTGGAGCATTCTTCAAGCCAAAAGCCATACGAGTATAGACATAAGTGCCCCAGGGAGTAACAAAGGCTGTTTTGTCCCTATCATCAGGGTGAATTACTATCTGGTTGTAGCCACTAAAACCATCCAAGAAACTATACAAAGTGTGACCAGCTACTTCCTCAAGCACTTGCTCTGTGAAGGGCTGAGGAAATCCATCTTGAATAGTCACTTTATTCAAAGCACGAAAATCAACACATACTCTTATTTTTCCACTATTTTTCTTGGGCACAATAACCATGGAAGAAAACCACCTGGAATGTTCTACTGGAACAATTATACCAGCTTCTTCTAGCTTTGTAATTTCTGCTTTTACAGCCTCTGCATATTTCGGATTGAGTCGATATGGTCTACTTCTTATTGGCGCGGCTCCCTCAACTAAGGGTATCCGATGTAACCCAAGCTCTTCTGGTATCCCTATTAGATCTTTGTAGGACCATGCGAAGACACTTTTGTAAGTAAAAAGCAAAGAAGTTACCTTCTGTAGCAAAGGAGGATAATGCCACAACCAGGATGCTAAGTGGACTACTTGAGGGTTCTCTTCATTTCCTAAATTTACTTCTTGAACCAATGTTTCAGGACTGGTCTTGTTTGAGAAATCATCTCCACTATATGCAGGAGTGGATTTTAATTTATATTCTGCAACATGTTCTTCCATCCATCCTTGAGGTATATCTGCAAAAGGAAGATCTTCTCTGCTCTTAAATTCATAACCTTCTCCCTCCGATACTTTTATATTGGTTGCCTCCTCAAAGCTAGTATTTTCCTGCAATTGCTCATTCTCCAATACCTTGTGGTCTTCATTTACCTTATCTGCAACTTCTTCCTCAATTTCATTGATCTCCACTGTGCAACACTCTGCACTTCCCATCATCCAATTTAACAATGTATCATCTTCTTGGGGTATAGAGGGCATTACCTGAGTATCCACAGTATATCCAGTGGTTTTTCCTGAGTCGAATCCCTCTTCCAAATGTAATTGTAGTTGGCTATTGGTGCTTGTTGAAATCCATAGTTTGTTTTTCCCCCAATCTTGCAAAGCTTTTGCTTGTCTCAGCCAAGGTCTCCCCAGGAGTAAAGGGTAAGAAGTCTCCTGTGGAAGTGCAATAACAAAAAAATCCAACACAAAGTGGTAACCTTGTACTATCATCCGTACCTTTTCAATAATGCCAAGAGGCGCAACCCGATGTTGATCTGCTAGTGTAACTGTAAGTGGTGCCATTTTGGTGGGGTTCAAATTCAGTTTCTTCATTGTGAAATCTGGCATCAAATTGATACCAGAGCCTCCATCTATGATCACACCTGTGAGAGTTTCATCCTTTATACAAACAGATAATCTTGAGCTTTGGTAGTCTGCTAAGGGTGCAGGGGGAAAATCAACCATGAAACCATCTATACTAGGTGATTGGACCAAGTGAGCAGAGTGTATAATCTTCAGTAAGTCACTTCTTATTTTTGAATCCATCCTGATAAGTTCATATAGACTAACCTTGTGATGAATACCTTTCAAGATCTGTTCAATGTTTACCTCCTGAGTGTTTTCTTGCAAACTTGTTGGTTGGCCCTTTAGAGAAGTAGTCATCTTATTATAAGCTCCTTCAATTTCTGCTTGGTCCTTCCATCCAGACTCCTTTTCTTCCTCTTTATCCTGAAATCCTTGTTGTTCATCTCTCTGGGTTGCAGCTGCTTGCCTAGCTCTAGTCATCATGGGCATTGCAGAGGATGAAACAACATAAGCCTGAGTGGTTTTTCCTTCTTCATGTGGAGATACTGCAATCATGTGAATTGGAGCAGGACGACCTCTTGGGCAATCTTTGGTATAATGATCTTTGGCCTCTGGACAATGTTGACAAGGAGGTGCATCTTCTGGGAGGGAACACCTATTTTGCATGTGGCCATATTCACCACAACGATAGCACATCAAGGGTCTATTATATCTAGGCTTTGCAGGCCTATTCTCCTCTCTATTAGATGTATTTGAAGTACTAGCATAGTATGAATCCAAAGTTTGAGGGTTACCTCTCTGCTGTGTACCCTTGAGGTAATAGCAATCTCTGGCTTCATGACCATCTTTTCCACAAAATTGACAGCTTACCTTAATAGGGCAATTAGCATTGGAATGTCCATTGTTGTTACAGATTGTACACCAAATTTGTCTCCTTATATCCTGAGTGGTCTTCAAATCTTCTAACTCTCGGCGAAGTTGAGCTACTTCATCATCAGTGCGACGCAGTGGTGGCAAGACCTTCTCTTCTTGTTGATTTTGTTGCATCTTCAATGCTTCCAGTTCCCTCCTTAGTTGCTCAATAGGATCCAGATCTGTAGCATACTTTTGTTGTGTATCCCCTTCAAAATGTTGCCTTGCTTCTTCAATGCGTGATGCCCCTGCAACAAAATCATTGAGGGTCGCATCCAATCTAAGAGATTCACAAAGCTTCTGCTGAGATGACCTAGGCAGAGCCTTTTCGATCCACTTTTTAACCAAAAAGTCACTTGGAGCATGTGGCAGACGTGCAACAAGTGCTTTTGTTCTAGTGTGAAGTTCATGGAAGGATTCACCTGGTCTTAGCTTCAAATTCTCTAGCTGATCTAGAGCTCTTTCCGAGGAATCACTTGGTCGGAATGTCTGTGAGAACGCCGCCTTCAAAGCCTCCCATGTAGTGAAATGGCCATCTGCATATTGACTATACCATTTATCTGCAAGACCCTCCAATGTGGATGGAAAAAGTGCCAACATTGCATCCTCTCTATTTTGCAGACCTCGTCCATGGCATAAAGAGATGAATCTCCTCACATGATCATCAGCATCCTCATAAGCTTGTCCCTTGAAGGTAGGGAATTTGATGTTTAATCTGGAGAGTAAATGAGAGAGATCCTCCATTTGTACTAGTGTTTCTTCGGACGTATCTGAGGAGAAGTCTAGAGTTCTCCTATACCTCTCTTTTGACAATGGTGTCGCACCCAAATCAATAGATAAATTTAGGGAAGGTAGAGGGGAGGTAGACTCACTAGCCGTGGTTATTGCTAACTTGTTAAGGCTCCTCCGAACACGAAGAGACTCCTTATCTGCCCGTGTATGGGTCATGTACCTACTTGCAAACGTAATAGGGCAAAATACTTCTCACAGAAATGCAAAGGTCCCATCGGGCGTGCCAAACTGTAGAGGAGGTATTGGGTTATCCACTTTTATCAAAAGTAGAGAATAAAGATAAAACATAATCAGTACGTCACCTACTCAAGGGGGGTTTTCTTTAGGGAAGTATACCCTTTAACATTTCTGTGAGCAGGTAGATAACACGGATTGCATAAAGTGGTAAATACTTCAGAAAATATGAACAATCAATGACCAAGGAAGACCATACTCTTCTTGATTCGAATAAGATGATTACAAGGTTGGGCAGAGTGATGCTCAAAAAATGTAAGCTTAGGGGGCTAACATGCCATCCCAGAAATAAAGCACCTCAATACACCGAGTTTTCTCATCAGCTTAAGGGGGCCAATTACATGCAGTCTAACTCAGAACAATACAAATGGTAAGATTTGCTCAAGAGAATAGAGCTTAACACCAACACTGACTCACAGGAAAGAAAGAAAATCCAAGGCACTCTCTTACACTATAGTGCTCATAGCCCTCCACTGAGAAGCCTACCCTCTGTATCCACACTACAGAGTAGCTCCTACAATAGGCTTGAAACCACCAAGTGGAAGAGAGGTCTTCTGCATGTATACGCGCGTCAATGTAACTCCAAAAAATTTACCAAAAAGTGTACCCCAAAAGTGTGTCCCCAATAGCACAAATCCCTTGTTTTTATAGACCCCAATAGGCCAAGAGGGCCTTGCCGAATCGTTACGTCCAGTGATCACGTCTAGTGGGGGTGAGTGGAGGGGATAGATGGCGGGGGGGGGGGGGGGGCAGAGGGGGAGCTTACGGGGGGCTAGGCGGGGTGGCTGAGGGGGAACTAGTGGGGGTGGGGGTGGTGTTAGGCTGCGGGGGAACTAGTGGGGGTGAGTGGAGGGGATAGATGGCAGGGGGGGATAGTGGTGGAGGCGGGGGGGTGTGGGAGAGGATGGGGGGGTGGCTGGAGGGTGAGATGGCGGGGGTGGATGAGGGGGAACTAGTGGGGGTGAGTGGAGGGGATAGATGGCGGCGGGGGATAGTGGTGGCTGCGGGGGGAACTAGTGGGGGTGAGTGGAGGGGGTATCGGAGGGGATAGATGGCGGGGGGGAAGTAGTGGTGGCTGCGGGGGAGGAATAGTGGGAGTGGGGGTGGTGTTAGGCTGCGGGGGAACTAGTGGGGGTGAGTGGAGGGGATAGATGGTGGGGGGGATAGTGGTGGTGAGCCGAGGGGATATCGGAGGGGATAGATGGCGGGGGGGAAGTAGTGGTGGCTGCGGGGGGGAATAGTGGGATTGGGGGTGGTGTTAGGCTGCGGGGGAACTAGTGGGGGTGAGTGGAGGGGATAGATGGCGGGGGGGATAGTGGTGGAGGCGGGGGGTGTGGGAGAGGATGAGGGGGTGGCTGGAGGGTGCGATGGCGGGGGTGGCTGAGGGGGAACTAGTGGGGGTGGGGGTGGTGTTAGGCTACGGGGGAACTAGTGGGGGTGAGTGGAGGGGATAGATGGCGGGGGGGGATAGTGGTGGCTGCGGGGGGAACTAGTGGGAGTGGGGAGAGAGAGAGAGAGAGAGAGAGAGAGAGAGAGAGAGAGAGAGAGAGAGAGAGAGAGAGAGAGAGAGAGAGAGAGAGAGAGAGAGAGAGAGAGAGAGAGAGAGAGAGAGAGAGAGAGAGAGAGAGAGAGAGAGAGAGAGAGAGAGAGGGAGGGAGGGAGGGAGGGAGGGAGGGAGGGAGAGAGAGAGAGAGAGAGAGAGAGAGAGAGAGAGAGAGAGAGAGAGAGAGAGAGAGAGAGAGAGAGAGAGAGAGAGAGAGAGAGAGAGAGAGAGAGAGAGAGAGAGAGAGAGAGAGAGAGAGAGAGAGAGAGAGAGAGAGAGAGAGAGAGAGAGAGAGAGAGAGAGAGAGAGAGAGAGAGAGAGAGAGAGAGAGAAGAAGAAGAAATGCGCGGAGAGGAGAGAGAATAAAGAGAGAGAGAGTAAAATGGAAAGGAGAAAGAGAGAGAGAGAGAGAGGAAGGGAAAGAGGGAAAGGAAAGAGAGAACTAGGGGAGAGAGAGAGATTGCAGACATTAGGACTACAAGCCATCCCAGATAGAGGCATTGATCGGAGAGTGGGAGAGAAACGGAGTGGCTCCATTACTATTAAAATTGCCCCCTTTTCTTCAACAGGCACCAAAGCCTCTCCATAACCTCTGCTTGCGTATCACCTTCTACCGCCATGGCCATCATCCCAGGGCAATGACCAGCTCTGTCCATATTGTATCAAAGAGTTCGAACAACCCCATCCCTTCTCAGCTCTAGCTGGATGATAGACCTTGGCCTTTCTTAATGTCTAGAATGACGAGAGAGAGACAGAGAGGGATCTAGACACTCCCTCTTATCAAGGACTCTAAATGGAACATCTAGCAGAGATGTTCTATCTTCTAAAGCAACTAAACCATCCATACAATTCTCATCTCGAGAAATGTATAGTTTAAGCTTGCTAACATGAAAAACTTTGTGAACTTTGCAATCATTTAACAATTGTAATTTGTATGTGACATCACTAATCTTCTTGATGACTGTCCAAGGTCCACGAAATCTAGGGGATAGCTTGGGTTTTTGATCCACTATGAGTGACAAACAAAGTGGAATTTGTGGACACACATGGTCGCCCTCTTGAAACATACATGGTGTGCAATGTTGATCG
This sequence comes from Ceratopteris richardii, assembly GCA_020310875.1. Lineage (NCBI taxonomy): Eukaryota > Viridiplantae > Streptophyta > Polypodiopsida > Polypodiales > Pteridaceae > Ceratopteris > Ceratopteris richardii. Next base: position 63,153,887 of record CM035414.1, on the reverse strand, counting down.
ACAAATGCTTTCATCCTCTCAATAACTTGTTGAAGATTGAATTGAGTTATTTTCAAGTTAGCTTGCATATCTCTAAGGAACTGTGAAGCACTCAGACATTTTTGGGGTAACCCAATCTTAACAGGACTATGGGAAATAAACCCATAAATCACCTTAAAAGGTTCCAGCTTAGTAGTCTTGTGCTTTCAATTGTTATAAGCAAACTCAACTAATGGGAGGAATCAGCAATTGCATTAAGAAGAAATTCATAGAGTACATACTACTTTATCTGATATGTCTGAGGTTAGGCCATGTTTCATACATAGTGTGTATGAGGTGAGCTAGATGCTTAGCCTAGTGGGCTATGAGTGTGCACATATCCACTTACCATTTTTTTAGTGTATTTAGTGAACTCACATTATGGTCCTCATTATATTTGGGAGTGCTAGAGTATGACATTAGTTTACTAGAAACATCTTATTCCTAGCAGGGAATGATTCAATCATAGTGATGGTCATATTTTAAGTAAGTTTTATCCACTTGGAACAACTTGCATGTTATTATTGCGAAGGCGGTGGTCTATATTTTCTTAGCACATCTTCAATTGACATGACATAATTTGTTATAGAGAGTGGATTAGGATTTACTTTGTATGGGAGATATTTTAATCTATACTTTGGATAGTTATATATTGGATATGACAGATTGAGATCTTGGCCCATAGTTTGGATCATTGACAGATCGACTTCTTGGACTGTTTGGATCATTACAAGACTTTCTTGAGTTTCATTTCATTATAGTGCATAAATCAAGAGAATTTACTTTAGCTTAGATATTAAACACTATTTGGAAAAGACCCTAATTTTTAGTATTTTTCCATAGATATTTAGGCATTGGCCTACACGGTAAAGTGGAAAGTCGAGGGGACTATCTCTAGGTACAAAGGAATGCTTGTGGCAAAAGGCTTTGCACAAACATAGGGAGTGGGTTTTTGAGGAAACTTTAATCCTTGGTGTTAAAATGAGTATGATAAAAACCTTCATAGCTATGGGAACTAGCAAAGGATGGAATTTATATCAATTGGACATCAATGATGAACTCCTCAATGGAGATTTGGAAGAAGAAGTATATATGGATCAACCACAAGGCTCTATAAAGAGTAAATTTCCTACACATGTTTGCAAGTTGAAAAAGGCTCTTTATGGCCTAAAGCAAGTACCAAGGGCCTCAAATCATAGACTCATGGTGGAGTATCTCATCAAGTGTGGATACAAACAAAGTGATGTGATCACACTCTCTCTTCATGAAATAAAGAGGTGAACTAATTGCCTACACTTATGTGTATGTAGATGATCTTATTATCAAAGGTAATAACATAAAGGGAATTGAAGGCATGAAATCTAAGCCAGGTAAAGAATTTGAGATCTCAAATCGTGCCAAATTGAGATATTTCCTTGCCATTGAAGTTTTTGAAAGTAGGATGAAATCATGTTGATGCAAAGGAAGTACATTCTAGATGTACTTGGACATTTTTGCATGAGAAATGACAATCCAATCTCCAATCCTATGGAGGGTAATTTGAAGCTGAGTTCTAGTGATGGTAATCCTCTGGAAAATGATGCTTTATATAGGTCTATTGTTGGATCACTTAATTTTGCAACCATCAACAGACACGATATAGCTTTTGGAGTAGGGGTCTTGTCATAATTCATGATAATCCAAGGACTACTCCCTTGTTTGTGGTAAGAAGAATGCTTAGGTACTTAAAAGCTACTATAAATAAAGGATTATCCTATGCATATGAAGATGGTTTGCAATTCATACTCTGATTCAAATTGGGTTGGATCCAAAGAAGATATAAGAAGCATGAGTGGTCATCTAATGATGCGTTAAGCAAAGTCATATCTTGGTTTCAAAGAAACAACCCACAATGGATTTATCATCTACAGAGGTGGAGTATAGAGAACTTGCACAAGTCACATGTGAACTTTCTATGGATTAAGAAGTTATTTATGGAGTTGAATTTGCAGTTTGATTCGTATCCTATCTATTTTGATAACATGAGTAGCCTACACTTTTCTTCGAACCCTATTTTCCATGCGAGAACCAAGAACATTGAAGTACGCTACCACTTCATAAGGGAAAAGGTATTGACAAATAAGATTTTAGTGATTCATATAGGTACAAAAGAAAACGTTGCTAGTATGTTTAAAAAAGCTTTGGATGGCACAAAGCTCGTGAAGTTCAAGCAATGCATTAGCATGAAGGACCTTGGATAAAGATGAAGATTGAAGCTTGAGGGGGAGTGTTGGAAGTCAAGCTTCAAAGTACAAATTTGTGAGCAAAGTAATTTGTAAATGTTGAGAAATGTGTGAAAACCTCAAATCACAAGATTTGATCATAAGTAATCATTCAACCACTCCCCAAATCATTCCAATCAAGTCCTCTAATTTAGGAGGAGTAGTTTTAAGGAAGTGGTTCAAAGATTGTAGGAGGCAAATTGCACTACTAGAAATAGGGGGTCGTAGCGACAGCCCCCAACTAAAAAAAACAAGTCTTACCGCTTATGCAACGCTAGCATTTCATAAGCGACAAGAATTTTGTTTGTAAAAAAAAAAGACTTCTTGTCGCATAAGCGATGCATAGCATTGCTTATGCGATGCTAAAAATATGCATCGCAAAGAGCGTCGCTAGCCAATGAAGCTTTTAACGACATTGGAAAACTATCTGCGATGCTGGATCGTTGCATACACGACGTCATGGTATTCCAGAGCATCACATAAGTGATGCTCTGGAATGTTAAAAAAAATGTTCTATTTCTCCCAACACATTTGTGTCGGGATTTGGATGTGTGAGAGAGAGAGAGAGGGAGAGAGATCAACGTAGTTTGAGCACACACATCTTTTGAAGCAAGGTACACACACACACACATACACACACCGATTTATAACCACATGTACATATGCATACACACACACATATACACACATAGACACACACACATACACATAGCCACACACACATACACACATAGACACACACACATACACACATAGACACGCACACATACACACACACATACATATTAGACACATACACACTTACACACACACACAAGCACACATCCACACACACATAAACATGCATACACACATATATATTAACATACACATGTATATGCACACAAACATACATACACATATAGATACACACACATACACACATAGACACATACACACATACACACATAGACACATACACACATACACACATAGACGCATACACACATAGACACATACAGACACATACACATAGATTTACACACACGCACATACACACAGATTTACACACACACACATACACACTAATTTACATACACACATACACATGCATACACATACACACACATATATACACACATAGACACATGCATACACACATAGACACACACACATAGACACATAAACACACACACACATACACATAAACACACATACACACACACATACACACACACATACACACACACATACACACACACATACACACACACATACACACACACACATAGACACATACTCTTACAGACACACACACATCCATAGACATTTACAAACACACATGCATATGCATACAGACACATATATATAGATACACATGTATATACACACATAGACACACACATACACACATAGACACACACATACACACATAGACACACACACACACACATACACATACACACACATACACACACACGTACACACACATATATGAATATACACACATGTAGAGAGTCATACACATACACATACACATACACATACATGCATACATATGCATACATAATGCATATGCATATGCATACATAATGCATATGCATATGCATACATAATGCATATGCATACATAATGCATATGCATACATAATGCATATGCATACATAATGCATATGCATACATAATGCATATGCATATGCATAGATACATACTTACATGCATACACACACATACACACACATGCATACATATGCATACATAATGCACATGCACATGCATACATAATGCACATGCATATGCATACATAATGCACATGCATATGCATACATAATGCACATGCATATGCATACATAATGCACATGCATATGCATACATAATGCACATGCATATGCATACATAATGCACATGCATATGCATACATAATGCACATGCATATGCATACATAATGCACATGCATATGCATACATAATGCACATGCATATGCATACATAATGCACATGCATATGCATACATAATGCACATGCATATGCATACATAATGCACATGCATATGCATACATAATGCACATGCATATGCATACATAATGCACATGCATATGCATACATACATGCATACACACATACACACATAGACACACACACATACACACACACATACACACACACATACACACATATATGCATACACACATACACATACATGCATACATATGCATGCATAATGCATATGCATATGCATACATACATACTTACATGCAAACACACACATACGCACACATATGCATACATGCATACATATGCATACATGCATACATATGCATACATGCATACATATGCATACACGTACACACACATGTAGAGAGACATACACACACATATACATACATGCATACATATGCATACACGTACACACACATGTAGAGAGACATACACACACATAGACACATACACACACATAGACACATACACACACATAAACACATACACACTCATAGAAACATACACACTTACACACACACACACATCCAGACACATTTACACACACACATACACATGCATACAAATGCATATATATAGATACACATGTATATACACACATACACACACACATACACACATAGACACACACACACACATACACACATAGACACGCACACATACACACACATAGACACATACACACACATAGACACATACACACACATATATGCATACACACACACATAGAGAGACATACACACACATACACATTCATGCATACATATGCATGCACACACACACACACACGTAGAGAGACATACACACACATACACATACATGCATACATAATGCATATGCATATGCATAGATACATACATACATGCATACACACACATACACACACATACACACACATGCATACATATGCATACATAATACACATGCATATGCATACATACATGCTTACATGCATAAACACACATACACACACAAACATATACACACATAGACACACACACATGTATAGAGAGACACACACACATACACACACATATATATATGCATGCACACACACATGTAAAGAGACATACACACACATACACATACATGCATATATATGCATACATATGCATAAATAATGCATACACATATGCATACATACATACTTACATGCATACACACACGTACACACACATACACACACATACACACACATGATACATATGCATACATAATGCACATGCATAGATACATCCTTACATGCATACACATACACACACATAGGCACATACAAACATATACACACATACACACACATTTACACACACACACATAGACACACACACACACATACACAGACACACTTACACATGCATACACACAGACATACACACATACACACATAGACACACACACACACACTTACATACATAGACATACACACACATACACACATACACACATAGACACATACAATTTTACACACACACTTGCATGATTCTGAAGCTATCTCATATGCAAAGCTTTGGCATGCATGCTTTGGTCATCTAAATTTTGCTAGTCCACTATGCCTCCAGAAATTGGAAATGGTATCTTCTCTGCCCAAACTTGAGGCACGTGGTAAAAATGTTTGTGAAGGCTATATTTTGGGCAAAATGGAGTGTTCCTCGTTCCAAAAAGATGGTTCCGTTCAAGCTACTTAAAAATTGCAGCTTGTTCACATTGATGTCTGTGGTCCTATGCAGATACCTTCTTTTGGGAACTACCTTTACTTCATGAATTTTATTTATGATTTTTCAAAGCATGCACGTGTGTATCCACTAGAAGCAAAGTCCGAAGTGATTATGTGCTTCAAACAATTTTTGGGTTTGGTTGAAGATCTATCAACATGTAATAAAATGGGCACCCTCTATTCTAATCGAGGAGGGAAATACATGTCTTCTGATTTTATTGCATTTCTATCTCAACCTGGAATAAAACATCAGCGTACAGTGTGGTATACACCTCAATAGAATGGAGTTGTTGGAAGAAAGAACAAATCTCTCATGGAGATTGTGAGGCGTATGGTGAAAGGTCAGGCTTTACTACATAGCTTCTAGCTTGAGGATATTATGTATGAAGCATATGTACTTAACAAGTGTCCCACCAAAGCATTGCAATCTATCACTCCATATGGGGCTTGGCATGGTCGCAAGCCATTTGTTGCTCATCTCCATTTTTTTGGTTGTCTAGCATATGCATTAGTTCTTGAAGCACAACACAAGAAGTTGGATGATAAAGTAGTAAAATGTATTTTCGTTGGGTGTAGTTCTAAAGGCAAAAGCTATCATCTATATCATCCACATACTAAACACATTTTGGTTATCCGTGATATTATTTTTATGGAAGATGCAATTCTACCATTATTTTCAAGTACTAAGGAGACATCAATTAGCTCCAAAGGCTATTATGTGTATCATCCACAGACTAAATGCACTTTCATGGGTATGGTTTTGAAAGCAAAGGCTATCGCCTGTATCATCCACAGACTAAATGCATTTTGGTTAGCCATGATGTTGTTTTTGTGGAAGTTGCAATTCAGCCATTAATTTCATATATCAAGGAGACATTATTTAGCTCCAAAGATGTGTATGGCACTTTGGTTTCTCTTTTTACAAGTGGAAACTCTAGTGCTTATCCAAATGAGGCAATTTCTCAGCCTTTACATGTTCCACATGATGATGCAAATCATTCCATTTTTTATGTAAATTTACATGATGCACCTGTTGATGAGAGGGCTGATATAGAGGAGGCAAAAACTATGCCTAAATGGCTAGTGCAAACTTTGCGAGATAGCAAATTAGATGCACCTCTTTCATATTCTAGTCATTCATCCTCTTGTAGTGCTTCTTTGGCATCAGATTGTTATGCTATGTCTACCTCTAGCCTTTATGACGATAATGATCCTGTTTTGTTTGATGAGGCACAAAATTCGAAAATTGGATGGCTGCTATGCAATAAGAATATAATGATATTATGAAGAATGGTACCTAGTCTTTATGTGAGCTTGCTCCCTAGCAAGAAACTCATTGTCACTAAGTGGGTATACAAGCTGATGTTAAGAATCATGGAACAGTTGACATGTATAAGGCTAGGATTGTTTCAAAAAATTATGCTCAAGAAAGAGGCATTGATTTTGATGAGACCTTTGCTCCCACATGCCGAATGAATATTTTCTATAGCATGTGTGAACTTGCAACTATTCATGGTTGGAATGTACAACACTTTGATAATTAAAACTACAATTATAAATGGTGAGTTACATGAAAAGGTGTATGTTTTTCAATCTCGTGGTTTTTTGCAGAAAGGGCCTGAAAACAAAGTTTGTAGGTTGAAAAAGGCATTATATGGTTGAAAGCAAGCACCATGTGCTTGATATGAAAAGATAGATGCCTACTTTATTGCACATGGTCTTGATAACAGTCAAGCTGAGAGAACCTTATATATTAAGCATGCAAATGATGTGCTTCTAATCATTGTTGTCTATGTGGATAAAATGCTGCTCATTGGTCCTAATGAGAAACATATTGCTGATTTTAAGGCTGATTTGCATGCCTCATTTGAGATGTCAGATTTGGGGCATTTGCATCATTATTTGGGCATTCAACTAATGCAAGTTGATGGCGGAATAATTTTGTGTCAAACAAAATATATTGACACATTATTGCAACATTTTGGCCTTAAAGACTAAAAACCTATTGCTAGTCCTATGGAAACAGGTTTATGCTTGAGTCTTCATGATGCTGGAGATGCATTTGATGCTATTCTATATCAACATGCTATTGGATGCTTGATCTACATATGCATAACTCGGCCTGATATTCAATTTGTTGTCTCACGAATAAGAAAGTTTATGCATTGCCCAAGTGCCAAGCATTGCTAGGCAGCTAAGTGTATGTTTCACTACTTGAGTGGTATTTGGCTACTTGGATTGTTTTATCCCAAGGAAGCGATCACTACTACCAGATTTACATGCTTAATCTGACTCTAATTGCTATGATACTCTAGTGTCCACCACTGTTTTTCGCTTCGTGCTTGGTAGCTCATGCATATCCGATTGAGAAAGAAGCAGCCACTATGGCTGCTTCTAGTTGTGAGGCTGAGTGTAGGGAACCTTTTATTATGAGTATTGAGTGTATATGGATTGTTGAGATATCAAGCTCAACATGTGATGATCCAGGATGACACGTACCAGTTTTCGTTTCTCTGACATGTATAGTGGTCATACCGATATATGTCAGGAATACTTCATTGAGCTTTATTAGATTTATCTACCAAGAGTGATGGCACATTTGTTTCTTGCCAGCTCACTCATTCGTGGATATTAGGTTTTTTCCTTATGTACTGATCTTTATATATTGCACTTGTTGTATTCTTGTTTTTAGGTCATTCTTGTACATTCCTTTTATGTAATAGAAGAAGAAGAAGAAGATTATTCTTCCTTGCCTCAATCTGTGTGTATGCTTCTCCTTGAGAGTGAGAGTGTGTGTGTGAGCTCTCTTCCTTATCTCCTTCCTCGTGACATGGTATCAGAGCCAGCGTGGCTGTAGAGAGCTCGTGGAGAAGGCGACGGTGAAGACTACGTGGCAAGGCGTGGAGAAAAAGCGATTTCACAAACGGCCTCTGTTTGCTATGAAAATCGCCGTGAAGGTAGAAGAACTCAAAATATTTTCGAGAAGTTAGCCCTTTAGGGTCACTCATTTTTGTCAGATCGAAGTTTCGGAGCCATCTCAACCTCCGTTTCGAGGCCGCAAGGTGCGGCCCACAGAAAAACCAGGTCAGTTTCAGAAACTGTAACTTGCGTTGTGTTCGGCGACCCTCATATATTCCAGATCCAGAATTTCAAGCGATTCCGTGTACTGTTGATACACGAAAACTGTGTTTTTCTGAGATCAAACTGTCACGTCATAGTGCGACAGTGTTCAAGCAGAAGTGCTACTTGTAGTGTTTTGCAGTGTTGTGAATTGTTGCAGAAATGGCAAAGGAATGAGTCAGCTTATGAGCGATAAGCTGGACAACAACAACTTCCATGCTTGGAGATTCAGAATGACGAATTTCGTGATGGGAAAAGGCTACTGGAAGTACATTGAAGGAGAGAATGAAAATGCTCCGCAGTTACCAGAAAGGAATCGGACTGCAGATCAGTTAAGAGCATATGAGGAATGGAATCAAGGAGCACGAAAGGTAATGTATTGGCTATCTATTAGCATACAGGATAGCATGATTGGACACATACAGGATGCCAAGACTCCAAAAGAGGCTTGGAACAGCTTGGTCACTTTGTATGAGACTAATACAAAGGCACGGAAATTGCAACTCAAGAACGAGCTGCATACATTGGAAAAGAAGAGCATGTTGGTACGTGACTACACTCTTAAAATCAAAGGCATATGTGAGTCACTTGGATCTATTGGCGTGAATGTAGATGATGATGATAAGGTGGAAGTGTGCCTTCGTGGTTTAGGAGCTGCATATAAGCAGTTCAGAACTTCCATACAGACCAGGGAAAATATTCCAAATTTTGCTGATCTGGTATCTATGTAGATCATTGAAGAAAAGAATCTTGGTGAGGACTCAAACTCCCAAGGAAAGCCCAGTTCTGAGCAGGTATTCTACTCTGGTAGAGGAAGAGGTAGAGGTAGAGGTTTTGGAAGTGCAAGAGGAAACAGTAACCAAGACCAAGGTCAACAACAGAATCATGCAGGAGGAAGAGGACATTTTCGAGGCAGGGGGAGCCAAAGAGGTCGTAGAAAATTCCAAAGAAATGATTCTGGTAATGATAGTGAAGGATGCTGGAATTGTGGTAAACCTGGACACTTTGAACGTGATTGCAGGTTAAAGAATCAAAATAATAGAAGGCAGCAAAACAACTATGCATCCACAAGTGCAGATGATTCTGAGAAGCTGTTTATGGTTCAACATCACATGATGAATACGATGTCTGCTGGTGTTTCAAAATCGAATGATAATGTCTGGTATGTTGATTCAGGTGCTTCAAATCACATGACCAGTCATGCAGAATGGTTTAGTACTTTGCAGAAAATGCCAGTTCCTGGATATGTTGAAACAGGTGATGATACATCACATTCTATTGAGCATACAGGAAACATAGCATTGTCTATGGAGGACGGGAAGGTAAAACATCTTGCTGATGTGTTGCATGTTCCAAATATAACAAAGAATCTGGTTTCTGTTGGACAATTGGTTGACCAGGGATTACAAGTCAGGTTCAATGCTGATGGATTATATGTAGAAGAGTACAAGCAGGATGGACGATTGGTTGCCAAAGGAAACAAAGTGGGTAGGATGTTCACCTTAAATGTGAAGATTCCTAAAATGAATGCAGCCATGTTTGCAAAAGGTGCAGGAGTTATTGCAGATATAGAGATATGGCACAAACGGATTGGACATGCAAACTTGCAACGACTGAAAATGATGCAGTCAAAGGAGATTGTCCATGGACTACCAAATTTCAAAGTTGCAGAAATGCAAAAGCTATGTGCAGCATGTCAATTTGGTAAACAATCAAGAGCATCATTTCCACATGACAAGCATGTTAGTGAGAATGTACTAGAAGTAGTACATATAGATGTTTGGGGTCCAGCAAAGACCACATCTATGGGCGGTTGCAGGTTTTATGTTACCTTCATTGATGATCATACACCCAAAGTATGGGTATATTTCATGAAAGAGAAGAGCGAGGTGTTCACTCACTTCCAGAATTTTAAAGCTATGGTGGAAAAGCAGACAGGGAAGTACATTCAAACATTAAGATCTGATGGAGGAGGTGAATACATGTCAAATGAGTTCAGCAGTTTTCTAAAAAATCATGGAATTTGGCATCAGTTTTCATGCAGGTACACACCACAACAGAATGGTGTTGTTGAACGCAAAAATAGACATATTGCAGAAATAGCAAGAGCCTTGATGGCTGAGAAGAATATGCCTCATTGTTATTGGGCAGAAGCTGTGCATACTACTGTATACATCATGAATAGAACTCCGACTACTGCTGTACATCACGTTACACCTGAAGAGAAGTTTACAGGTAAAAAGCCAAACTTATCACATCTAAAAGTTTTTGGCTGTATTGCATATGTACATGTTCCAGATGAGTTGAGGACGAAGCTTGATCCGAAAGCAGAAAAATGTGTCTTCATTGGATATTCCCTTGAGCAAAAGGGGTACAAATGTTATAACCCACTCACACGACAGGTGAAGGTGAGCAGAGATGTGGTATTTGATGAAATGTCAAGCTTCTATGCAGATGCCAACGAAGGACTGAATCTTGAACCAAATGACAAAGAAAATGCTGAAAAATCTAGTGCAGAATCTCAAGTTTTGAGTGGACCGGATGCATCACCAAGCAATAGTTCCAACTCAAATCCATGGAGTGGAACATTGCGTGGAAATTTTAGTCCAGCAAAATCATCAAATACATCCAAGAAAGGTAAAGAAAAGCTTTCTGTTGGTAGTAAAACAGGTGCAGGTTTTGAAGATGTTGATGGAGATTCGAGTGGTTCAGAAAAGAGTATTGATGAGGAACTTGGATTTCCCTCTGTGAAGACTCCAAGAGTAAGAAGGGCACATGCAGTTGATACAAGAAGAAGTGACCCAGGACCAAGAAGATCTGGGAGGATGCGTAATTCAGTGCAACGATTGACATATGATAGTTACATGGCTCGCCATTGTGCCTACATGACAAAGGTAATACAAGATGCTGAACCTTCTTGTTTTGAAGATGCAATTGGTAATGCAGATTGGGAAAAAGCTATGGATGAGGAGATGGTTGCACTTTATGGAAATGATACATGGGAGCTGGTTCCATTGCCACAAGGAAAGAAATCCATAGGCTGCAAATGGGTTTACAAGGTAAAGCATAATGCTGATGGTAGCATAAGCAGGTATAAAGCACGATTGGTAGCTAAAGGTTATGCACAGACATATGGCATTGATTATGAGGAAACATTCAGACCTGTAGCTAAAATGTCTACTGTCAGAACACTTATTGCATTAGCTACAGCAAAAGGATGGACTTTGCATCAGATGGATGTGAAGAATGCTTTCCTACATGGTGAGTTAAAGGAAGAAGTATATATGGACCAGCCACAAGGATATGAAGATTCAAAGCATCTAGAATATGTTTGCAGGTTGCAAAAGGCTTTGTATGGGCTGAAGCAAGCCCCTCGTGCATGGCATGCAAGGATTGCTGATTACTTAACCAGCATTGGGTTCTCTATGTGTGATGCAGATTACTCACTATATGCAAGGAAGGCTAATGATGGCATCATTATTGTGGCTATTTATGTTGATGACCTGATTGTAGGTGGTGATAATGAATAAAGCATCAAAGAGGTAAAGAAACTTCTTATGTAGGAATTCGACATGAAAGATCTTGGTGTGTTGCACTATTTCTTGGGCATTGAGTTTATACATACAGAAACAGGTATATGGATGTCGCAAAGGTAATATGCCTTGAATATGCTGCAAAAGTATGGTATGGTTGATTGTAAGCCAATTTCTATGCCATTAGATCAGAATTTGAAATTGGATACTACATCAGGTGAAGCATTGGAAAATGCTACTATGTACAGGAAAATTGTGGGAAGTCTTATATATCTCACAATTACAAGGCCTGATCTAAGTTTTACTGTTGGACTTGAAAGTCAGTTTATGCAGGTTCCCAGGAAGCCACATTTGGATGCTCTGAGGCGCACTCTACGTTATGTGAGTGCTACTTTGGATTATGCATTGTTTTATGAAGCTGGTGTGGAGTTGCAGGTTCATGGATACACCGATGCAGATTGGGCTGGTAGTACTCCAGATAGAAGATCTACTAGTGGCTTTCTTTTCTCACTTGGAGGTGCAACTATTACATGGAGCAGCAAGAAGCAACCCACTATTGCTTTGTCGATTACAGAGGCTGAGTATAGAGGTGTTGTAATGGCAGCATGTGAGGCATCATGGCTAGAGATGTTACTTGTAGATTTAGGTGTGGAAGTGCAAAAGCCTATCACTATCTATTGTGATAATCTTAGCAGCATACAGTTAACACGGAACCCTGTTTTCCATGCTAGAACAAAGCATATCGAGGTACATTATCACTTCATCAGAGAGAAGGTATTAGCAGGTGATATTGATCTTGTTTATGTGAGAACAGATGAGCAGGTTGCTGATATTTTCACCAAAGTACTTGGAGCTGAGAAGTTGAAGAAGTTTCGAGAGATGCTTGGATTACAGGATATGGTGTTGAGCTTGAGGGGGAGTGTTGAGATATCAAGCTCAACATGTGATGATCCAAGATGACACGTACCAGTTTTTGTTTCTCTGACATGTATAGTGGTCATACCGATATATGTTAGGAATACTTCATTGAGCTTTATTAGATTTATCTACCGAGAGTGATGGCACATTTGTTTCTTGCCAGCTCACTCATTCGCGGATATTAGGTTTTTTCCTTATGTACTGATCTTTATATATTGCACTTGTTGTATTCTTGTTTTTAGGTCATTCTTGTACATTCCTTTTATGTAATAGAAGAAGAAGAAGAAGATTATTCTTCCTTGCCTCAATCTGTGTGTATGCTTCTCCTTGAGAGTGAGAGTGTGTGTGTGAGCTCTCTTCCTTATCTCCTTCCTCGTGACATGGATAAGATGCCTTACAGCTGATTTGGGTGTTGGTAAGTCTTGTGCTACCACCATCTTCATTGATAGTTAGAGTTCACGCATAGTATTGAGGTACCCTATGTTTCATGCTCACAATAAGCACATTAAGGAGCTCTATCATTATATAAAGGAGGGGTTCTTTGCTGGAGAGACCAGTTTGCCATATGTGCGCACATAGCAGAACGTTGCAGAACTTTTAACAATGACTCTGCCTAAATAGAAGTTTGAAGATTTCCGCAAAGCTTTGGGATTACTTCCTTTTATGGATTGATTCCATATAACTTGGCACTTCCTTATACATAAGTGCCAACTCCTTGTTCACTAGATCACTCCTAGGGGGGGTTTGTTGATATATTTTGGTAGTGATGTGTGTGAACACACTAAGAGCATCGACACACTTTTTTCCCTCTTTAGGAGGTTTTTTTCTCCCAGCTTGTATATATGCCTATAAACCTAACAGATCACTTATCTTTGTACATTCTCTTGGTAATACAGTTAATATTTTGTGTTGTGCTCTAAGCTTCTTGTTCTTTCTTGTGTTATTTGCATGCTTATGCAGACCTCAAACTCCAACACGTGGTGCTTGCTTCAAACCATATAATGCCTTTTTCAACCTGCACACTTTGTTTTCATGCCCTTTCTGTACAAAAGCATGGGGTTGAAAAACATATACTTCTTCATGTATGCCATCATTGAGAAATACAATTTTAGTATCCAACTGATATACATTGCAACCATTATGGGTTGCAAGTACACACAAATAGTAGTCATTTGGCGTGTGGGTGCAAATGTATAATCAAAATCAATGCCTCTTTCTTGAGCATAAGCTTTTGCAAAAAGCCTAGCCCTATACTTGTCAACTATTCCATCAGGCTTACACTTCAGCTTGTAGACCCAATTAGTGCCAATCACCTTTTTGCGAGGAGGAAAATCACACAAAGACTAGGTACCATTGAGCTTCATAATAACATCATATTCATATTGCATGACAACCATCCAATTTTTTGAATTTTGTGCATCATTAAAGAAAATACACTCATTCTTATCACAAAGACTAGAGGCAGCCATCACATAGCAATATGATGCAAAAGAAGCACTATGAGAGCATGAACAAGTATGATATGACAAAGGTGCATCTAATTTACTATCTCGCAAAGTCTGCACCAGCCATTTAGGCATAGTTTTTGCCTCCTCTATATTAGTGCTCTCTCAACAAGTGCATCATGTAAATCTGCATAAAAAATGTAATGATTTGCATCATCATGTGAGACCTATAATAATTGAGAAATTGCCTCATATGGACCAGCAATTGATAGTCCACCTATGAAAAGAGGTAGCAAAGTGTTATACACATCTTTGGAGCTAATTGATGTCTTCTTAGTACATGAAAGTAATATCATCTTCCATAAAAAAAACATCACAGCTAACCAAAATGCAATATGCATTTAGTATATGGATGATAAAGATGATAGCCTTTGTTTTCAGAATTGTACCCAACAAAAATACATTTCATTGCTTGATCATTGAATTTTTTGTGTTGTTATTCATGCACTTCGGAACACGAACCCTAAACCAAGCCAATCTTGGCTAATGCTAAAACTGACAATAGATTTTTCTTGATCCCTAGCACAAACAAAGCATCTAACAATGTGAAAGAACTACCATTAGCAGTACTAAGAATGATCTTACCAACTTCCATGATAGGATAAGAGGAGTTGTTGACATATGTGATAGTATTCCCTCTAGGGGTAGGCTCAGGCAAACTAAAGAAATTATGGTGCAAGGTTTTTGTCGCCCCACTATCAAAGTACCAAACATCTGAGTCTAGTATAGACATATACTCTTCATGAGACAATGGTTCATAATTGAAAACAATAGTAAATACCCATTCTTCATTCTGCACAAGATTATAAAACTCTGTTTTGGGTGTAGAGGCCTCTGCAACAACTATTCAAGCCTCTTTTTTCTTCACCTCTTTTGCAATGAGTTTTGGACAACTCTTTATGACATGATTATTTTCTTTACAGTATTTGCAAAACAATTTCTCCTTTCTGTTTTCATCTCATCTTTGTCTTCCTTCTTTGATTGTGCAACACTAGTAGATTTTTGTTTACTACTAGATGAGATCCATTTTCCTTTGCCCTTTTGACTAGCTAGGAAAGCTTGATCTACAACACGCATGTTGGACCTATTTTGTATAGAATGATCTTACTGCAAAAAAATAGATACTTACTCAACTTTTAAGGCGTTTGCATTGCCTTTCATCATCAATAGAAGAGTACAAGCAAAACTTTGATATGAATCTGGAAGACCATTTAGAACAGTCCCCATAAGTGAACTGCCTTGCAAGACTTCGTCAGCAGAAATCAATCATTCCTTTAAATATTTGATCTTTGTTAAAAAACCATCCATAGAATCGTCTCCATTCATATGCTCACTCTCCATTTTTTTTTTTGAGGTAAGCAAGAGGAGCCTCATTTCTTGCGTGGTATCAGGTGGTAAGTGTATCCCAAGCATCCTTTGCTATTATGCAAGCGGGAATATGGGAGTTTTGGACAACTCTTTATGACATGATCATTTTCTTCACAGTATTTGCAAAACAACTTATCATTTTCTATTTTCTTCTCATCTTTGTCTTTCTTCTTTGATTGTGCAACATTAGTAGATTTTTGTTTACTAGTAGATGAGATCAATTTTCCTTCGCCCTTCGGACTAGCTAGGAAAGCTTGATCTACAACACGCATATTGGACCTATTTTGTATAGAATGATCTTACTACAAAAGAATAGAAACTTACTCCTTAACTTTTAAGGCGTTTGCATTGCCTTTCATCATCAATAGAAGAGTACAAGCAAAACTTTGATATGAATCTGGAAGAGCATTTAGAACAGTTCCCACAAGTGAACGGCCTTGCAAGACTTCGTCAGCAGAAATCAATCATTCCTTCAAATCTTTGATCCTTGTTAAAAAACCATCCATAGAATCTTCTCCATTCATATGCTCACTCTCCAATTTTTTTTTAAGGTAAGCAAGAGGATCCTCATTTCTTATGTGGTATCAAGTGGTAAGTGTATCCCAAGCATCCTTTGCTATCATGCAAGCGGGAATATGGGAGATAAAGGCATGTTTGACAAATAAAACTATCAATGCATATGCCTGAGCATCTCTATCATCCCATCAAAGTTGCTTTGTAGTACGTGCAATAGAAATCGTAACACGAACAAGAATTTGAAGATCCTCATCTTCAATGCCATTCGCATCATCTTCAATAACTATATTTGCAAGTGTAGTAGGTCATTTTTCAACACCCTGCATAATACTCCACAGTCCTTTTGCCACCAATACATCACCCACGATATATGTCCATAATGGGTTATTGATACCATGCAACTTGTCCTCAACAACCAACATATGGAATACATCATTGCTTTCAGCCATGACCACTTACTAAAATACCCACATCTGGAAAAATGATTGTATCTCAAAAAGTTGAACAGAACTTCCTTATTGAGCTATGCTAAACCAATAGCAGACTTTGAGGCACTTGAACTAGCAAACCAAAACCTATATATGTTTGGCATAAAAAGGATGAAATCTTGCCTACACAAGTGATGTGATAGTGCATTTGAAGACTGAAACGAGCTCAAATTGAAATTTCAATGCCACATAGTGAAGTTGTTTTGAACCACTAATGGGCTTGAGTATGCTCACCAATTTTTATGCGATTTTGATACTATTACCAAAGGGGTGTTGATCTCATACCAAGGGATCAAATCGCAGAAGCACACGAATAACACAAGGAAGAAGAAGAAGCTTGGAGCACAACACAAGATACTAAATGTATTACCAAGAGAATGTACAAGGATAAGTCACTAGTTAGGGTTATATGCGTATATACAAGCCAGGAAAGAAAATTCTCCTAAAGAGGAAAGAAAGTGCCCCAATGGTCCTAAGTGTGTTCACACACATCACTTCTGAAATATATCAACAAAAACCTCCTAAAGAGGGAAAAATGTGCCCTTACAGTCCTAAGTGTGTTCCTACACATCACCACCAAAAACATAAGTACCCTTAGAAATATATAATTCTTACTGTCAATAAATCAACTTTCAACATTACCACTTCTACACATTCTCACTTTTTAGGTGCTTATTTCTTTGTTCTCATATTGTGATGAAGTTTGAACTTGAGCACAAGTACATGATCACCTAAAAAACACAGAAAAAATAAATGAATAAATAATTAATATGTATTTATTTATTTAATAATGTATAACTTAATTTGTTAAAGCCACATTTATCTCCGAGGTTTTCAATGTCTCAAAAATGAGGCTCAAACGCTCAACATTTTCCGTAGTGGTCATACTTGAGAGTGAGAAATGTGTTAGTACTAAACCACAGAAAAACATTCCAAACATGTTACAAGTGTGTTACACGAAACCATAGAGGAAAAATATTTTGAATGTCTAGTGTGACGTTTTAACTCGATAAAAGCATCATGATGCACAGAGCACAAGTACTAATACTTCCATATTGAAGTACTTGAGAAGAGAGTTTTAACTTCGATATCATCGGCTGCTACCACTCTGAACATGAGAGAGGTTGAACCTCGATATCATCAGCTCTACCACTCTCATTGTACAAATCTTATGAGAGCTTTTCTCTCATTAGGACTCCTAAAAGAAAGCTCCACCCCTCTCAAGAGGAGAGGGCCTATCAAGGACACATTGTACCACTCTCAAGAGAGGCGAGTTCCGATCATGAGAGCATATCAACAACTCTACCACTTTGAAATCCAATTAAGTGAACTCTATTGGTTACACTACCACTTTTTGAAATATGTGAAGGAATTATGTATACTCTTTATTTTGTTTCAATATAATCTCATAAAAATATGTCTGCTTAGAATTGCTAAATGGAAACCACTTTATATCATGTATAGAGCGTTTTGACATGTTCAAAACCACCCCATTGTAGCAAGCTTGGGCATTTTCTTCTTGTTGAAGAAACATCTTGAGGCAGCCTTCTATTTTGGTCAACATTTTGATCCCCACAAGAATAATGTGATCTCTGTTCGCATATGCCCAATATGTGAGCTTGTGGCTTCATCTCATGGAAACTGTCAAAACCATGAGTGTTGTATTGGTTTACACCAGTTACATGAAGCTCGTTCCCAAATTCCCCTTGGATTTGCTGAACAATGGTTACATGGTTCAGAGATTTGCAGACAGACCTATTCAATTGATCAGGCATGCCCATCACTTTTCTGCACTTTGAAGGCCTCCTTTCACTTTCGAATTTTCCAGTTACCTGACTGGCGGCGTGATTAAGTTGTCCCACTAAAGCTTGGTTACTATTTGCTATGCTAAACCTGTTTTCTTGATGACACAGAGAAATCATGTTTTGTGAATGATTTTCGACATTGTTCCTTGCATTTTCCCCAGCATGATCTACAGAAACACATGTGGTTTTGGTAGCCCATGGATCAGTCACATATCCCGTCGATTCCTGGTTCTGTTGAGAGAAAAAGCCATTGACCGCGTTCTCATAATCTCTGCAACGAGTTTGGACATTGTAAGATTTATACTGCAGCAGAGGCTCTGGAGTACCTTGTGCCAAATTCAAGCCCCTATCATCTTTGACGTGTTCACGACAACCTTCCATCCCGTTTGAGCCGCCACTTACAAAGTAGGGTACATCGCATCTCTCTTCTTTTGCAGCCAGATTCTGGTACGCTTTGGGTAATTTTGGAAATCGCCTTTTTCTCCGCCTCCTAATACCCCAAGAATAAACAACTTCGCTAGACCTCAGCAATTTGGTGGGCCGACCATCAAAGATTACCTCACTCAAATTAACATCTAATGTGTTGCGTTCTACAGCACCAATGTAGGTTGACGGGGCACAACAGCCTTCAATTTTGTGCCGAGAACTTGCTTCTGTGTTGATGCCATCTTCTTCTAAAAAATAATGACGAACCCGAAAGCCCCTAGCTCTTATGCGCTGAGACTGTCGTGTTGCTCCATTCTGAAATTCGCAGACAAACAATTCATGAGGTTACAAGATGGAAATTTCATTTTAGGTAGCATCCACAGTGAAGCAAGCCCGCTGCAAACGTGTAGCAGTAAAAATTAAAAATTATAGGAAGAAAAGCTTCCTCGTAACTCTATGACCGGGGTTATTCACGTTGACGTCCACTGTAAAACAATCAGTTTCACGCAGCAGAATACATTTTGGCTAGGATTATCTGCAAGGCTTGATCGAGCCATTGCAGACATCGCCAATGATGAAATGAAAAGATTTTAAAATGTCACAAGCACCTAGATATATGGATATGCGAAAAAAATTGGGGTCTGTGTATAGGCAGATGTGAGAAACGAATAGGATCCCAAAAACATAAATATCGGTTTAATGTAAGCATAGGAGAATGCAGGAAGAAAAAATGCTGTCAAATCCGCAGAATTACGTGCCAGCGAACGCGGTAATAAGGAGACATGGAAAGAGGAGAAGAACATGTGAGGGAAAACTGTGACATGTGCAGTTGTCTGAGAAAAAGAAAAAAGTTCATAATTAAGACTGAGAAGAGTTAAGCTTTTTAATTTTTGAGAGAGAGAGAGAGAGAGGCACATGGATAAAATAAAAGAAACATGTAGCTCAAGCTGACTACGAGGGGTTGAAAATGGAGGCAAATACAAAAGTGAAAGCAGAGGGCGATGGTTACGTGATCTTTGTGAGCAACTTATGAAAACTCAGATGAATCGTGCCAGGCATAAGATGAGAGAGGGAAAGTGAGTTGCCACTTGCAACTCCAAGCAAGATCTACATTACAGAGTGACTTTCATAGATATCTCTAATCACTATCTAATTCATGGGATCAAGTATGTTTCCTAGGTCGGGGAAAAGCAATCTCCAGCTTGGAAAAGGAGATCAATTTGAAGAGCCTTACGCACCATGGCACTGTCCATATAAAAGTACGACCAACTCTATCCTTCACTCTCTCTCTCTCTCTCTCTCTCTCTCTCTCTCTCTCTCTCTCTCTCTCTCTCTCACACACGCGCGCGCGCGCGCGAGAAATGCAGTGTAGGTCCAAACGCACTAGAATAATGTGATCTCTGTTCACGTATGCTCATGTAAGCGTGTGGCTTCATCTCATGGAGACTGTCAAAACCATGAGTGTTGTATTGATTTACACCAGTTACATGAAGCTCGCTCCCAAATTCCCATTGGATTTGCTGAACAATGGTTACATGGTTCAGAAATTCGCATACAGACCTATTCAATTGATCAGGCATGCCCATCACTTTTCTGCACTTTGATGGCCTCCTTTCACTTTCGAATTTTCCAATTACCTGACTGGTGGCGTGATTAAGTTGTCCCACTAAAGCTTGGTTACTATTTGCTATGTTAAACCTGTTTCCTTGATGACACAGGGAAATCATGTTTTGTGAATGATTTTCGACATTGTTCCTTGTATTTTCCCCAGCATGATCTACAGAAACACATGTCGTTTTGGTAGCCAACCCTGGATCAGTCACATATCCCGTCGACTCCTGGTTCTGCTGAGAGAAAATGCCATTGACCGCGTTCTCATAATCTCTGCAACGAGTTTGGACATTGTAAGATTTATACTGCAGCAGAGGCTCTGGAGTACCTTGTGCCAAATTCAAACCCCTATCATCTTTGACGTGTTCACGACAACCTTCCATCACATTTGAGCCGCCACTTACAAAGTAGGATACATCGCATCTCTCTTCTTTTGCAGCCAGATTCTGGTACGCTTTGGGTAATTTTGGAAATCGCCTTTTTCTCCACCTCCTAATACCCCAAAAATGAACAACGTCGCTAGACCTCAGCAATTTGGTGGGCCGACCATCAAAGATTACCTCACTCAAATTAACATCTAATGTGTTGCGTTCTACAGCACCAATGTAGGTTGACGGGGCACAACAGCCTTCAATTTTGTGCCGAGAACTTGCTTCTGTGTTGATGCCATCTTCTTCTGAAGAATAATGACGAACCCGAAAGCCCCTAGCTGTTATGCGCTGAGACTGTCGTGTTGCTCCATTCTGAAATTCGCAGACAAACAATTCATGAGGTTACAAGATGGAAGTTTCATTTTAAGTAGCATCCACAGTGAAGCAAGCCCGCTGCAAACGTGTAGCACTAAAAATTAAAGCATATGTCCAAACTATAGGAAGAAAAGCTTCCTCGTAACTCTATGACCGGGGTTATTCACGTTGACGTCCGCTGTAAAAAAATCAGTTTCACGCAGCAGAATACATTTTGGCTAAGATTATCTGCAAGGCTTGATCGAGCCATTGCAGACAGCGCCAATGATGAAATGAAAAGATTTGAAAATGTCACAAGCACCTAGATTTATGGATATGCGAGCAAAATTGGGGTGCATGGGAGAATGAACGAAGAAAAATTGCTGTCAAATTCGCAGAATTACGTGCTTACGAACGGGGTAATAAGGAGACATGGAAAGAGGAGAAGAGCATAGAGCAGGTGAGGGAAAACTGTGACATGTGCAGTTGTCTGAGAAAAAGAATAGAGTTCATAATTAAGACTGAGAAAAATTAAGCTTTTTAATTTGAGATTCGCGAGGCAAGTCGAGAGAGAGAGAGAGAGAGAGAGAGAGAGAGAGAGAGATGCACATGGATAAAATAAAAGAAACATGTAGCTCAAGCTGACGACGAGGGGTTGAAAATGGGAGGCAAATACAAAAGTGAAAGGGCGATGGCTTGCCATACTCCTCCCCTGCGTTGTGGGATTCGGGGGGTCCCATGGGCACTAGTCCCATTCACTTGTAACTTTTTCTCTTTAATATAATTAAAGTCCGGGAGATTAGGCTAAGGCCGAACTTCCTTTTATAAAAAAAAAAAAAAAAAAGGGCGATGGTTATGTGACCTTCGTTGAGGCTCGTTCACGTTCTAGACTCACCCTCCGTCACGTTCTATGTCACCATGTGAGCGGTCCCCTTCATTTTTTAAAAGGCTTGGAGGTTCTGAGTGTATGAAATATATACAGATGGCTGTGCGAACACAAAACATCATTGATAGTGTCGGATGGTTGTCGCCTCAAGCCTTTCTCCATGGTGAGCTTACGGAACCTGCAGTACAACTGTTCCAGTACTCATGTTTCTTCTGCCGCCTCCTTGTTTCTCCTTCTCTCTCTCACGCGGACGCGAGAAATGCAGTGTAGGTCCAAACGCACCGTGCACTTCTCTTTGTGCTCTCAGCTTTCAGATCACATCTATGGCTTCATGCTTTCCCGTTTTCTGTCCTAACCCCTAGTGCCAATGTGCAAAACCCTCCAACTCACTGCCTTATAAAGAGCTATCGTCATGTGTGCTGTGTGTATACAAGATGAATTCTTTATACAGAAAAGAGGAAAGTGAACGAGAGACTATTACGAACTGTGATGGTCTGTGTACTTACCTCCATCATTCCTTGTTTGTAGACGGGGACGTCTTACGCTTCCGTTCTCTGCTATCATAAAGTTGGTCAGGTCACACGGTTCTGCGGTACCGTCCAGACCCACTTATCAGTGAAGCAGATCTATCTTCATCCTTTCTGCGAGTGCGAATTAGTGAAACGAAAAGAAATGGCTGAAGATATCGGAGAAAATCTCACACGACAAGACAATTTTGCTTTCCTCTTTAGCTCCATCGAAACTTTCCAAAATTTGACACGACTTGAGAACTAGTTGCATTTTATGTGGATAAAAATTTATTTTCTAAACACTCATATTTTTCCAAGTGTAGAGAGGAAGTTCACAAGGACGCCACCTCTTGACTTCTCATGTGCATGCCATGCCGGCTCAACACATAACTCAAGCACTTGGAGGCTCCAGGAGGATCTATATCTCCATACTTTTCCTACCCACTTTACTAGTGTAAAGCCTTCCTCCTAAGGTACAGGCCTTAGAATAATATAACATTCATTTCCCTTTTTTTTCGTTTTGTTCTCAAAATGGCAAACGGCATCTTGAGAAGTCTCTTAAAATCGCTCCCCATAGCCCCTATGTTCTCAATACATAATCATTTAAATCTTTTGTTTCCCCATATCATTCATTTATATCTGTTGTTTCCCCATATCATTCTCCTTAAGAAGAAACTTGGGAAGGCAAAGCACAAGTGGAAAATTATCTTCGAGTAGTACTTAACCTCTCTCTCATGTAGCACTATTTTCTAAACCATCTTTCCACTTGTCCAAGCATTGAAAGTGAATAGGAATCCATTTTTCTTGAGTGTGAGGTATCCTTTCTAGCTTATGGGGAATAAAGTGAATTGAGATAGTCTCAAGAAACTTATCACCTTAGATGCGCTTATCGAATTTTTTTCACTTTTCTTTTAGCTAAGTTATATGAAAGATTGGACGAATTTGACTATCCCCTCGAAGGTGGGGATGCTAAGCCTTCTTTCTTATCCTTCTAAACATCATGAATGGATGTTTGACTCAAGAAATGACAGGCCTCACTCTAAGAGGGAGGATTATGAAAACCATGGATTTTGGGGCAAGTGATTAGCCCATTGTACTCCTCGCCCATAGGTCATGAAATCGATCCCCACAATTAATGAAAGATCCAATTAGCCAACTTCCAACTCTCCTCCCAACCTTAAATAGCCCTTGCCATTGGCACATATAGAGTCTTCTCTAAAGGTCTAGGCACTCCTCATATATTGGCCATTGTGAGGAGATGGAATAACCTCAAAGACTCGTGCTAAAGCATTGGCCCCTCCGAGCTTTGGTCCTTGACCCGATTAGGGTCCTCAACCAAATGCAGGTAGGCTAGTGCTAGAACATGGAGGTCTAAATAAATCTAACACTCTATCCCCCTTGTAGAGATCATTGTACTCAATGATCAAAGAAGGAAATTCTCTGCAAATTAGAGCTTCTAACTCCCAAGTAGCATTTGTGAGTGGAGGGTTGGTCCATGTTGCTAAATATTCTGGTACGGAGTGATTCCATAACTTCCACTCCCTCTTATCAAGGACTCTAAACGAAACACTTAGCAGAGATGTTCTATCTTTTAAAGCAACTAAACCATCCATACAATTCTCATCTCGAGAAATGTATAGTCGAAGCTTGCTAACATGAAAAACTTTATGAACTTTGCAATCATCTAGCAATTGTAATTTGTATGTGACATCACTAATCTTCTTGATGACTATCCAAGGTCCACAAAATCTAGGGGATAGCTTCGGTTTCTGATCCACTACGAGTGACGAATAAAGGGGAACTTGAGAAAACACACGATTGCCCTCTTGAAACATTCATGGTGTGCAATGTTGATCTACAAACACTTTCATCCTCTTAGTAGCTTGTTGAAGATTGAATTGAGCTATTTTTAAGTTAGCTTGCATATATTTGTAAGGAACTATGAAGCACTCAGAGATCTTCTGGGTAACCCAGTCGTAACTGGACTATGGGAAATAAACCCATAAATCACCTTAAAAGGTGCTAGCTTAATAGTCTTGCTTTCAATTGTTAAAAGAAAACTCAACTAATGGGAGGAATAAGCAATTGCATTAAGAAGAAATTCATAGAGTACATACTAATTTATTTGATATGTTTGAGGTTAGCCCATGTTTCATACATAGTGTGTATGAGGTGAGCTAGATGCTTAGACTAGTGCTCTATGAGTGTGCAAATATCTACTTACCATAATTCTAGTGTATTTAGTGAACTCAATTATGGTCCCCATTATATTTGGGAGTGCTAGAGTATTACATTAGTTTACTAGAAACATCTCGTTCCTAGGTGGGAATGATTCAATCATAATGATGGTCATATTTTAAGTAAGTTTTATCCACTTGGAACAAGTTGCATCTTATTATTGAGAAGGCTGTGGTTTATATTTTCTTAGCACATCTTCACTTGATACGATAGACTTTGTTCTAGAGAGTGGATTGGGATTTACTTTGTATGGGATATATTTTAATCCAGAATTTGGATAATTATATATTGGATATGACAGATTGAGATCTTGGTCCATAGTTTGGAGCATTGACAGATCGACATCTTGGATTCACTATTTGGATCATGACAAGACGTTCTTGAGTTCCATTTCATTATAGTGCATAAATCAAGAAAATTTACTTAAGCTTAGATATTAAACACTATTTGGAAAAGATTTCTATTTATTCTTAGTAATTTCCCATAGATATTTAGGCACAGTCAGATTGTTTTGGATGAGCATAGTATTTCTCTTAGTTATTGAACTAGTTTGTGGAAGATCCACACACGACTCATAGTTTTGGATTAGGGTAGTTATTTTCAACATTTCTATTTATTTTGAGTATTTTCCCATAGAGATTGGGACATAGTAAGATTGTTTTGGATGAGCATAGTACTTCTCTTAAGTATTGAACTAGTTTGTGGAAGGTCCACACACGACTCATAGTTTTGTATGAGCATATTTATTTTCATTACTCTTATGGAGTAAGTGATTTTGCACAATTATAACATACAAAACCTATCATTGGGTATTTCAATGAGACAAGGGCAAGCCGCCAAGGCCTCTACAGGTGACAAGCCATCACAAAATAGTGGTCAAGGTCTAGGCATAAGGAGTTCGAGGATATTCCGAGTACTTATGATGTGCACATATGGACTCATTGGGCCTAAGAGGGATTCCTAGCGTATCTCAAGACAAGGACTAATATTTATTGGTGGAAATGCTAGATAGGAAGCACAACTACTAGTGGTCTACTTTTTGAGCATCTACTATTTCAGACACCTAGCACACTCTACTCTTATTGGTTGGAATCAGAGTTCTAATTTTTAGTTTTATAGCTCCTTCTATATCATTGAAGACAATGATCTTTAGAAGGGGAAGAGAGTGTTGTATTCTAGAGATGTTCATGCCTAGAGGAACAAGAAGTTTGTTACTCGGGGGATAGCCAAGGCCAAAAGCCACAGAGTTCATAGAACGTTGTGGAGGTGATCACAATCTGGGTGGATCGGGTCTGGATACGACACACACAGAGTGTATGAAGCTACTGAGTGTTGGAAGGTTTATCTGATAAAAATCTGAAGGTGAAGGTGAAGTTGGGCATGGAGAGGAGAAATATGATGATTCGATTATGGGAAGGGGAATATATGAATGCAAGATAAATCCATGATCATGAATGATGAGAACAAACGAAAATCATACACATGAATCGATTTGGAAAGGAAGAATGGTCCAAAAATGGGGCTTCTCATGCACTTTCAAAATTTAATTAATATGCATGGGTTTTTGTGGATGTATTCATGATGGGAACAAAAAGAAAACCATACACATGAATCTATTTCGAATGGAAGAATAGTCCAAGAATGGAGCTTCTTATACACTTTCAAAACTGAAACATATGCATGGGTGTTTTGTGGATGGTATGAATGCATGTGGGTCATGATTGTTGAATAAATAGAAACCTTATTCTCTCAATCTGAATGGATAACCCTCACTGGTTCAATGCAAGATTATAGAGCCTTCTCACACATAGAAAGAGATAGAAGGAGAGCTAAGCAATCTACTAATCGAAGGCGGTCCGCATGACCCTCCCACCATGAGTGTTCAACCGAATGTCACACATAAGAAAATAGGTTCCACTTCATTGATCCTATATCTTTCTAGGAGCATAATGTCTAACTAAAGAAGTCTAAGACTCATAAAACCAACTCTAACTCACTCACACGTTCCACTAAGGGTGAACAAAGATAGAGAAACCATTGGGTTTATGAGCCTATCCGAGTTTGGAAGTCTAACTTAGAATTGATTCTAGGAACTATGCTCTTACTAGCCCACCTTGGATCCTCACACGCTCAACTGAGGGTGATCGTCTCAAGGAAACCATGTGCGAACAAGGGCCTTATGGATGCTTAACAATGATTCTCTATGAGTTTGGAGGGGGGCTTTTATAGTTTTTTGAATGAATTTGGGCCCTTGGATTTAGAGAAATCAACTCTCAACCCTAAGATCAACTACTTTTGATTATAACCATTGCATTTATCAAATGGATGGCTAGGATTGGTTCTTTATATGATATTTAGGTGCATTCATTCTCCACCATTGGATCTAGACAAGATCTAGACCGTCATATCAATGCTGACATCAATTTGGATAAGATAAGCTACTATTTTTGGACGAACTTTGTATTATTGATTTGATCATCAAAATAGGCTTATACGATGAAAAAAACTCATGGATCCTTCTTGCTTTTAGCTTTAGTGCATCTCCACCCTTGAATGTGACACTACAAGAAAAAGGGGGGCGTAGCGACGCCCCCGAATCGGGAAAAAAACGAAAACCGTCGCTTACGCGATGAAATCGTCGCATAAGCGACGGTAAAAAAATCGGATTTTTTTTTGGCTGAGCATCGTCGCATAAGCGACGGTAGCGTCGCTTATGCGACGCAACACCGAAGCGTCGCTAGTTAGCGACGCACTTAGCGACGTTGGCAAACTGCAGAGCATCACATATGTGACGCTCTGGAATGTAAAAAAAAAATTTCAATTCTCCCGGCACATTTGTGCCGGGCCTTGAACGCAAGACCGAGAGAGAGAGAGAGAGAAAGAGCGCGCGCGAGAGGGAGAGAGAGAAGGGAGACGGTTGACAGGTATGCGCACACACACACTTACACACACACACATATACACGCATAGACACACACACACATATGCATAGACACACACACACATACACACAAATACACACACATAGACACACATACACAATGCATAATTCATACACATACACACATGCACACATAATGCATACACATGCACACACATATACATGCACACACACATACATATGTACACACACATATACACGCATAGACACACAAACAACACACATATACACGCATAGACACACACACATATACGCATGACACACACACACATACACACAAAAACACACACATAGACACACATACACAATGCATAATTCATACACATACACACATGCACACATAATGCATACACATGCACACACATATACACATGCACACACATATACATGCACACACACATACATATGTACACACACATATACACGCATAGACACACACACACATACGCATAGACACACACTCACATAATGCATACACATGCACACACATATACACATGCACACACATATACATGCACACACACATACACATGCATAATGCATACACATACACACATGCACACATAATGCATACACATGCACACACATATACATGCACACACACATACACATGCACACACACACATATGTACACACACACATATGTACACACACATATACACGCATAGACACACACACACACATACGCATAGACACACACACACATATACACAAATACACACACATAGACACACATACACAATGCATAATTCATACACATACACACATGCACACATAATGCATACACATGCACACACATATACACATGCACACACATATACATGCACACACACACATACATATGTACACACACATATACACGCATAGACACACACACACACATACGCATAGACACACACTCACATAATGCATACACATGCACACACATAAACACATGCACACACATATACATGCACACACACATACACATGCATAATGCATACACATACACACATGCACACATAATGCATACACATGCACACACATATACACATGCACACACATATACATGCACACACACATACACATGCACACACACATACATATGTACACACACATATACACGCATAGACACACACACACACACATACGCATAGACACACACTCACATAATGCATACACATGCACACACATATACACATGCAGACACATATACATGCACACACACATAATAATGCATAATGCATACACATACACACATGCACACATAATGCATACACATGCACACACATATACACATGCCAACACATATACGTGCACACACACATACACATGCACACACACACATATGTACACACACACACACATGTACACACACACACATATGTACACACACATATACACGCATAGACACACACACATATACACAAATATACACACATAGACACACATACACAATGCATAATGCATACACACACACACATGCACACATAATGCATACACATGCACACACATATACATGCACACACACATACACATGCACACACACACACATATGTACACACACACATATGTACACACACATATACACGCATAGACACACACACATACACATAGACACACACTCACATATACACAAATACACACACATAGACACACATACACAATGCATAATGCATACACATACACACATGCACACATAATGCATACACATGCACACACATATACATGCACACACACATACACATGCACACACACATACATATGTACACACACATATACACGCATAGAAACACACACACACACATACGCATAGACACACACTCACATAATGCATACACATGCACACACATATACACATGCACACACATATACATGCACACACACATACACATGCATAATGCATACACATACACACATGCACACATAATGCATACACATGCACACACATATACACATGCACACACATATACATGCACACACACATACACATGCACACACACACATATGTACACACACACACATATGTACACACACACACATATGTACACACACACACATATGTACACACACATATACACGCATAGACACACACACACATACGCATAGACACACACACACATATACACAAATACACACACATAGACACACATACACAATGCATAATGCATACACATACACACATACACACATGCACACATAATGCATACACATGCACACACATATACACATGCACACACATATACATGCACACACACATACATATGTACACACACATATACACGCATAGACACACACACACATACGCATAGACACACACTCACATAATGCATACACATGCACACACATATACATATGCACACACATATACATGCACACACACATACACATGCATAATGCATACACATACACACATGCACACATAATGCATACACATGCACACACATATACACATGCACACACATATACATGCACACACACACACATGCACACACACATACATATGTACACACACATATACACGCATAGACACACACACACATACGCATAGACACACACTCACATAATGCATACACATGCACACACATATACACATGCACACACATATACATGCACACACACATACACATGCGCACATAATGCATACACATGCACACACATATACACATGCACACACATATACATGCACACACATAATGATGCATTCACACACATAGATACATACATACACATAAACACATACACACTCAGAAACACACACACATACACATAGACACACACACATATACACACACATACACACATAGACACATGCACATGTAATGATGCATACACACATACACATGCATACATAGACACATATAATGATGCATACACACACATATGCATACATACATGCATACACATACACACATGCATACACATACACATAGATACATACACACACATAGATACATACATATACATAAACACATACACACTCATAGACACACACACATACACATAGACAACACACACATATACCTACACACATACACACATAATGATGCATACACACACATACACATGCATACACACACATACACGTATATATATTGATTTCTAACCATTTTGTTATATATGTTAGGTAGTATGGATCCCAGTAGAGAGAGAAAGGCGAAACTCACTCTCATAAAAAGTCTTATGAGAGCAAGAGTTCCGTCAGATACTCTAGGGGCCATAATGCGGGACTACGCAGAGATGTCCGATGAGGAGCTGGATTATACGATCCAGATGCTTACGCGATCAGACGAGGGCTCTTCTGCGGATCCACACGCAGGAAGAGAGCTATGTGCTCATAGGTATGTTTTTTTTCATAAACTTTTTTAATGATATTATAGCACATATTTTTATTTATTTCTATCTATCTATTTTCAGGACACCTATACCACCTCCAGCACGTGATAGGAGAGCAGAGACGTTGCCTATGAGGACATGCATAGGCACGTTAGGACTAGAGTGCGACATAGAGCCAGAGGGGAATATTGTATACATAGGAAATGGATTGGAGTTCAAGAGGAGAATGCGTGCACTATGCGACTCTTACCTGCGCTTTATCCACTTACCGTGGAAGTAAGTAAAAGTTTTACATATAAATTGAAATATATATCTTATGTTTTATTTATATTATGTTTTTTATTTTTGTAGTGAGCATGATGAGAGGGATAAAAAGTACATGCTCAGTTCACTTGAGACGGAGTTTGGGACAGGGTGGTCTCTTAAATGGTGTTTAAAAGAGATGCGGACACTTATGGCGCATCGTCGTGACAATGCACGGTATGTATGTATATGAGAGAGAGAGAGAGAACACTAATCTCGATATTAGGGTTTTGAAATCCCTAATTTAAAAACTCTAATTCAACCTTTTAGCCATATGTTTGAAGTATATGTACACCTCCGACGTCCTACTAGAGAGATGTCTCTCCTCCCAACCTTATGCCTCTATATATAGCTACTCGAATCAACGAGGATCATGATTCATAATATATGTAAAGATATATACACATCATGTAGATAGGATACATAAATATAAAATGGAGTAGATATATTATGCATCACACATACATGCCTAAATGCACACATAAATATATATATACATACTAACATATTTACATGTACATATTTACACATACATGTACATGCCTACATGCACACATAAACATATATATACATGCATACATATTTACATGTACATATTTACACATAGACACATATACATATATACATGTACACAATTATAAACACTTGCATATATTACGTACATGAATATTTTACATAAATGCATATGCATATATACACATATGCATATTTAACACATGTATACATATATCACACACATGCAAACACATACATATACATGAAATACATATATATGCATACTAATATATGTATACATATAATACACATGAATACACACACATATGCATACATACATGATAAAAATTTACTCCTCGAAGATAAAGCTATATATAAAATAATTAGGCATACCCTCGAGCTTCATGTTCTAACTTAGAAGAACATGATTTCATCTCTCTAGTAGGATTCATCGTTATTCAAGTTAATAAAAAAAACCTATTATCTAATATCCATTCAGAAGCTTCAAGTTACTATCTAATCTGCTCATATGTTTTCATTATTGCCATCATTTTGGTAAGACATCAATATAGTCTCATCTTCATTATCCTTATTGATTTCATTTATTTCTTCTATTGTTAAATCTATGTTCTCATGAATCACATCATCTATTGGTGGATTAATATCTATTTCTGGTAATTCCTCTTCCTCATCAGTAGAATTAGCATGTAGAGAATTATCCTCTTCATCAAAAAGATTAGTATCATTATCACGTATAATGAGTCTAATTTCTATTCCAGATGTTGATGTATCAGTATCTGATGCTGAATCATCAAGAGGACTTTCTTCAATCTCTCTAACAATAAACTGTTCAAACAATGACCTACCTCTAGGTTGCACATGAATGACTTGCCACCAAGGATGAGCATCTGGGTTTTTATAAAAAAATGCTTGTTCAATATGCCTAGGAAGAATATATGGTTCTTTAGTAGATCGCATTACCTTGGAAGAATCAATTGCCCAAAACCCAGATAATTCCTTTCTTATTGTAGAATTACTACCTTTATACTCCGCTCCCTACCAGTCAACCTTCAAAATGACCTATCAAAATATATAACAACAAAAACGTCCCATTATTAGGTGCTTAAAAAAATAACTAACTCTAAAAAAAATATATAAACTTTTTTCTACCTGTTTGAATGTACGAAATGAAATTTCGTAGATACCAACAATAGTTCCTACGTAACCAAGTTCGCTATCTATAAAGTTCGTGTCTTTTGAGCTAGCACGTGATAGTTGCTTGAAACAAGCAACAATACTAGAATCCTCTATTTTACGTAAAGAATCAATGGCTTTGATTCTAATATGTTGTCCAAAAGCCCACATATTAGTGAACATTCGAGCCTGCAAAATAAATTCAATTAGTAAATAGAAACTAACATACATATATGAAAAAAATAAAATATATATTTTAATAAAATCACCTTTTGTTCACAACCTATCATTAACTCTCTTTGTTCATCTGAGATTTCTTCATTCTTTGTGTTGGCGCGTTGCAAACGACTATATAGCCAATCCGTGAAAGAAGGTATATCTGTAATCTCATTATTATCGAGATTACATCTAGATCTTTTGTTTTTTCGCCTTTTACTTTGGAGACTTTGAAGTTCCTCGTACTCGCTAACGAATGCTTGCATGCATTCGGTATTATATGCTACAAAAGTAGAAACATCATTTTTTTCTTGAAATGTAAATAAGAATGGAACCCCCTTACCTGATAATACCTCATCTGTTATTTTTGACGAAGACTCGTTGGTCCATGCACGTGGAGCTTCTTCATGAACTCTTTCAAGGTACTCACTAACGTAATACATGCACTCTTCAAGCATCCAACCCTTTGCCATGGATCCTTCTGGTTTTGCTCTTTGTCGCACGTAACCTTTTAGTATTCCCATAAATCGCTCGACCCAAAACATCCATCGAGTGTTGACAACACCAGCAATCTCTATCTCATCTACAAGATGGACTAGTAAATGAACTTGAATATCAAAAAATGAAGTAGGAAGTTCTTTTTCCATCAAACATAGTAGCTCTTTGCATTCACGTTTTTTTTGTGGGATCGAATTTTTATCGATCTCTTTGGATGTAATCCACCTATACAAAACATAAAAACAATTGTAAAGAAGTTAATTAAAAAATAGAAGATATCCAATATTCATACATATTAAATATAAAAGTATCATAATTACCTTATAAGTGATCCAAGATGATAGATCACATCTCGTACTCCTTTCGTTGTACATCCATCGATAACCAAAGGTAAAATATGTTTCAAAAAGTTATGCTAGTCATGGGTCTTTAATCCAGATAAGCTCTTATCATCCATAGTAAACATGTTTTGAAACGATGCTCCATATCCTGTAGGAGTCTTGATCAATTGAATTCTATTGTTGATAGTCTGTATCTCTTTTGTTGTAAGTACCCAAGGAGCAGATGCATAAGTCGTTTCTTGTCGATGTCTATCAAAAACTGGCCATAACTTTGGTTTGGATTTTTGATCTTTCAAATCATTCCTTGATGTTGTGGTATCTTTTAGTCCAAGAAGATGTTGCCATAGTGAATAACCAATATTTTTGAATATATGCATAGGATCAAGAAGATGACATACTTTTAACTCTTTCCAATACTCCAAAGAATACCATATTGATATGTTCTCTGCGAGTGCCAATTTCCCTTTACCTCTGTTCAAATACTCATTATTTGAATCATCACTGAAGATTTCTACTTCTAGATCTATCAGAGGTCCATCTGTCCATTTTTTATACCAATCCATAGGCGTCATAGGTTTTGGATACTGGCCTGTTTCAAGCTTTCCATTAAAATGTATCGCTTCTCTTTTAGATCTTAATGGATGATATTCAGGCAAGAATCGTCGATGTCGAAGATAAATA
The DNA here is from genome assembly GCA_020310875.1 of Ceratopteris richardii. NCBI lineage: Eukaryota > Viridiplantae > Streptophyta > Polypodiopsida > Polypodiales > Pteridaceae > Ceratopteris > Ceratopteris richardii. The sequence goes on along the minus strand of CM035414.1, from coordinate 63,118,287 downwards.
TTTTTGTTGAGATTCTTACTATAGATTGCTAATCCGTGGAGCCAATGGAAAATGTCTCAATACCTTATTCGGGATTTTACTTTCTTCACCCTTATATCGAGGAGATTGACATTTGGGACATGTCAAAGAGTCTGCATATTCACCTCTATATAAAATACAATCGTTAGGACATGCATGTATACATTGATAATCTATACCAAGATTGTTGATTATCTTCTTCATTTCATCATGTGAGGTAGGAAGAATATTTTGACTTGGTAAAAACTTTTCAGATAATAACCTGTAAGTTTATCAAAAAAAGATATATTAAAAAAGGTAAATAAATATATATACATATATACATGCAGGTTTTTATTCTTACATTAGATAAGGTAAGAACAAGAACTTGAATTGAATAGATACTTTTTGTCCGCGCATCTTTTAAAACTATTAATGCATCTTTCAAAATATTTACGCAAAACAATCGTATCCTGTCAATTCACACATATGTTCATATAATGGTGACCTGGATGAATCGCATGCACAGAGGTTAGTCAAGATAGAGCACGATTTCTCGGGTATGCAGTAAACCTCGTGCATGTCAATGATGAGCATCTGAACTTTAGGATACAAAGTGGACTACTCAATTATAATCAGATTGTTGTCTCTTGAGTAACCTCTGTGCATGCGACTCATCCAGGTCACCATTGCGAATATTTGGAAAGATGCATTAATAGTTTTAAAAGATGCACGGACAAAAAGTTTCCATTCAATTCAAGTTCTTGTTCTTATAACCTTATCTAAAGTAAGAATAAAAACCTACATGTATTTATATATGTATATATATTTATGCATATATATATATAAATAGATAGAAAATTGAAATTTATACCTTAATAGTGTCGAAACAGATACATTACTCCATCCAAAACGATTTTGAAGGTTGAGAATAAGTAAGCTTGCATTTAGTCGTGTCAAAGGACTTCCTTCATATACATGATTTAGACATTCCTCTCGAAGATATTTCTCATTTTTAGAAATATCCATGCTCTCACTGTCATTTTGATACCAATCCTCAATAAAATCTGCCATGCCATCATCTTCATCATTGTCACACAAATCTTGTACTTTATCATCTTTTGAATATAGATCTTTCAACTTTGCATATTGCACAGGCTTAGTTTTGCGTAGCCTCCTCATGGAAGCTTCTGATAAATGAGGTCTTATTGGTAATTGTGAATGTTGTGGACGAATATCATCAACATCATACGTTGGAATCTACACATATAAATAAAACTCATTAGTATTCCATAAATGAATAAAAATTAAACTTCAAATATAAAATTAAGTATATAACTTATTAAATATGGATAGAAAATTTTTATTCTCTCTAGCTAAAAGGTGCTCTTGGAGGTCTACGCCATCCATAATTCACTAATAGTTCATCACCAGCATGTAATGTAGTAATAGCATTGACAACTATGTATCTTGATACATCTCTACTCATGTATGGTGATTCATGACTATTTTAACGCTCCTCAAATGTGCAATTAGTCCTTGAACTATTATGTAACCCTCGACTACTATTTATTAAACCTGCTATATTTCCATGTGTGTAAGGTCTTCCATCAATATATAATCTTTCATTTTTTGCATGTAAAATCCTTCTACTAGTAAGAGATGCTGCGTTCAAGCATATTCCATATGTACTCATGCTTTGAACATAACGTGAAAGTCGATGCCAATCTCCCCATCCATATATAGGACCACAAAATGACATAAGAGTGACTTCAGAGTTCGGAGGCACATACAAATCCTCTACAATAAAGAGACCACGACCAACATTAGTAATAGTGGATGGAGCAATCATATAGCGATTACCCCAAAAGTTGAAAACCTCTCCATCTAAAGGAAGTGGTCCTCTATTCCATCCTCCATATCTTCTCCTATCATATGTTTGTACTAAAGAACGATCACGAGCTGGCAATGGATAATCTCCAGCCGTTTCATTCTCTAAACCAGGAGGTAGAGGATTTCTAGAAACCTCTGCTTGTAATTGATAAACAGCAAGTCCATGACGTGTACGAGGTATATTAACATTATGAGAAAAATCATCATCATCATCATCATCGAGCAAGTATTCCTGTATATCAATAATAATTTGATTTTATACATGGTTTTTAAATAAAATAATGACATTAATATATATAGAAAATACATACCCAAGCATTATCACGTTGACTAGGTGATGGTGCATGCTCAAAAGTACCATACTCTGCCTCATGTTGAATACATTCCAATCGTGGTCTTCGATACGTGCCATAACAAGAGTTACACCAACATATAATATGCTCTTAATAGTAAAATTCATCATAATTCCTATCGGAGGACACATGTGAAGTCGTTGCATGGGTAGGAGGTGGTGGAGTACCCTCTAATTGATCAAAATCTGCACATCATAAGAAACAGTAAAAAAAAATATAAGTTATGTATCCATCAAATATAGTTAAAATTAAATATTTCATATACTTACAGTATAAAGTCGTTGCACGATGAGGAGACGGTGGTGGAGTTCCATCTGATTGATCAGAATCTACAAATAATGGTATTTGATATTAATAAGTTGATTATCTACATAAATAAAAAATTCACATATACATATTTACACATACAGACATATTCACATATACACATTTATACATACACACATATTCACATATACACAACTACATATTATTGTGGGATAAATGCATGTATTTTGTATGAATGAGTGTATATGCATGCATGTGTGTGTACGTATATATGTGGATATGTGTATGTGTGTTTATGTTATATGTATGTATATGTGTATATATATACATATATGCATGCGTATATGTTTGCATGTATATGTGTATGTGTGTAGGTGTATGTGTATGTGTATGTGTATATGTGTGTATGTATTCTGACTTTTTTTTCTGTTTGAGATTAAATTAACAGGAGATATTGTATGGTCGAAAAAAATAAGAAGCGAGCTAACATACCACCTGAGTCGTGGCAGTTTTTTTGTAGATAGCTACGTCTTCAGGAGTCATTTCCTCAGCAGAAGGTACACAAATTAATAGTTTATATTTATAATTTTTGGATATTTTAGTAATTTTTTAATTTAATTTATGTATTTTTTTCCTTGAATAAACAGGCTGCTGCAAAGAAGAGAGTGGAGTCAGGCCACACATCGCACTTAGGCCAAATGGGCCATAATGGTTTTGTAGCTACGTTTGTAAGTATATGTGTTATTGTGAGTATATTTTTTATTTTAGTTAAAATGCAAGCAACTAATGTTTTTTATTTTTCATTGCAGCGAAAGGATTATGGCCGATATCCTACGAAACACGAGATCGAGTATGCTACACATTTTGGATATCGGTGTTTGAGCGAGTATATACAAGATCATCCTGATGCCTTTGTGAGTATTTTTAAATTTTATATAATTATTTTGTTGTTATGAATGTTTTAATTATTTTATTGATTTATGTTTGTTATATGTAATACAAGAGTATTATGGGGAGACAAATATGGATGAGGTGGAGAGACAAACACAGGAGGGACGATCTCGATCGTCACAGGGTGATCATGACGATGAGGATGAGGAAGATCAGGATGATCATGATATTGCTGATGATGATGATGATCATGATGATGATGATTAGGATTTTAGTTGATTATGACATTGGATTATATGTATTTACATTGATATATATATATATATATTTATCTATATATTTTTCATTTCAGTTATGTTTTGAATTGTGTGTATGGTATTAAGTAATGAAGAGTTTTGTTCTATTGATTGTTATTATTGTTTATATTAAGCATGTGTTTTAATACTTTAATTATATAATTCATTCATATGTGTGTACCTAAGTGTATATGTATGTGTGTGTATATGTATGTATGTGCATGTGTATGTGTGTGTATATTTATGTATGTGCATGTGCATGTATAAGTGTATATGTGTGTATGAGTATGTGCATGTGCATGTGTATGTGTGTGTATATGTATATGCATGTATATGTATAACTCTATGTGTATGTGTGTGTATGTGCATGTATATGTGTATATGTGCATGTGTATGTGTGCGTATATGTATGTATATGCATGCGCATGTATAAGTGTATATGTATGTATCAATATGTGCATGTTCTTGTGTATGTGTGTGTATATGTATAACTCTATGTGTATGTGTGTGTATGTGCATGTATATGTGTATATGTAGGTATATGCATGTGTGTGTGCTTCTTCATCATGTATAAGTGTATGAGTGCATATCAATAAGTGTGAGTATGGTATGTAATGAAAATAACACAATTCAAATGATCTACAAATAATAGAAATTGTACTTACAATTGTGATCCATAGTTTTTGCTTGGTTAGCTTCTTGAATAACCTGCAATAAAGAGAGAGAAAAGAGAGAGAGAGAGCGAGATCTAGAGAGAGAGATCTAGAGAGAGAGAGAGAGAATTCAAAGAGAGAAAGATGTAGAAAGAGAGAAACAAAGACAGAGGGAGACAATAACAGAGAGCTTAAGCGAAACAACAATTCTGCATATACTTGCTTCAGCTCGTAAGCGCAGCGCAATTGCGAACGTTGGAGAGCTCTTCGATCGGATGCGTGAAAATGCCGATTGCAGAGCCTCCAACGTTTTAATTTTTGTCCGTCAACAGATTGTCGTGTAAGCGATGCTATGCGTCATCGTATAAGCGACATTTCGTTAGCGTCGCTTATACGACGGTCTGCACCGTAGCTTATGCGACGCAAACAAGCGTCGCTTAAGCGACGCCTTTGACAAGCGACGTTAAGCGGGAGCGTCGCAATACAGGTCGCAAATACCATCGTTTTTTGCGTCGTATAATCGACGGTCCGTGCTCGACGGTAATTCCGACGCAAGTTGCAATTTTATAGTGACGAAATTCTGTCGCGTTAACCGTCGCTACACGCCCGTATTCCTTGTAGTGTGAGCTCATCTTGACCGTACAACATGGTTCAATCATTGTTTGCCATGTGGCAGTCCTTCAAGCCTTCAATTTGCTTAATTCTAGGAAACTATGGTGACCTTGAAAACTGGATTTTGTGCTCTTTGAACCTCCAAATTTCCTTTGATGAAGATGAAAATTTATAGGTCTCCTTGCACTAATGCATATGCCAAACAACCAAAAACACACAGATGAGCAACAGATGGCTTGCGGTCATGCCAAGCCTCATATGGAGTGATAGATTGCAGTGCTTTAGTGGGACACATGTTCAGTACATATGCTGCACACATGACAACTTCAAGCTAGAAACTATGTGGTAAAGCCTGACTTTTGACCATGCACCTCGCCATCTCCATGACTGACATGTTCTTTCGTTCAGCAACTCCATTTTGTTGAGGTGTATACGGCATTGTACACTGGTGTTTTATCCCATGTTCAACCAGAAATGCATTAAAATCAGAAGACATATATTCCCCCCTCGATCAGAATGGAGGGTGCCCATTTTACATGCTGATAGATTTTCAGCCAAAACCAAAAACTGTTTAAAGCACACGAACACTTCAGACTTTGCTTTGAGTGGATATACCCATGCATGCCTGGAAAAGTCATCAATGAAAGTCACAAAGTAAAGGTAATTTCCAAAAGAGGGTGTCTGCATAGGACCACAGACATCACTATGTACAAGCTGCAATTTCTGAGTAGCCCAAACTGAACCATCTTTTGGAAATGAGGAACGCTGCATTCTGCCCAAAATACAGTCTTCACAAACATGTTTTCCACGTGCCTTAAGCTTGGGCAAAGAGGACACCATTTTAGATTTCTGCAGGCGTAGCAAACTAGCAAAATTCAGATGACCAAAGTGTGCATGCCAAAGCTTTGCATTTGACATAGCCTGAGAATCATTTACTGCACATGCCGAATCACTTACAGACCTTTCATAGTCTATGAGCTTATACAATCCACGACATAAAATGCCAGAAGCAATAATCACGTCACCATTTGATAGATCATGAACTGTACACCTCTCATCAATAAATTTCACAACCAAGTCAATCTTGGCTAATGCAAAAACTGATAACAGGTTCTTTTTGATCCCTGGCACAAATAAAGCATCTGAAAAAGTGAAAGAACTACCATCAACAGTAGTCAAAATGATCTTACCAACTCCCATAACAGGATAAGAGGAGTTGTTGGCACAAGTAACAGTATTCCCTGTAGGGGCAGGCTCGAGTGAAGAGAAGAAACTTCACTGCGAGGTAATTTGTTTGGTCACCCCACTGTCAAAATACCAAACATCTGAGTCTACTACAGACATGCACTGATCATGAGAAGATGAGTCAAAACTGCAGACAGTAGTAAACGCCCATTCTTCTTCCTGCACAAGATTTGCAGACTCTGTTTTTGGTGTAGAGGCCTCTGCAACAACCATTCTAGCCTCTTTCTTCTTTGCCTCTTTAGCAGCCAATTTTGGATAGTTTTTTATGATATGATCATTCCCTTTAAAGTACTTACAAAACAATTTCTGCTTTTCTGATTTTTTCTCATCTTTGTCTTGGTTCTTTGAATGTGCAGCACTTGCAGATTTTTGCTTACTAGTAGAAGAGCTCCATTTTCCTTTGCCCTTCTGACTAGCCAGGAAAGCTTGATCTACAACACGCATAATGGATCTGTTCTGCGTAGACTGACCTTCCTACAACAGAACAAAGACTAACTCCTCAAATGACAAGGCATTTGCCTTTCATCATCAACCGAAGAGTAGAAGCAAAACTCTGATATGAATCAGGAAGACCATTCAGAACGGTTTGCACAAGTGAGCTATCTGGTATAACCTCATCAGCAAAAATGAACTGTTCCTTTAAGTCTTTGATCTTTGTTAGGAAACTGTCCATAGAATCACCTTCATTCATGTGCTCACTCTCCAACTATTTTCGGAGGTAAGCAACACGAGCCTCATTCCTAGCTTGGTACAATGTGGTAAGTGTATCCAAGCATCCTTAGCTGTTCTACAAGAGCGAATGTGAGGAATAATGGCACGTTTGACAGACAAGGCTATCAAAGCATGTGCCTCGGCATCTCTGCCATCCCAGCAAATCTCCTCTGTAGTAGGTGCAGCAGAAACAGCAACATGAATAGGAATCTGCGAAATATCATCTTTGACACCATCTTGATCAGCTCCAGCACTTGTATTTGCAGTACTTGTAGTCAGAGGTGTAACAAGACGTCTTTCAACACCCTGCACAATGTTCCACAATCCTTTTGCAACCAATACATGTCGCATCATATAAGCCCATAATGGGTAGTTGGTACCATCCAACTTATCCTCAACAGCCAACATACGGAATACATCACTGCGTAAAATACCATGATGCAAAAAATTGACTGTATCTCAAAAAGTTGGACGGAATTGCCCCGACGAATTCTGCTAGACCTGTAGCAGACTTCGAGACGCTTATACTGGTGAACAGAAACTGGTATATACCTTTGTCACAAAAAGACGAAATAGCCTGCACAAGCATTGTGATAATGCGTTCGGAGGCCAAAATGAGCTCAGATCGTGTTTTCGGCACCACAAGGCGAAGCTGTTTTGATCTCGAAAACACATTGAGTATGCTCACCAAAATTCCTGCGATTCTGAGACTGCAACCGGAGGAGTGTCAACGGCGCCCTAGATGAAGCGACGACCTGCTCTGATACCAATTGTTGGAGTTAGACGTCTGCGGAAGCACGTGAATAGCACAAGGAAGAAGAAGAAGCTTGGAGCACAACACACAATATTGAATGTATTACTAGAGAATGTACAAAGATAAGTAGCCCATTAGGGCAATAGGCGTATATACAAGCCAGGGGAAAAAAACCTCCTAAAGAGGGAAAAAAGTGCCCCGGCGGTCCTAGTGTGTTCACACACATCACTACCTAAATATATCAACATCTTGGAACCTCCAAACTATTAAGCGGCTATGGAACAAGGGGTTCAAACAGTGGAAACAGCTCTGGAAGTAAGAGACCGGACAATGGATGAGGTTCGAAGACTTAGACCCAAGGCTTAGAGTTACCCTCGATGAATTGACTCTTCTTCAAGGCAGGTGTTTAGCGTGGGACCGCTCGACCACCCTCCTTCTCTGCGGACAATATCCTCCTTGCTCAAATGGAGCAATGGTAAGAAACTATCCACAATCCCCAACTTCAAAGAGAACATAGATGGTCATCACATCCTTAACAAAGTGTGGTGCCTTTCTTGGACCAAACTTCGATGGGAACTAAAGTTCATGTCTATTTGGCACCCCTAATCGAGATCAAAAAGTCCGTTCTCATGTGGCAAATCTTGCATAAGGGTATGTGGTCCAATGCAAGGGCTAACAAAATTTGTGGTGTTCCTGCATGACGCAAGCGTTGCCATCGACACATCAAAGATTTAGTTCACCTATTCTTCGATTGCCGCAAGTCCCGTGTTATCTGACATCATGTGACGTGGGTTTTGAGGCTCACAAACCAAATCAATTGGCAACAAGTGGTGTTGGGTGAGGTGGTTGGCTGCTGATCAAGACTCTGGAATGCCATCCAGGGTGAGACTCTTTGGAAGATTTGGAGGGAGCAATGTGCTGTCAATTTTGGCCAAACCCCAAAGGAATGGTTGATTGAGAAATCCTTGTTCCTTCTAGGTAAAAGAATCTCAAGAGATAAGAGATCTCCACTGTTTAGACATCACTGTATTTATCTCCTCGAAGATAACAAGCTGAAGATAACAAGCATGAGGGAGATGATAGATTTGTCCACCTCATTTGTAATGCCCTCTAGCTTACCAAACTTGTCCCCTGCATTGTGGGATTTGGGGGGTCCCATGGGTGCTAGTCCCATTCACTTGTAACTTTTCTTCTTTATGTTAATTAAAGTTCGGGAGAATAGGCCAAGGCAGAACTTCCTTTATTTTAAAAAAAGTAGACAATTTTTTTCAAAGTTCCATCATCAACCTAATCTTTTATTTAAGTTTGAAAAATTAGAACAAAAAATTAATTCAAGATAATCTGAGAAGATTAGGCATCGGGCCAAACTCCCTTTAATAAATTAAAAATAAACACTCATGTACTTTAATGACTCTAGAGTTAATGGGAAGGGTCATTTTCTCGTTTCGAGTAGCAAGTTACGTTTCCAATCAAGTGAGAAACGATGGACCTTCTTTTTTTTTTAAGGAAATTCGGTAGAACCCTCAGCCTACTCTTTCAAACTTTAACTAATAAAAATTACAACTTCACATATAAATAATATTTAATATTTAATCAACATTGCTGAATTGTTAATCATTGGATACAAGATTTGTATATCTTTTTCTTCTTTTTTTCTCAACAATGAGAAGTATCTGAAGAAAGAATGCACCCAAGGACTCAGAAGGAGCGATGGTGTGGCATTCTTGCCATTGGAGTCCCAGAGCACAGGGAATTCGCTAGTCTATCATCTATCGTAGATCAACACTCGTCTATTTTCTATAGTGCCTTGGTTGTCACGACAAACTCATGAGGCGATAAACTCATATCAAATTCTGTTTCGGGGGCTCATGTCAACTTTCTTGCGATTGGGTCTCCCGTTGGCCTAGTGATTGGGTCTCTCGCCTCTTGGGGCGGGGGCGAGGGTTCAATCCCTGGCGGCAACATGTAAGGGACATGTAATCTGGAAAGATGTTGCATTGTGGCTGAGTGCCACTGTTTATCTATCCCTGCGGTAGTGTTGACCACCGTTTAACCCAATCTTGTAAACCCTTGTTCTTGTGGGATAAGGAGGGTTCCATGGGTACTATGCACTTCCTTGTACAATTGCAATTTCAAAGTTAAAGTCCGAGAGAGTAGACCTCGGCTTAATCTCCATTAAAAAAAAAAAAAAAACTTTATTATGATTGTACCTTAGGGTCGTTTCACAATGAGACTACGGAACATTTGGTGAAAATAAGCTTCTTCGAGGTGGAATAATGGAAATGTTGCTGTTCTTTTTGATGCACATTCACACAAGGCGGAGCACTAGTACGTAAATTGTGGCTTTAAATCTATCATGGAACAAACAAAAGCTTTTGGGTGGAGGCGGGAGGGTCAAAACTCTGCAGAAATTTTTGCTCCACCTAGTCACCATACTTTTCAGCTGTTCTGCTGCCCATTGTGAATATGTTTTGATGGAACATGTACACATGTCTTGACATGATTGGACTGAGCACGCGATAGACTGATACCGTCGCTCAGTCTAAATCCAACCTTAGTTCCTTGGTGACAGGATATTACCGCAATTGATCAGTCCTTCTCGGTGGCTTGGCGTTTGTGCATGTTTTAAGTCCTTTTATCAAGTTCGCCACTGGAGATAGTGCTTCACTACCTGAATACTCACAAATCTGTTTTCAAAAAAACAAATGCTCACTTAACACTTTCAAAACGAAGACCTTAGAGACACGTAGTGTAAGAAATGGACCAAAGAAAAGCAATGGTGCCGTGAAAAGAAGTCAAAGAATCCAAAAAAAGGAAGGATTTGGCTTCCTCATGCATTAAAATTTAAAGGTCTTTCGTGACCAGCAGGAAGAATGGTATGGCGACAGCTAACTCTCATCCCCTCCATACCGGATTTATACCATAACCATTGACCATCCATGGAACCTGATAAATCAGGCGCCGTTTTCTTTTCCGTTCTGGTATTTCCCTAAATGCAGCATTGCTACATCAAAACATGCACAGATCTGACGTCCACGGCTATATCCACATCAAAGGAACGAAATTTCTCATCCCTCATACCATATCCATAGGCCATCCGTGGATCTGGATTCTGCACGGATCAAGCTATTGTTTTTTTTTCCTTCCTTGCATTTGCGTAATTGCGGTATTGTCACACAGCGCGCAGTATTATTACACCCTGGCCTACACAGAACTTCCGTGCCTGTCTACTCCGCAGCAAGAAAACCAGATTTGTCACTCCTCTGTTGTGGAGTTACTCCTTACGAGTCACTCACGACCCATGCGGACAATGTACAGAGTTTACAGACTCTCAAACTTCTAACCTAGTAGCTATAAACGTGGATTCAGTATGCTCCAGGGGCACTGAAGCTCTGTTGTGTTTCCTGCACCTCTTCAATTCACATTGAGCGGAAGAGGAATTCAATACAGATTTTTAGAACGAATGCATGCCAGGACCGAGTAGGAGCGATGGTGTGACATTCTCGCTGTTGAAACTTCTGACAAAAAGCATATGACACGACACTTGCAGCAACGTGCTTCAACGAAGAGTGCAGGATTCTCGCTATTGAAGATTCCGACAAGATACAACTGTACAAGTGAATGAGCATAGTACCTATGGGATCCCCCTATCCCACAAAACAAGAGTTAAACAAGGATACAACATTATAACTGGTTTAAGTGGTCAAACCATACATGTCCAACTTAGGATTTGAACCTTGGACCTCTATCTCAAAAAGCCAAAGCTCAACCAACTACCCTACCAAAAGTGGACAGTTGATATTAAATTCTATTTTCAAACCCATAACATTCTGGTTGCGATTGTACTTTAGTTCCCTGGTGGCAAGGTATTTTCACAATTGATGAGGTCTTCGTCAGGATAGGATCCTTTTTTTATCGATGCAAGCCATCTGTGCATCCTTTAAGTCTTTTTTTATCAAGTTTGCCACTCGAGATAGTGCCTCACTATGTTAAATACTCACAAATCTTATTTCAAGAAAACAAATGCTCATTTAACACTTCTTTTTTAAATGGAGGTTCAATTGAAGCCTACTCCTCCAGGCTTTAACTTTGAAATTGCAATTGTATAAGGAAGGGCATAGTACTCATGGGACCCCCCTTATTCCACAAGAACAGGGGTTTACATAGCTGGGTTGAACTGCAGTCACAATTACCACGAAGCAAAAAAAATAGTGGTACATCAACAACAAGATACAACTTTCCATGTTAAGCATGTCCCGTATATGGTGCCGGTGGGGGTTGAACTCTCACCCCCACCTCAAGAGGCAAGAGGCCCAACCACCCAGACAAGCAGCTTGGGACTCACTTAACACTTTCAAAACAAAGAGTAATGTGGTACTAATGGCGACCTCAAAGACCCGCACTGATAGAAATGAACCAAAGAAAAGCAACGGCACCCTCAAGAGAAGTCAAATAAGCCAAAAAAAGAGAAGAATTGGCTTCCTCATGCATAAAAAATTGAAGGTCTTTCGTAACTAGCATGAAGAATGGTTTAAAAGTCTTTTGCGACCAATAGTAAACAAAAGAAAAAAAGAAGAAAAAGAAAAAGGAAAAAAACATTAAAAGAAAAAGTAAAAAGAAGAAAAAAGAAAAAGAGAAAAAGAAAAAAGAAGAAAGAAGATAAATGAGAGAAGGAGGAAATGAGTTCTTTAATAGGATTAATAAAAAATGGAGGTTTCTCACGGATTAGACCATCGAATCTTTGAAACCTTCGTCTTCATTGTTGTGTTCAACATAAGACCCATTGTTTTTTTAACCATATATTGTCGCCATTTGTTGTTGCCTTTGTATCTCTTCAAGCGCCTTGTTCTAGTGGCTTTTGTCGAAGGTTAATCGCCTCGTTCTAGTGGCTTTTTCTGAAAGTTACGATAATTTAAATCTCAAGATGCAGAAGGGCATTCCATTTTGGCTAGGTCCATGGAAAGGGCTATCCCCTCATTGGTGGTTAGTAACTTGGGTTGAGATTCCCACCTCAGAGGAAAAGGCCTCATATATTTCTCTAAAACACTTTGGAATTAAACCTCCAGTTGTCACCCTTCCTAGGGATAACATTTTTGCTAAGCAAGAAGAATTGAAGAGGATTTGCCTCATTGGGCAGCCCTAAGCTACCTCTTGAATCCCTTTAACAATGGTTCCATAACGGGTGCCTTCTGTGTGGATTGATTGTTAGCAAGTTTTAGTTTCTGGCACAAAGCTACACGTTTGCGATTCTTGAAAAAATGAGGAAATGGCCTTCCAAGTCTTGCACGTTGGCACTTGGAAACTTTGGCATACAACCTTATGTCTCTTCAAGTGGTTCATAAAGTTCGTCCATTCTAAGTCAAAACCCCCACATTATTTGCTCTGGCTAGAATCCCCAACCTTCCCTACTTCCTTTATGGATTTATTAGGGAGATCCTTATGACCATCGACCGATCATTAACCTCTAGGCAAGATGTCGATGGTTGCATATATGAAGGTACAATGTACTCATTTAACGTGAGATGTCACCCTCATATCTACATTGAAGCAAATCTTAACTTGGATCTACCCTCCAAAATCAATGCCAGCATCGGTGAAGAAAAGCCTCTCGAACAACAAATAATATACAAAAACTTATCTAATGCTTGCTTTCATTGTAGAGCACAAGGCCACAAAATCAAAGATTGCCAATTAAGACAGAAAGCATTGAGGGTGAAAAAGGATTAGGAAAATGCAGAAGTTATGGTTAACAAAATCGCTATGATCCAAGGGGTTGAAGTGTGTGCCTTTGAAGAACAGTTAGAAAAAGTTGAAGAAACACAACCCAAGGGACATAATGATGGGGCCTTCATGGAAGTAAGGTTTAGAAGGAGAAGAAGCCCCAAAGGTTGCTTAAGGATGTGTTCCTCTTGATCGGTGCCTGAAACAAATATCTTCCATAATCTCGAGAAGGAGGTCAATCTTCTAGACTAGCTAGGTGAAGTGAATCAACAATTTCTTGACGAGGAAATCCTAGAGAATTCTTCCACAAACAAAAAAGGAAATCAAGAAGGTCACAACAAAGATGATAACCTTGACAATGAAAGTTTGATTTTTGGATATATGATTTGTCATCAGGTTTCAAAATCTTTTGTGATGGTGGTTTCTTAGAAAGGGAAACACCCAATAGGTTCCCTTGGAAGAGCCCTCTCAAAGGGTGTCTAGTGTGCCAAGAACCTCATATTCAAGAAGAGGAGATGAAGATAAAATAAAAAAAAGAGGGACAAGTGCTTGAGCAACAAAGACCTCAACCTTTATAAATGATTGTTGTTGCATTCAACATTCGAGTGCTATTGGATCCCTCAAGAACAAATGTGTTGTTCAATGGCTTTGAGATAAAAGTGTCAACCCTAGCTTCATCTATCTCAAAGAGATCAAAATGGACAGTGTTGAACTTCAAAAGAGATTGAAAATCATTTTGGCATCTCACTTGTGGTTCATCACTCACCACCTATAGGGGAGCAGTGGTGCAACTATAGGCTTTAGGTGAGTTTGGCACACTTTTTTGGTGGAGACTTGGTGGATCAGAACTATCGATGGGTTGCTACTTCTTTAAAGGCCCTCTCCAATTCACTATTGTGTCCATATGCACCTAATCTACACATAGAAAGACTAACTACATGGCATGCTTTGGACTCCCTATCCATTGAGGTCATCCTATATGGGGAGTTTAATATGGTGGAAGTTGAGTCTGATATATGGGACCAAAGTGGGAGAATTATTAACAGTGCTCAAAAAGATGTATGGGACCAGGTTAAGCTCCACCATGACTTGGCAGAAGTCAAAGATGAGCATGACTTCTCTTGGTCAAACCTCCAATCCAAGACTGATTTGCAAAAAGCTAGACTTAACAGAAGCTATATTACATAGAATATCATTGATAAATTGGTTCCCCCATTCCTCTCTCAATGTGTGGACTTAGTTTTGTCTAATCACTATCTAGTGGTCCTCACCTTCAAGCCATAATTAAGAAGTAGGAAAGCTCCTTGTTTTCATGTTGATCCTTCAACCCTCTCCCTCCTCTCAGCTTAGCACATGATCTCCTTTGCCTAGATCAAGGTGCTCAACACCAAGACGTCTTTGTCCAAGTGTTGGAAGTTGGATATCAAGTAGACTCAATGTCTCCTTAATAAGACTCAGAAAGAGATTCAAAGAATTTGATGTGTGAGAAGGGGAAATCTTTATTGTAGGCTTCGACATCTTGAGGTGAAAGTCAATAAAGGAAATTCCCACCTCGAAATTGGGCTTAAAAAAATTAGAAGAAAGCTTAGATACGAAGAGGAAAGTCAAACAAAGAATCTGTAGATTTATTTTAAAGATTAGTGGGTGAGAAAAGAAACTGACTAAAGAAATGTGTAAACTCTTGAAGAAAAAGAAGCACAAGGAAGTGATCCCGTACATGATTGACAACCATGAGGTGGAATGCACTAGTGATGAAGAGAATATTGAACTAATTGCCAACCATTTCACTCAACTCCTAGGGGTGTCCACTCCACCCTCTTCTCAAATGCATGATAACATGGCTATCATCTATACTGTTAAAACAAAAAAAAGAACTGCATAATATGGTGCATCTTCTTGATGCCCCCATTAGTAACATAGAGATTGTGGAAGATATTGATTCTCTTCCCAATGGTAAAAGCGGGGTTTGGATGGCCTCACCAATGAATTCTTCAAGACATTCAAGAGGGTTTTGATGAACCCACTTTGCTCGGCCTGGAAAGAAGTCCTACAATTTGGTGGTTTGCCTAACTTTCTCAATGGTGTGATGAAACTCATTAACAAAAAGGATCGAAAAAACAAAATCGAAAACTAGCCTCCATTTATCATTATGCTGCAAACTAGATATAAAATTTTTGCAAAGGACCTTCCTGCTTGTATTGCCTTGCATCTTCGCTCATGGATCAATGAGGATGAAGAAGGGTTCACTAGTTGTGTACGAAGACACTTGAATGTCCTCAGACTCTTAAGTGTCCTACTTTTACACCAACTTGCTTGATTTTTCTTGACAAACCACTTGAGTCTTTGATGGGATATTCACTTGGATTTGATAACATACATCAGTTATTTTTAGAGGAAAATATAATCTTTAACATTTTTCAACTTCATATGGGTTATTAAATGAAGAAAAAAATGGGAATTTTTAAAAGCTCAACTTTTATCATAACTGAAAAATAATGCAATTCAAACATTTTGACAAATTGGATATGTTTAAGGAAATTGATTTTGGAACTATAAAGAAACTATTTGGGGATCTCGTGAGAAGGTTGAAAACTTTGAAAAGTGGAAGACATAGACTCAAAACTTGTATTCTCTAGATCATTGCCATTGATCGAAACTTTTGAGAAGCTATTAATGGATTTTGGGACTATAGAGAAACTATTTGGGGATGTCGTGAGAAGGTTGAAAACTTTGAAAAGTGGAAGACACAGACTCAAAACTTGTATTCTCTAGATCATTTCCATTTATCAAAACTTTTGAGAAATGGCTCACTATAATTTATGTGTAAGTGAGATTGAAGAGAATTACTAGGCTATCGATGGAAAACCTTCATGTTAATTGAGTGAACATATTTTTCAAAGTTAGAAGGCTCCCACTTTGAACTAGTAGCCATTGCATTTGGTGCTGAATTTCATGCTGAATTAAGATTCAAAATAATAATTATTTAACTACTAGTCTAAGCATTAAATGTCCTAGAACATGCTTTCATGCCATGTGGTTGTTCTTAATCTTGCCGAAGAACATGTGATAAACAATGGTGATTTTGAGGAGAATGAAAAAATTGGCATAGACATTTCATTTGAAAAAAGAAGATGGCATCCATGATGGAAATGATGAAATACTTTCAAGTGATCCTTATCATTTTTATGACATTGAAGATTATATCAAAGACTTTTGAGTATTATTTTGAGTATCTGTGGATGTGTGCATGGAATTGTCAAAAGTGGACACTTCAATGTCCTATTTTAGTACCACACTAGTGTTAAGGGTATATCCATCTTGGAGGCTATTGTTGATGTGTGGGAAGGCCTTGAATGTGATAAAGAGTGATCTCAAAATGTCCTCTTCATCAATATCAATTTTGATAAAGCTTATAATCATATCGAGTGGGACTTCATTCTCCATCCCTGAAAGATCTGGGGTGTGGTTCTAAATTCATCAAGATGATTGAAATACTTATGGGAAATGCCTCGGCTTGGATTAATATCAAAGAGTGCCAGTCTTAGGCAATTAGACTTAAGCATTCTATTAAATACCCTTGGCTCCACTTCTCTTTTTTATTACCACCAATGGCCTAACCGGCTTGGTTAACCATCATGCCCAACTTGGGTGGATCCATGGTCTATTGATTTCACATAGCCAGAATCTGATGATAATGAGACTCTTCACTAGTGATAGGAATGCTTTTGTGTGGAATGAAATTAATAGCATCGCCACCTTTTGACAATATCTAAAGAATTACATAGCTTTTGATTCTAGAATAACTCAATCAAAAGTAGGTTTCAAGGCTATTTTGAGGCTTGCTCTATAGTTTTTGGTTGGTCAAGGACAAGTCTTCCATCTGCTTGGGTTTTGATGTTTCCATGAAATCAATGGTGGAATGGGTTCTCTCCAAGTTTGAATAAACAAGCTTATTGGAAGGGCACGAAACTCAACGTGATGCGGCATGGCTTGTAGATCAACAATGTCCTTATTTCATCAGTTATCTATCTTGTTGGAGACCAAAAGATAAAGATTTAGAGAAATTGGAAAGACCTCGTAGAAATTTCCTTTGAATGGGAGATCCCAATAAAAGAGGTGTGCCCAAAATCAAACGGGCCATTTGTGCTAACCAAAAAGATTCTGGTGGGTTGGGTGTTCTAGAAGTGGGTTGAATTGCAAATAAGATGGTTGCTAAATGGATGATCAAAGTGTGGTGCAAATCTAAAACTTCGTGGGCAAAATTGGTTATCATAAACAAATTCTCTTATGCTTGTGGGGCTTCCTAGGTGGAAGGTGCATGATATTCTTAGTGTGTTGTTTTTTCCTTTCCGAGTGAATTCAAGAGCTTCGAACTTAGTCCAATCCTTGTGGAAGATTTGGAACAAGATGAAATCAAACATCAAGGTCAATGAAGATTAATGGAAGTAGGCAATCAAGATTAGAAAAAACCATTCTATTTGGTTTCCTATTTGCGGATTCAAAGAGATTGACTTAGAGAACCTCCAAAGGACAAAGAAGTTGCTAGTGTTAGTGTTCATGTGAAAGGACAAATGGACACTAGAAACTTTCATATATGTTCCTTAAATCAAACATATAGTGGTAACACGTGAGAAATCTGTGTTCATGCTCTTTGTATTGTGTGTATTCTGTATATTCAACAAACTTTGTGTGCAGTATTGTGTGTGATCTCTGGAGCTCAGTTTTCTACTATGAGGGTACCATTGTGTAGCTCTCAAGAAGGGGAATCCATAGTTGTGCATCCCCATCACAATACTTTATTGGTATTAGAGCATCCTCATGCAAAAGCTTTTTTTTTGTGCAAGCAAAGCGAGCACCTGTCTGCCCACCCAAGGCTTTCTCTAAGGCTTACGACTAAGGCAATGAACAAGGCATAAACCTTGGCATACCTTAATTGTTTTGCAAATATTGTAAAACAAATGGTCATGTCATAAAGAGCTATCCTAAACTGGCTACTAAAGAGGCAAAGAAGAAAGAGGGTGGAATGGTTGTTGTAGAGGCCTCTATACTAAAAACAGAGTCTGCTAATCTTGTGCAGAATGAAGAATGGGAGTTTACTACTGTGTGCAATTTTTCACCCATCTTCTCATGAGTAGTGTATGTCTATAGTAGACTCATATGTTTGGTAGTTTGATAGTGGAGTAACAAACATATTACCTCACAACACAGTTTCTTCACTTCACTTGAGCCTACCCCTACAGGGAATATTGTCACATGTGCTAACAAATCCTCTTATACTATCATGGGAGTTGGTAAGATCATTCTAAATACTGTTGATGGTAGTTCTTTCACCTTGTCAGATGCTTTATTTGTGCCAGGGATCAAGAAAAATCTATTATCAGTTTCTACATTAGCCAAGATTGGCTTGGTTGTGAAATTTGTTGATGACAGATGTATAGCCCATGATCTATCAAATGGCGACATGATTATTGCTTCTGGCATTTTATTTCATGGGTTGTATAAGCTCATAGACTATGAAAGATCTGTGAATGATTTGGCATGTGCAGTACATGATTCTCAGGCTATGTCAGATGCAAAGCTTTGGCATGCACGCTTTGGTCATCTGAATTTTGCTAGTTTCCTATGCCTGCACAAATCTAAAATGGTATCCTCTTTGCCCAAACTTGAGGAACTAGGAAAACATGTCTGTGAAGGCTATATTTTGGTCAAAATGCAACATTCCTCCTTTCCAAAAGATGGTTCAGTTCAGGCTACTCAAAAATTGTAACTTATACATAGTGATGTCCGTGGTCCTATGTAGACACCTTCTTTTGGAAACTATCTTTACTTTGTGACTTTCATTGATGATTTTTCCAGGCATGCATGGCTATATCCACTCAAAGTAGAGTTTGAAGTGTTTATATGCTTCAAAGAGTTTTTGGTTTTGGCTGAAAATCTGTCGGCATGTAAAATGGGCACCCTCCAATTTGATCGAGGGGGGGAATATATGTCTTCTGACTTTAATGCATTCCTGGCTAAATGTGGGATAAAACATCAATGTAGAGTGCCATATACACCTCAAAAGAATGGAGTTGCTGATTAGAAGAACAAGTCACTCATGGAGATGGCAATGTGTATGGTCAAGAGTCAGGCTTTACCACATAGTTTTTGGCTTGAGGTTGTGATGTGTGCAGCATATGTACTTAACAGGTGTCCCACTAAAGCACTGCACTCTATCACTCCATATGAGGCTTGGCATGGTTGCAATCCATCTATTGCTCTCTGCATGTTTTTGGTTGTCTCGCATATGCATTAGTGCCTGAACAACATCGCAAGAAATCGGATGATAAGGCAATAAAATGTATTTTTCTTGGGTACAATTCGGAAAGCAAAGGTATCATGTGTATCATCCATAGACTAAACACATTTTGGTTAGCCGTGATGTTTTTTTGGAAGATGCTATTTAGCCTTTACTTTCATGTACAAAGGAGACATCTATTAGCTCCAAAGACATGTATGATACTTTGTTGCCTCTTTTTACAAGTGGACAATCTAGTGCTAGTCCTAATGAGGCAAATTCTTAGCCTTTATAGGCCTCATGTGATGATGTAGATCATTCTATTTCATGCAGATTTACATGATGCACCTACTGATGAGAGAGCTAATATTGAGGAGGCAAAAACTATGCCAAAATGGCTGGTGCAGACTTTGTGTGACAACAAATTAGATGCACCTCTATCATACCGTACTTGTTCAGGCTCTCATAGTGCCTCTTTTGCATCAGATTGTTATGCTATGGCTGCCTCTAGTCTCTGTGATGAGACTCAACCTGTTTCGTTTGATGAAGCATAAAATTCTGAACATTGGATGGCTGTAATGCAATCTGAATATGATGCTATCATGAAAAATGGTACGTGGTCTTTATGTGACTTGCCTCTTGGCAAGAAGGCCATTGGCAATAAGTGGGTATACAAGCTGAAGCATAAACCTGATGGAACATTGATAGGTATAAGGCTAGGCTTGTTGCAAAGGGTTATGCGTAGGAAAGAGGCATTGATTTTGATGAAATCTTTGCTCCTACTTGCCGAATGACTACTGTTCATAGCATCTTTGCACTTGCAGTTCATCATGGTTGGAATGTACATTATTTGGACATTAAAGCAACATTTTTAAATGGTGACTTGCATGAAGAAGTGTAGGTTTTTTAGCCCCGTGACTTTGTGCAAAAAGGGCATGAAAACTAGGTGTGCAGGTTAAAGAAGGCATTATATGGTTTAAAGAAAGCACCACATGCTTGGTATGAAAAGATACATGCCTATCTGATTGCACATGGTTTTGAGAATAGTCCAAATGAAAGCACCTTATATGTTAAGCATGCTAATGATGTGCTTCTGATCATTGTGGTGTATGTTGATGACGTGCTGCTCACTAGTCCTAATGAGATGCATATTACTGATTTCAAGGTTGATTTACATGCCTCATTTGAGATGTTTAATTTGGGGCATTTGCATCATTATTTGGGCATTCAATTTATGCAAGTTGATGGTGGAATGGCTTTTTGTCAAATGAAATATATCGACATATTATTGCAGCATTTTGGCCTTGAAGACTGTAAACCTATTGCCATTCCTATGGAGAGGTTTATGATTGGGTCTTCATGATGCTGGAGATGCATTTGATGCTATTATCTATTAGCAGGCAATTGGATGCTTGATTTACTTATGCATTACTCGGCCAGATATTTAGTTTGTTGTCTCATAGATGAGTAGGTTTATGCATTGACAAGGTGTCAAGCATTGGCAAGTTGTTAAGCGCATCTTTCGCTACTTGAGTGGTACCCGGCTACTTGGGTTGTTTTATCCCAAGGGGGGGTCACTACCGCCAGATTTGCATGATTTTTCTGACTCTGACTCGGCTGGTTGCTATGACACTCGTGTGCCCACTAGTGGTTTTTTTATGAAACCTTTGCTCCTACTTGCCGAATGACTACTGTTCATAGCATCTCTCCACTTGTAGCTCATCATCGTTGGAATGTACATCAATTGGACATTAAAACAACATTTGTGAAGGGTGACTTGCATGAAGAAGTGTACGTTTTTCAGCCTTGTGGCTTTGTGTAGAAAGGGCCTGGAAACCAGGTGTGTAGGTTAAGGAAGGCATTATATGGTTTAAAGCAAGAGCCACATGCTTGGTATGAAAAGATACATGCCTATCTGATTGCACATGGTTTTGAGAATAGTCCAACTGAAAGCAGCTTATATGTTAAGCATGCTAATGATGTGCTTCTGATCATATTGCTGATTTCAAGGCTGATTTACATGCCTCATTTGAGATGTCTGATTTGGGGCATTCAATTTATGCACATTGATGGTGGAATGGCTTTGTGTCAAGTGAAATATATTGACACATTATTGCAACATTTTGGCCTTGAAGACTGTAAACCTATTGCCACTCCTATGGAGATAGGTTTATGATTGAGTCTTCATGATGCTGGAGATCCATTTGATGCTATTCCCTATCAGTAGTCTGTTGGATGCTTGATTTACTTATGCATTACTTGGCAAGATATTCAGTTTGATGTCTCACATATGAGCAAGTTTATGCATTGCCCAAGTGTCAAGCATTGACAGGTTGTTAAGTGCATTTTTCGCTACTAGAGTGGTACCTAGCTACTTGGGTTGTTTTATCCCAAGGGGGGATCACTACCGCTAGATTTGCACGCGTTTTTGACTCTCACTAGGCTTGTTGCTATGACACTCATGTGTCCACTAGTGGTTTTTTGATGAAACCTTTGCTCCTACTTATCGAATGACTACTATTCGTAGCATCTCTGCACTTGTAGCTCATCATGGTTGGATTGTACATCAGTTGGACATTTAAAAACATTTCTAAATGGTGACTTGCATGAAGAAGTGTATGTTTTTCAGCCCCATGGTCTTGTGCAGAAAGGGCATGAATACCAGGTGTACAAGTTAAAGAAGGTATTATATGGTTTAAAGCAAGCACCACATGCTTGGTATGAAAAGATACATGCCTATCTGATTGCACATGGTTTTGAGAACAGTCCAACTGAAAGCACCCTATATGTCAAGCGTGCTAATGATGTGCTTTTGATAATTGTGGTGTATGTTGATGAAATGTCGCTCAGTGGTCCTCATGAGAAGCATATTATTGATTTCTAGGCTGATTTACATGCGTCATTTGAGATGTGTGATTTGGGGCATTTGCATCATTATTTGGGCATTCAGTTTATGCACATTGATGGTGGAATGGCTTTGTGTCAAATGAAATATATTGACACATTATTGCAGCATTTTGGCCTTGAAGACTATAAACCTATTGCCACTCCTATGGAGATAGGTTTATGATTGAGTCTTCATGATGCTCAAGATGCATTTGATGTTTTTATCTATCAACAGGCTGTTGGATGCTTGATTTACTTATGCATTACTCTACTAGATATTTAGTTTTTTGTCTCATAGATGAGGAGGTTTATGCATTTCCCAGGTGTCAAGCATTGGCAGGATGTTAAGTGCATCTTTCGCTACTTGAGTGGTACCCAACTACTTGGGTTGTTTTATCCCAAGTGGGGATCACTACCGCCAGATTTGCATGCTTTTTCTAACTCTGACTCGGCGGTTGCTATGACACTCGTGTGTCCACTAGTGGTTTTTCGATGAAACCTTTGCTCCTAGTTGCTGAATGACTTTTGTTTGTACCATCTCTGCACTTACAGTTCATCATGGTTGGAATGTACATCACGTGGAGATTAAAACAACATTTTTGAATAGTGACTTGCATGAAGAAGTGCATGTTTTTCAACCCCATGGCTTTTTGCAGAAAGGGCATGAAAACCAGGTATGCAGTTTAGAGAAGGCACTATATGGTTTAAAGCAAGCACCACATGCTTGGTATGAAAAGATACATGCCTATCTGATTGCATATGGTTTTGAGAACAATCCAATTGAAAGCACCTTATATGTTAAGCGTGCTAATGATGTGCTTCTAATCATTGTGGTGTATGTTGATGACATGCTGCTCACTGGTTCTCATGAGAAGCATATTGCTAATTTCAAGGCTGATTTACATGCCTCATTTGAGATGTTTTATTTGGGGCATTTGCATCATTATTTGGGCATTCAATTTATGCACATTGATTGTGGGATGGCTTTGTGTCAAACAAAATATATTGACACATTATTGTAGCGTTTTGGCCTTGAAGACTGTAAACCTATTGCCACTCCTATGGAGTTAGGTTTATGATTGAGTCTTCATGATGCTAGAGATGCATTTGATGCTGTTCTCTATCGGCACGTTGTTGGGTGCTTGATTTACTCATGCATTAATCGGCCAAATTTTCAGTTTGTAGTCTAACAGATGAGGAGGTTTATGCATTGCCTAGGTGTCAAGCATTGGTAGGCTGTTAAGCGCATCTTTTGCTACTTGAGTGGTATCCGACTACTTGGGTTGTTTTATCCCAAGGGGGGATCACTACTGCCAGATTTGGATGCTTTCTCTGACTCTGACTAGGCTGGTTGCTATGACACTAGTGTGTCCACTAGTGATTTTTACTTCATGCTTGGTAGCTCATGCATATCTTCGCTGAGCAAGAAGGAGCCTACTATGGCCACTTCTAGTTGTGAGGCTGAGTATAGGGTAGTTTTCACAATGACTGTTGAGTGTGTGGCCAAACACTTTATGGCTGATTTGGGTGTTGGTCACTCTTTTGCCACCATCGTCTTCACTGACAGCCAAAGTGCATTGGCAGTTGTGAGGAACCCTGTGCTCCATGCTCACACTAAGCACGTTGAGGTGCATTATCATTATGTCATAGAGAGGTTCTCTTCTGGAGAGATCAGCTTGACATAAGTGCCCACACAAGAGAAGATTGTGGACCTTTTCACGAAGGCTCTGCCTAGGGAGGAGTTTGAAGCTTTTCGCAAGGCTTTGGGCTTACTTCCTTTTGTGGATTGATTCCACATAGCTTGGGACTTCCTTATACATGAGTGCCAGCTCCTTGTTCACCGCATCACTCCCATGGGGGATTTGTTGATATATTTAGGTAGTGATGTGTGTGAACACACTAGGACCACCCGGGGCACTTTTTTCCCTCTTTAGGAGGTTGTTTCCCCCGGCTTGTATATACACCTATAGCCCTAATAGGTTACTTATCTTTGTACATTCTAATGGTACTACATTTAGTATTGTGTGTTGTGCTCCAAGCTTCTTCTTCTTCCTTGTGTTGTTTGCGTGATTCTATAGACGTCTAACTCCATAGGGAGGACCTCAATGATCAAGGAAGAAAGAGGTTCCTAGTACCTCCCGAGAGGTCACCCATTCTAGTAGTATTCCCCACAAACATAACTTAATCGACAATCTCTTGCCAGTAAACTGCAATCTTGTGGTGTTTGAAGAGGGGAAAGAATAAGGTTCATATTACCTTGAACATGTTTTGGACCCTCAAAACTTCATTCTTTGCTTTCAAAGATTGCTTTTTTTGGGGTGATTCTTTGACATTTTGGAGTACTTTCACGCATAGTTCTCTTTACACAGGTTCAAGAACATCAAGAGGAGTATTTGAAAGATCTTCATTTGTGGTGGGAGGAGCCATTGCAAGATTCTACAAGTTTATTCAGCCTAAAGAACAGAGTTGAAAAAATAGTTATAGGTGTTGTTAGCTAGTGTGTGAGCTATAAATTCATATTTTTAGTGCCATTCTAGTGCATATAGTGAGCACATACACACTATACATGCTACTGTGAATACCACTTATGTACGTCCATATGGTCATTGATATAGCGGTTATGTTTTTGCATAAATCCTTTGACATTGATAAAGAGGGTTGTGGTGAGGTTTTCTTAACTAGAAGAAACCCAAATGTTGGGGTCTCTTCAGTGATGTAGGTGGAGACTTACCTAGCATTTCCATAGGAGATAAATGTTAGTTGTTCATAGGAACTTGATAAGCCTAGTTGGCTTCTTTCAGTTAAGTGGTTATATGCACTGGAGTGAGTGATTCATTATGCAGGTTTACATGTTAGTACTTGCAATTTAATGAGTTTTTTTCTTTTTACATTAGTCATTGCTCATTTTGCAAAGGAGACTCTGGCAAATTGTGTTTTTCAACTATAGAGTGGTTGATTTTACTCCTTGACACACTTATTGGTGTGAGCACATACTTTCTGACATAATCCTTTTGGTTAGTCATTGCTTTTCATTAATCCATTTTTTAGGGAGATGTTGTTGGTTTTTTTTGAGAATCTAATACTTGTTCATCGTTTTTTGAGCCTTCGTGGTGTTTGGACTATTCTAGCTCCATTTCCATTCTACTTTTTTCTCTATCATCATGGCATCAAAAATCTCAGGCACATCTAGTGGATCGGGGTCTAGTACCAATGTTCCCAAGAGGAGCTATAACTTGTAGGCAAAGAGCATTTTGAGATCCAAAAATTTGATGGAAAAAATGTGCTATGGAAGAAACATATTAAAGATGTGTTGATTCAGAGGTGACAGTGGAAGCCAGTAAATGGAATCTCAAAGAAGCTTGTTGATATGGATGATGATGATTGGGATGATTTGGATGAAATGGATGGTAGTGATATGTGTGAACACTCTAGGACCATCAATGCACTTTTTTCCCTCTTTAGGAGGTTTTTTTTTTCCTCAACTTGTATATACACCTATTGCCCTAATGGGCTACTAATCTTTGTACATTCTAGTGGTAATACATTCAACACTATGTGTTGTGCTCCAAGCTTTTTCTTCTTCCTTGTGATTTTTGCATGCTTCCACAGACGTCTAACTCCAACAATTGGTATCAGAGCAGGTCACCGCTTCATATAGGGCATTGTCTACACCTCTCCAATTGCATTCTCAAAATCACACAAAAGTTGGTAAGCATAGTAAGGGTGTTTCAAAGATCAAGACAACTTTGTTATATGGTGCCAAAATTGCGATCTGAGCTCGTTTCGCCCTTCGAATGCACTATCAAAGCGCTTGTGCATGCTATTTTGTCTTTTTGTGCCAAAGGTATATACCAGTTTTGGTTCGATAGTATAAGCATCTCAAAGTTTGTTAGAGGTTTAGCAGAATTCGTCTGGGTAGTTCTGTTCAACTTTTTAAGATACAATCAATTTTCTGCATCAAGGTATTTTAGTCACCGACCATGGTTGAAAGAAATGATGTATTCGGTATGTTGTCTGTTGAGGATAAGTTGGATGGTACCAACTACCCATTAGGGCTTATATGATGCATCATGTATTGGTCACAAAACGACTATGGAATATTGTGTAAGGTGTTGAAAGATTTCTCGTTACACCTGCGAATACAAGTACTACAAATACAGGTGCTGGAGCTGATGGAGATGGTGTCAAAGATGATGATATTCTACAGATTCCTATTCGTGCTTCTGTTTCTGTTGCACCTACTACATACCAAATTTGTTGGGATGGGAGAGATGCTCAGGCACATGCACTGATAGCTTTGTCTGTCAAACATGCCATTATTCCTCACATTCGCTCTTGCAGAACAACTAAGGATGCTTGGGATACACTTACCACATTGTACCAGGCTAGGAATGAGGCTCGTGTTGCTTACCTCCGAAAACAATTGGAGAGAGAGCACATGAATGAGGGTGATTCTGGTCACAAGAAAGGGGAAAAAGGAAGAGAGCTCACACACACACTCTCACTCTCAAGGAGAAGCACACACATAGATTGAGGCAAGGAAGAATGATCTTCTTCTTCTTCTTCTTCTATTACATAAAAAGGAATGTACAAGAATGACCTAAAAAACAAGAATACAACAAGTGCAATACATAAAGATCCGTACATAAGGAAAAACCTAATGTTCATGAATGAGTGAGCTGGCAAGGAACAAATGTGGCATCACTCTCGGTAGATAAATCTAATAAAGCTAAGTGAAGTATCGCTGACATATATCGGTGTGACCACTATACATGTCAAAGAAACAAAAAACTAGTACGTGTCATCCTGGAGAATCACATGTTGAGCTTGATATCTCAACACTCCCCCTCAAGTTCAACTCCATATCCTGTAATCCAAGCATCTCCCAAAACTTCTTCAACTTCTCAGCTCCAAGTGCTTTGGTGAAAATATCAGCAACCTGCTCATCTGTTCTCACATAAACAAGATCAACATCACATGCTAATACCTTCTCTCTGATGAAGTGATAATGTACCTTGATGTGCTTTGTTCTAGCATGGAAAACAAGATTCCATGCTAACTGTATGTTGCTAAGATTATCACAATAAATAGTGATAGGCTTTCCCACTTCCACACCTAAATCTACAAGTAGCATTTCTAGCCATGATGCCTGACATGCTGCCATTGCAGCACCTCTATACTGAGCCTCTGTACTAGACAAAGAAACAGTGGGTTGCTTCTTGCTGCTCCATGTAACAGCTGCACTCCCAAGTGAGAATAGAAAACCACTAGTAGATCTTCTATCTGGAATGCTACTAGCCCAATCTGCATTGTTGTATCCGTAAACCTGCAAATCTACATGAACCTCATAAAACAATGCATAATCCAAAGTAGCACTCACATAGCGTAGAGTGCACCTCAGAGCATCCAAATGTGGCTTCTTGGGAACCTGCATAAACTGACTTTCAAGTCCAGTAGTATAACTTAGATTATGCCTTGTAATTGTGAGATATATAAGACTTCCCACAATTTTCCTATACATAGTAGCATTTTCCAATGCGTCACTTGATGTAGTATCCAACTTCAAATTCTGATCTAATGGCATAGAAATTGGCTTACAATCAGCCATACCATACTTTTGCAGCATATTCAAGGCATATTGCCTTTGCAACATCCATATACCTGTTTTTGTATGTATAAACTCAATGCCCAAGAAATAGCACAGCACACCAAGATCTTTCATGTCAAATTCCTGCATAAGAAGTTGCTTTACCTCTGTGATGCTTCCTTCATTATCACCACCTACAATCAGGTCATCAACATAAATAGCCACAATAGTGATGCCATCATTAGCCTTCCTTGCATATAGTGAGTGATCTGCATCACACATAGAAAACCCAATGCTGGTTAAGTAATCAACAATCCTTGCATGCCATGCACTAGGGGCTTGCTTCAGCCCATACAAAGCCTTTTGCAACCTGCAAACATATCCTGGATTCTTTAAATCTTCATATTCTTGTGGCTGGTCCGTATATACTTCTTCCTGTAACTCACAATGTGGAAAGCATTCTTCACATCCATCTGATGCAAAGTCCATCCTTTTGCTGGAGCTAATGCAACACATGTTCTTATAGTAGACATTTTAGCTACAGGGCTGAATGTTTCCTCATAATCAATGCTATATGTGTGTGCATATCATTTAGCTACCAATCATGCTTTATACGTGCTTATGCTACCATCAGCATTATGCTTTACCTTGTAAACCCATTTGCAGCCTATGGGTTTCTTTGCTTGTGGCAATGGAACCAACTTCCATGTATCATTTCCATAAAGTGCAGCCATCTCCTCATCCATAGCTTTTTCCCAATCTGCAATTCCAATTGCATCTTCAAAGCAAGAAGGTTCAGCATCTTGTATTACCTTTGCCATGTAGGCACAATGACGAGCCATATAATTGTCATACGTCAATCGTTGCACTGAATTTTGCATCCTCCCAGATCTTCTTGGTCCTGGGTCACTTCTCCTTGTATCATCTGCATGTGCCCTTCTTACTCCTGGAGTCTTCACAAAGGGCAGTCCAAGTTCCTCATCAAGACTCTTTTCTGAACCGGATGTCTTCAAAACTTGCACATGTTTTATGACCTGTAGAAAGCTTTTCTTTACCTTTCTTGGATGTATTTGATGAATTTGCTGGAATGAAATTTCCACGCAATCTTCCACTCCATGGGTTTGAGTTGGAACTATTGCTTGATGATGCATCCGGTCTACTCAAACCTTGAGATTCTACACTTGATTTTTCAGCATTTTCTTTGTCATTTGGTTCAAGATTCAGTCCTTCTTTGGCATCTGTATAGAAGCTTGACATTTCATCAAATACCACATCTCTGCTCACCTTTACCTGTCGTGTGAGTGGGTTATAACATTTATATCCCTTTTGTTCAAGGGAGTATCCAATGAAGACACACTTTTCTGCTTTTGGATCAAGCTTTGTCCTCAATTCATTTGGGACATGTACATATGCAATACAGCCAAAAACTTTCAAATGTGATAAGTTTGGCTTTTTACCTGTAAACTTCTCTTCAGGTGTAACTTGATGTACAGCAGCAGTTGGAGTTCTGTTGATGATGTATACAGTAGTATGCACAACTTCTGCCCAATAACAATGAGGCATATTCTTCTCAACCATCAAGGCTCTTTCTATTTTTGCAATATGTCTATTTTTGCATTCAACAACAACAAGTGCAATATATAAAGATCAGTACATAAGGAAAAACCTAATGTCTGTGAATGAGTGAGCTGGCAAGGAACAAATGTGCCATCACTCTCGGTAGATAAATCTAATAAAGCTCACTGAAGTATCCCTAACATATACCGGCGTGACCACTATACATGTCAGAGAAACGAAAAACTGGTATGTGTCATCCTGGATCATCACATGTTGAGCTTGATATCTCAACAATTCTATGGATAATTTTCTCACAAAGATCAAGGATTTGAAAGAACAGTTGATTTCTCCTAATGAAGTTATACCAGATAGATCATTTATGCAGACTGTTCTGAATGGTCTTCCTGACCCATATCAGAGTTTTGCTTCTACTCTTTGTTTGATGATGAAAGGAAATCCAAATGCCTTGTCATTTGAGGAGGTAGTCTCTGTTCTATTGTAGGAAGACCATTCTAGATAGAATAGGTCTATTATGCGTGTTGTAGATCAAGCTTTCCTGGCTAGTCAGAAGGGCAAAGATAAATGGAGCTCTTCTAGTAGTAAGCAGGAATCTGCAAGTGCTGCACATTTGAAGAAGGAAGAAAAAGATGAGCACAAATCAAAAAAGCTGGAATGGTTGTTGCAGAGGCCTCTACACCAAAAATAGATTCTACTAATCTTGTGTAGGAAGAAGAATGGGTGTTTACTACTGTTTGCAATTTTGACCCATCTTCTCATGAGCAGTGCATGTCTACAGTAGACTCAGATGTTTGGTACTTTGATAGTGGGGCAATTGAACATATTACCTTGCAGTGTGGTTTCTTCTCTTCACTCGAGCCTGACCCTATAGGGAATACTGTTAGATGCACCAACAACTCCTCCTATCTTGTTATGGGAGTTGGTAAGATCATTTTGACTACTATTGATGGTAGTTCTTTCACTTTGTCAGATGATTTGTTTGTGCCAGGATTAAGAAAAATTAGTTATCAGTTTTTGCATTAGCCAAGATTGGCTTGGTTGTGAAATTTGTTGATGAAAGATGTACAGTTCATGGTCTGTCAAATGGCAACGTCATTATTGCTTTTGGCATTTTTATGTCGTGGGTTGTATAAGCTCATAGACTATGAAAGATCTGTAAATGATTTGGCATGTGCAGTACATGATTCTCAAGCTATGTCAGATGCAAAGCTTTGGCATACACGCTTTCATCATCTGAATTTTGCTAGTTTGCTACACTTGCAATAATCTGAAATGGTGTCCTCTTTGCCCAAACTTGAGACACCCTATAAACATACATGTGAAGGCTGTATTTTGGGCGCAATGCAGCATTCTTCCTTTCCAAAATATGGTTCAGTTTGGGCTACTCAGAAATTGCAGTTTGTACATAGTGACGTCTGTGGTCCTATGCAGACACCTTCTTTTGGGAACTATCTTTACTTCGTGACTTTCATCGATGATTTTTCCATGCATGCACGGGTATATCCATTAAAGTCAAAGTCCGAAGTGTTTATGTGCTTCAAAGAGTTTCTGGTTTTGGCCGAAAATCTGCCAACATGTAAAATGGGCACCCATCATTCTGATCGAGGGGGGGGGATATATGTCTTCTGACTTTAATGCATTTCAAGCTGAACATGGGATAAAACATCAGTGTACAGTGCCATATACACCTCAATAGAATGGATTTGTTGAACCAAAGAACAGGTCACTCATGGATATGGTGAGGTGTATGGTCAAGAGTCAGGCTTTACCACATAGTTTCTGGTTGGAGGCTGTTATGTGTGCAACATATGTACTCAACAGGTGTCCCACTAAAGCGCTGTAGTCTATCACTCCATATGAGGCTTGGCATGGTTGCATGCCATCTATTGCTTATCTACATGTTTTTGGTTATCTGGCATATGCATTAGTGCTTGAACAACATTGCAGAAAATTGGATGATAAAGTAGTAAAATGTATTTATGTTGGATATAGTTCTTAAAATAAAGGCTATGGTCTGTATCATCCATAGACGAAATGCATTATGGTTAGCCGTGATGTTGTTTTGTGGAAGATACTATTTAGCCATTGCTTTCATGTACTAAGGAGACATCTGTTAGCTCCAAAGACATGTATGATACTTTGCTGCCTCTTTTTATAGGTGGACAGTCTAGTGCTAGTCCTAATGAGGCAACTTCTCAGCCTTTGCAGGTTTCATGTGATGACGCAGATCTAGGTTGCATTTATTCGATTGAATAATTAAAAAATACCAAATATGTTCATTTTATTCAGGGTTGTCCGAATAAAAACTGAAAAAAAAAAACGGATAGGGATAGACTTTCAATCGAAAAGCTTTTGATCAAAAGTTTTTTTGAAGAAAAAGATTTCGGTCCAAACATTTTTGATCGAAATTTCATTCGATCAAAACTTTGTTATCGAGAAATCATTTCGCACATGTTTGAGAATTTAGAGAGCTCGCGACTTTTCTTCAAAGATAAAAGTAGTGTTTTGTTTTATAGATTTGAAAGTACTTATATGCATATATGTGTATGTATGTGCATGTCATACACACATATGAATACACACACATGCACACATATACACACACAAACATGTACACACGAAATCATACACACACACATATAGATACTTGCACATATACACACACATATAGACACACACAGATACACTCACATGCATACATACACGCATATGCATACATACACGCATATGCATACATACACGCATATGCATACATACACGCATATGCATACATACACGCATATGCATACATACATAGAAATGTATACACACACATGCACATACATACATACATACATACATATGCATATACACACATGCACATACCTACATATGCATACACACATGCACATACCTACATATGCATATACACACATGTGCATACATACTTACTTGCATTCATACACACATATGCATATGTATACATACATACACACATGCATATGTATATATACATAAATACAAGCACATACACACAATAAATCGACTTGAGCCTAAAAAAAAGAAAAGTTGATGATTCAAATGATTCAAGTTAACAATTGATAACGATCCTTTTTTAATGGAAAATTTCTACCTTTATAGTCAGCTCAAAATCAATCAACCCTCAAAATAACCTATACAAATATAAAAAAGTAAAAATTCATTATTATGTGCTTGACAAAATATTAAACTATATCATAAAAAGTAAAATATTTTATTAGCTGTTTATATCTCTTTTGTCGTAAGTATCCAAAGTTTGAGTGCATAAGTCGATTTCTATCAAAACTTGGCCATAACAAGTCCCTCTTGATGCTATTATCTCAATAAGCCTATTTCTTTCTTCCCAACAAGTCCCTCTTGATGTGATTGTCTTGATGCCAATATCTCAGCTAACAGAAGGTTCGTGTTGTATCAATACAATACAACTTCTTAAAGAAAATCTATGGATATGTGAAGCTGTATTGTATTAATACAACACGAACCTTCTATTAGCTGAAATACATTGTCCAAGATGCCATTGATCTTCACTTGTTGATACCTTCTCAACCCTTGAGTTATAAAAAAGAACACAAAAACTTTTTCAACAATTACAATAGTTCTTAATTCACAATCATACACACACATGCACATACACAATCATATTTGATTTTCACTTGCAATCATATAACATACATGCACATACACATACACACTTGCATACACATAATTTCATGTGCACATACATACACACATGCATACACATACTTTCATCACACATACACATGTACACACACACACACACACACACACATATATATATATAGATACTTACACATATACATACACACATGCATACACATACTTTCATGCACACATACACATGTACATATATATATAGATACTTACACATATACATACACACATGGCCACACATACACATATACTCACATGCATATAAGATACACACACATACACATTCACATACACGTACACATACACATACACATACACATACACATACACATACACATACACGTACACATACACGTACACATACACGTACACATACACGTAGACATACACGTACACATACACGTACACATACACGTACACATACACGTACACATACACGTACACATACACGTACACATACACGTACACATACACGTACACATACACATACACATACACATACACATACACATACACATACACATACACATACACATACACATACACATACACATACACATACACATACACATACACATACACATACACATACACATACACATACACATACACATACACATACACATACACATACACATACACATACACATACACATACACATACACATACACATACACATACACATACACATACACATACACATACACATACACATACACATACACATACACATACACATACACATACACATACACATACACATACACATACACATACACATACACATAAACATACACATACACATACACAGAGTATTGTGAAGTAAGAATCAATATTGATTCAAAAATCACAATACATTTTTATTCACAATCATACACACACACATATACTATTGTGAAGTAAGAATCAATGTTGAACCAAATAGTCACAATAGATTTCATTCACAATTATACACTCAACTACACATATACTATTATGAAGTAAGAATCAATATTGATTCAAACAATCACACTACATATTACTCACAATCATACACACACATACATATACTATTGTGAAGTAAGAATCAATGTTGAGTCAAAAAATCACAATAGTTTTTAATTCGCAGACAAATATATTTTTCTTTATGCTTTAAGTAGGAAAGTTAATATGTATAGCAAGAGTTTATACTTTGTTCTATCTACGACATTGTAAGTTCGTAAAAAACAAAGTAACTCTTATGAAAAATGAGTCTACTTGTGTTTTTTTATAAAGAAATTTTTTGATGAATTTGTTTTGATTGAACTTTAATTCGATCGAAGAATATCGAAGAATTTTTGATCAAAAAAATTTTCAATTGAAAACTTTTTCGATCGAAAGTGTGTTCGATAAAAAATTATTGAATTACCATGCAAAAAGTATTCGCTCATCTCCAAATAAGTTGATGTGGCACCGAATAATTCGGTCAAATAATGGGGGTTGCCATAAAATTTTGTAATTATTCACGAATAAACGAATTGTCGAATAACGAATAATGCAACTTAGATGCAGATCATTCCATTTCTGATGCAAATTTACATGATGCACTTGTTGATGAGAGAGCTGATATTGAGCAGGCAAAAACTATGCCAAAATGGTTGGTGCAGACCTTGCGTGATAGCAGATTAGATGCACCTCTGTCATATCATACTTGGTGATGCTCTCATAGTGCCTCTTTTGCATCAGATTTCTATGCTATGGCTGCCTCTATGCTCTGTGATGAGACTGAACTTGTTTTGTTTGATGAAGCAAAAAATTCTGAACATTAGATTGTTGGTGCAAATCAAGCCTTCACACTTGGCATTGTTTTGTACCTTGAAGACTCAACATAAGGCTTGGACAATTGGAACCTTGGAAGGCTAAAGATTGAACCCTAGAAGGATATATTTGAACCATAGAAACCAATGCTTAATTGGTTATTACTTTTCATCCAATGTAAAAGTCAATATGACTTAATCACTTATGCAATTACACCTACTAGACTAGAGTCGTGGAAAAGGTAGATGAGTTAGTTGAGGGAATATCTCCCTAAGTCTAGAGGAGAGATTCAAGGGAGCTTTAATTTGAATTCAAATTCAAATTCCTTCAAAACTCTTATAAAAAGGCTATGTAAAAAGTCGCGAGGCAGTTGCTCACTTTCCGAGGCAATTCTGAGCAAATTATTGAGTGTGTGTGAGCTATACTTTAGCCTACACCTCTGAGTACCATTGAGCATCACACTACATGCCAATGGGAATGTACAATCATTATAGTTAATCAATATACATACATTCATAGTCTCTGTTTTTCTCTGAGTGACTACCTCCAAGTCTGTCAACTTCAACAGGGCATATCTCAAGATCTACTGAACCAAGTTGGATGATTCAAAGCCCATTGGAACCAGCTCAAAGTATTCTACAACACTACAAAGTTTCAAGTTATTCCATTCAGCCAATTGGGAGAAATCACGATCGAAGCAGTCTCTGGTATTTTTCTGTGTAGATCCTAAAAAGTCGGGGGTGTCTCTGATTTTGTTAAAGATCATTCTCAGTGCATAGTTTATCAATTGGAGTGATTTAACTTGCTAATGGTAGCTTGTTAAGTTAATTTAATACTCCCAAAAGGAATTAATCCAATTGTAAGTGTGCTGGTCACACTGAGCTTAAGACTGAGCAGGTATCATTACAGGAATAGAAAGTTTTTGGACTTGTGAAGGTTCAAAATCATCTGTTTTGATTTGGTTGTTTCACAATTAATTTGTAAAGCACATATATAGCTTCTTGGTGTCATTTGGAAGACCAAGGAGTCTCCTAAGTATATCTGAAGAGAAAGGAGGGCAGGTGTGAAGCAGGATTTGCAGCACCAGCTTGATCTTCTGATTGCATCCAGCCATCACTTCCAACAGTGGTATCAGAGCAAATAAGGTAATTATGGGTGATGGTTTCCCTTCCTTCATTGACAAATTGGATAGAAATAATTACCAGGCTTGGTCATTGAGAATGAAGACCTATCTACAAGGGAGAAGCTTGTATGGATACATATCAGGAGATGAGGAATTGCCCTCATTCAAAACCAGAGGCCTACCTACAAAGGATGAACATGAAAGGCTCAACCAATGGTGTGCTAAAGATGCTTTGGCAAGGTCATATCTTCTAAACTCTATTTCTGATTTCCTTCTACCTCATGTAAGGAATTGTAAGACTTCCCAAGAGACTTGGGAAACCTTGTCAACATATTTTTCATCAAGCACAAGGGCCAGAAAGAATCAGCTATGGATTGAGTTTACAACTCTTAGAAAGCAATCAAAACAATGTGTCTCAGATTTTGTCACCAAAGTCAAAGACATTGCAGATCAACTTGCAAGTGTTGGAGAAGAAATTGAGGAAGAGCAAATAGTCAGACAAGTGATCAATGGACTAAAGGCAGATGACAAGTGGGAGAGCTTTACCACAGCAATGGACTTGTACATGGACATCCAAGCACCTGATCTAACAACTCTGATTGGACAACTCTTTACACATGAAGCAAAGATCACAAAGAATGGAGAGCAATCAAAAGGTAACAATCCCTCTGCCCTATATACTGATAAGAAGACTAAAGACAAGGGTAAAAGCAAGAAGGTTGATGAAGAAGGCTCTACCTCCCAAGCAAACTATGCAGGGAGAGGTAGATCATCTAGAGGTAGGGGCAGAGGAGGTAAGTCAGGTAGGGGGAGACCCTACAATCAATCTCCATGCAATATTTGTGGCTTGTCTAACCATACTACAGATGAATGCTACAAAAACTACAAGAACCAAAGAGGAAGAGGTCACCAAAGAGGAGGATACTCTCAAGGCAGAGGCAAATTCAATCAATCTCAAGGCTACCATGGCTACAACAATAATTACAACAATAGCTATAATCACAATGGCAATTATCAAGGTGGATACAGGAACAGAAAGGATTACAACAATTATGCAGAGGATCAAGATGATTCCTTGTTGATTATGAACATGACATCTAAATCAGGTATCAATGATGATCATTTGTTCTATATTGATTCAGGTTGCTCTAACCATGTAGCTGGAAATGTTGCCTTACTCTCTGATTTGGAAGAACCCAAAGGCAAGCACCAAGTGCAGACAGGTGATGACACTAAACATTCAGTTGTTAAAGTAGGCAATGTCAAAACAAGTGATGGTAATCAGAATTTACTAAGCAGAGTGTTGTATGTTCCAACAATCACCAAGAATCTGATGAGTGTAGGTCAGATTGTTGAAAAAGGTCTACAGGTCAGGTTCACTCAACATGGTGCATATGTGGAGGATCCAAGACATGGATTCAGAAGGATAGCCAAGGGAGAGAAATCAGGTAGATTGTTTACCTTTGAACTTGAGGATACTAAGAATATTGCCTTGTACAACTATAAGGACCAAACCCTATCAGAATTGGAGATGTGGCACAAGAGATTAGGTCACATTGGAGAGAGGACCATAAAACAAATGAGCAGGGATCAACGTGTGCTTGGGATACCTAATGTATCCAAGCAACACATGATATACAAGTGTGGGGCTTGTCAATTTGGTAAGTCACACAGATTGCCATATACCAAGAAAGGTTTTATGCATGAAGATTACTTGGAATTGGTGCATACAGATGTTTGGGGACCAAGCAAGGAGCCATCCATATCTGGATCAAGGTACTATGTGTCCTTTATTGATGACTATAGCAGATGGACTGTCTTGTACTTCATGAAACATAAAGATGAAGTATTTAATTGTTTCAAAAGGTATCTTGCATTAGTTGAGAATCAAACAGGTAGACATTTGAAGAGGCTAAGGTCAGATGGTGGTGGAGAATACTTCTCCAATGACTTTGAAGATTTCTTGCAGGAAAGAGGCATCAAGAGGGAGATTACTACAAGGTACTCACCTGAACAAAATGGGGTAGCTGAAAGGAGAAATAGACTCATTGTAGAGACAGCTAGGTCTATGCTTAATGAGAAAAAACTACCAAATTATCTTTGGGCAGAGAGTGTATCTACTGCCACATACTTAATCAACAGGTTGCCATCAAAGACACTTGATGGAATGACACCCTATGAGGCTTGGCATGGTAAGAGACCATCTCTGGATCATTGCAAAATCTTTGGGTGTGTTGCATATGTGCATATTCCCTCACAGGTAAGGGGAAAGCTAGACCCTAAGGCTGAAAAGTGTATCTTCATTGGTTATGATTTGAATCAGAAAGGATACAGGTTCTATAACCCCTTAAACAAAGGCTTCAAGGTAAGCAGAGATGTCATATTTGATGAAAATGATTCATGGTATGAAAATGAGTGCAGGAAAGTTAGCCTACCTTATGATATGGAAGAAGACTTTCCAAAACTTATCAGGCAAGAACCAACTCAGAAAGAGGACACAAGTTCAGATGATGAAGAAACCATCAACATTGAAGAATTCAAGGCTTGGAAATCCAAAGGGAAGATGAAGATGAAGCAACTAGAAGACAATCCAGAATCCTCAACTCAAGCTATGAGGAGATCTCAAAGAGAAAAGAAGAAACCAATTAGGTATGGGTATGATACTTCACTTGTAACCAAGCACTCTGTATATCTTGCAAAGGATATCTTGAATGAAGAACCAGGTACATTTGAAGAAGCAATTACTAAACCAGAATGGAAGGAAGCAATGGATGAAGAAATGGAGGCTCTCAAGGAGAGTGATACTTGGGACTTGGTACCCAAGAAGGACTCCATGAAGGTGATAGGATCCAGATGGATCTACAAACTCAAGAGGAACTCAGATGGCACAATAAACAGGTATAAAGCTAGGTTGGTAGCCAAGGGTTTTGCACAAACCCAAGGCATTGATTATGAGGAGACATTTTCTCCTGTGGCCAAGATGCCAACTATCAGAGTTATGGTGAGTGTAGCTGCATCCAAGAATTGGAACATGTACCAATTGGATGTGAAGAATGCATTCTTGAATGGATGGATATTTTAAGAGGTCTACATGTCACAACCACCTGGCTATGAGGATCCTAATAAGGTAAATCATGTTTGTAAATTGAAGAAGGCTCTGTATGGATTGAAGTAGGCACCTAGAGCATGGAATTACAGGTTGACAACCTATCTCCTAGATCAAGGATTTGTGATGAGTAAAGCAGATACTTCATTGTTTATAAAGAAGAACAATTCAGAGGTAATATACTTGTGTGTCTATGTTGATGACATCATTATTACAGGAAATGATGTTCAAGGAATTAGACACATCAAAGGTCAAATGATGAAGGAATTCAAGATCAATGATCTTGGATTATTGAAGTACTTCCTAGGACTTGAATTGGTCTACACAAACTCAGGTATATTTATTACTCAGAAGAAGTACATTCAGGACATGGTCAAGAAGTTTAATTTGCAGGAAGCTAAAGTCTCAAACATTCCTATGGAGGTCAACCACAAACTCAGTGCACATGAAGGAGAAGAACTCAAGGATATTACAGGTTACCAAAGTTTGGTAGGTAGTCTTAATTATGCTACCTTAACCAGGATTGATATATCATATGGTGTTAGTGTACTTAGCCAATTTATGCATAAACCAAAAGTACCACATTTGGAGGCAGCCAAGAAGATAGTAAAGTACCTAAAAGGGAACAAAAAATCATGGTTTGTACTTTCCATATTCATCAGACATTGACATTAAGGTATACTCAGATGCAGATTGGGCAGGTTGCAAGGATGACAGGAGGAGTACATCTGGTTACATATGCTTTGCAGGTGATAAACCAATTTCTTGGTCATCCAAGAAACAACCCACAGTAGCTCTATCATCTACTGAGGCAGAGTACAGAGGGCTAGCCAATGCCACTCAAGAAGCCATATGGTTGAAGCTATTATATTCAGAATTGGGCCTATACAAAAGGCCACCAATCATATTTGGTGATAACACAAGTTCTCTTCACCTAGCAGCTAATCCAATTTATCATGCTAGGACAAAACACATAGAGGTTCATTACCACTATGTGAGGGAGAAATTACTTAGCAAGGAAATCCAATTATCATATGTGTCTACTAACATACAATGTGCATATTTGCTTACTAAAGCTCTGGATGGAAGCAAGCTATGCAGATTTAAATCCATGATTGGATTGCAGGAAATCATTGAAGACTAGAGATGAAGACTTGAGCCAAAGTGTTTGGCTTGAGGGGGAGCTGTTGGTGCAAATCAAGCCTTCACACTTGGCATTGTTTTGTACCTTGAAGACTCAACATAAGGCTTGGACAATTGGAACCTTGGAAGGCTAAAGATTGAACCCTAGAAGGATATATTTGAACCATAGAAACCAATGCTTAATTGGTTATTACTTTTCATCCAATGTAAAAGTCAATATGACTTAATCACTTATGCAATTACACCTACTAGACTAGAGTCGTGGAAAAGGTAGATGAGTTAGTTGAGGGAATATCTCCCTAAGTCTAGAGGAGAGATTCAAGGGAGCTTTAATTTGAATTCAAATTCAAATTCCTTCAAAACTCTTATAAAAAGGCTATGTAAAAAGTCGCGAGGCAGTTGCTCACTTTCCGAGGAAATTCTGAGCAAATTATTGAGTGTGTGTGAGCTATACTTTAGCCTACACCTCTGAGTACCATTGAGCATCACACTACATGCCAATGGGAATGTACAATCATTATAGTTAATCAATATACATACATTCATAGTCTCTGTTTTTCTCTGAGTGACTACCTCCAAGTCTGTCAACTTCAACAGGGCATATATCAAGATCTACTGAACCAAATTGGATGATTCAAAGCCCATTGGAACCAGCTCAAAGTATTCTACAACACTACAAAGTTTCAAGTTATTCCATTCAGCCAATTGGGAGAAATCACGATCGAAGCAGTCTCTGGTATTTTTCTGTGTAGATCC
This sequence comes from Ceratopteris richardii, assembly GCA_020310875.1. NCBI lineage: Eukaryota > Viridiplantae > Streptophyta > Polypodiopsida > Polypodiales > Pteridaceae > Ceratopteris > Ceratopteris richardii. The sequence continues at coordinate 63,076,974 of CM035414.1, read as the reverse complement.
TAAAAAGTCGGGGGTGTCTCTGATTTTGCTAAAGATCATTCTCAGTGCATAGTTTATCAATTGGAGTGATTTAACTTGCTAATGGTAGCTTGTTAAGTTAATTTAATACTCCCAAAAGGAATTAATCCAATTGTAAGTGTGCTGGTCACACTGAGCTTGAGACTGAGCAGGTATCATTACAGGAATAGAAAGTTTTTGGACTTGTGAAGGTTCAAAATCATCTGTTTTGATTTGGTTGTTTCACAATTAATTTGTAAAGCACATATATAGCTTCTTGGTGTCATTTGGAAGCCCAAGGAGTCTCCTAAGTATATCTGAAGAGAAAGGAGGGCAGGTGTGAAGCAGGATTTGCAGCACCAGCTTGATCTTCTGATTGCATCCAGCCATCACTTCCAACATAGATGGTTGCAATGCAATTTGAATATGATGTTATCATGAAAAATGGTATCTGGTCTTTATGTGACTTTCCTCCTAGCAAGAAGGCCATTGGCACCAAGTGGGTATACAAGCTCAAGCGTAAACCTGATGGAACAGTTGATAGGTATAAAGCTAGGCTTGTTGCTAAGGGTTATGTGCAAGAAAGAGACATTGATTTTGATGAAACATTTGCTCCTACTTGCCGAATGACTACTGTTCGTAGCATATGTGCAGTTGCAACTCATCAATTTCTCTTCTCTTTAGTTTTGCAAGAGCTTTTTGGCATCATTTTTTTGGAATTCAATGAAGGACAATGTTAAGTGGACTTTGATGACAACGATCCAAACAATTACATGGATGTAAGTGATTGTTTTGTTTTCGATTGACATAGAGTGAGAAAGAGAGAGAGAGAGAGAGAGAGAGAGAGAGAGAGAGAGAGAGAGAGAGATGAAAGAAAGAGAGAGATCTAGAGAAACATAAAGAGAGAGAGAAAAGGAGAGAGACTTTTACATATATATACACACTCACATATGTATCCACACATATATGTGCATACACACATGCATATGCATACATACATACACACACATATGCATATACACACACACACATACATACATACACACATGCATATTACATACACATGCACATATACATACACACTCACATATGTATACACACACATATGTGCATACACACATGCATATGCAAACATACATACACACATATGCATGTACACACACACATACATACATACACACATGCATATTACATACACACACATGCATACATACATATGCACACATATGCATAAACACATAAATACACACACATGTATACATACGCACATGCATATGCATACATACATACACACATATGCATAAACACATAAACACACACATGTGTATACATACACACATGCATATGCATACATACATACACACACATTTGTATGTACATACACACACATACATACATACACACATGCATACATACATACACACACATATATAGATACATAGATATACATACATACATACACACATGCATATTACATACACACACATACATACATACACACATGCATATGCATACATACATACACAAACATGTATAGATACACACTCACAGATGTATACACACACGTATGTGCATACACACATGCATATGCATACATACACACACATTATACATACACACATGCATATGCATACATACATACACACATATGCATGTACACACACATACATACATACACACATGCATATTACATACACATGCACATATACATACACACTCACATATGTATACACACATACATGTACACACACATATTATACATACATACATACACACACATATGCATACATACATGTACACACACAGATTATACAAACACACATTCATATACATACATATGCACATGCATATGCATACATACACACATACATACATACATACATACATATGCATACATACACACATACATGCATGCATACATACATACATACATACATACATACATACATACATACATACATACATACATACATACATACATACATACATACATACATGCATATTACATACACACACACATACATACATACACATGTATATGCATACATACATACACACACATGTATAGATACACAAATATACATACATACATACACACACATATGCATACATACATGTACACACACATTATACATACACACATGCATATGCATACATACATACACACATATGCATGTGCACACACACATACATACATACACACATGCATATTACATACACACTCACATATGTATATATACATGTACACACACGTATTATACATACATACATACACACACATATGCATACATACATGTACACACACATTATACATACACACGTGCTTATACATAGACACATATACATACACACTCATGTATACACACACATATGCATGCACACACACACATACATATGCATACATACATACACACATGCATATGCATACCTATGCACATACATACATGCATACATACATACATACACAAATGCATATTACATACACACGTGCATAGATACATACATACACACATGCGTATGCATGCATACATACGCACACATGTATAGATACACACATATACATACATACATACATGTACACACACAGACATTATACATACACACATGCATATGCATACATACATACACACACATATGCATACATACATGTACACACACACATTATACATACACACATGCATATGCATACATACATACACACATATGCATGTACACACACACATACATACATACACACATGCATATTACATACACAGTCACATATGTATACATACATGTACACACACATATTATACATACATACATACACACACATATGCATACATACATGTACACACACATTATACATACAAACATGCATATTACATATATACATACACACTCACATATGTATATGCACACACATATGCATCTACACACACACACACATACACATGCATATGCATACATATATACAGACATGCATATGCATACATACACACACACACATACATACATACACCCATGCATATTACATACACACGCATACACATACATACATACACACATGCATATGCATACATACATATGCACACATGTATAGATACCCACATAAACATACATACATCCACACACATATGCATACATGCATGTACGCACACACATTATACATATACACATGCATATGGATACATACATACACACATATGCATGTACACACACATACATACATACACACATGCATATTACATACACACTCACATATGTATACATACATGTACACACACATATTATACATACATACATACATACATACATACATACATACACACACATCTGCATACATACATGTACACACACACATTATACATACACACATGCATATTACATATATACACACACACATATACATACACACTCACATATGTATACACACACATATGAATGTACACACACATACATATGCATACATACATACATACACACATGCATATGCATACGTACATACACACATGCATATGCATACATACACACATACATACATACATACATACATACATACATACATACATACATACATACATACATACATACATACATGCTGAGATATCAAGCTCAACATGTGATGATCTAGGATGACACGTACCAGTTTTTTGTTTCTCTGACATGTACAGTGGTCACTCCGGTATATGTTAGGGATACTTCATTGAGCTTTATTAGATTTATCTACCGAGAGTGATGGCACATTTGTTCCTTGCCAGCTCACTGATTCGCGGACATTAGGTTTTTCCTTATGTACTGATCTTTATATATTGCACTTGTTATATTCTTGTTTTTTAGGTCATTCTTGTACATTCCTTTCTATGTAATAGAAGAAGAAGATCATTCTTCCTTGCCTCAATCTGTGTGTGTGCTTCTCCTTGAGAGTGAGTGTGTGTGTGAGCTCTCTTCCTTATCTCCTTTCTCGTGACATGGTATTAGAGCCAGCATGGGTGTAGAGAGCTCGTGGAGAAGGTGATGGTGAAGAGTACATAGCAAAGCGTGGGGAAAATGTGATTCACAAACGACCTCCGTTTGCTACAAAAATCGGTGTGTCAGATCAAAGTTTTGGAGCCATCTTGACCTCCATTTCGAGCCCACAAGGTGGGGCCCAGAGAAAAACCAAGTCAGTTTCAAAAATTGTAACTTGCCTTTGTTCGACAACACTCATATATTCCAGATCCAAAATTTCAAGCGATTCCGTGTACTGTTGATACACAAAAACTGTGTTTTTCTAAGATCAAATTGTCACATCATAGTGCGACAGTGTTCAAGTAGAAGTGCTGCTTGTAGTGTTTTGCAGTGTTATGAATTGCTGAAGAAATGGAAAACGTAGATGGAATGAGTCAGCTTATGAGCGATAAGCTGGACAAAAACAACTTCCATGCTTGAAGATTCAAAATGATGAATTTCTTGATGGGAAAAGGCTACTAGAAGTACATCGAAGGAGAGAATGAAAATGCTTTGCAGTTACCAAAAAGGAATTGGACTGCAGATCGGGTAAGAGCATATGAGGAATGGAATCAAGAAGCACGAAAGATAACGTATTGGCTAACTGTTAGCATATAGGATAGCATGATTGGACACATACAGGATGCCAAAACTCCAAAAGAGGCTTGGAACAGTTTGGTCACATTGTATCAGACCAATACAAAGGCATGGAAATTGCAATTCGAGAACGAGCTGCATACATTCGAGAAGAAGAGCATGTCGATAAGTGAACTACACCTTGAAAATCAAAAGCATATGTGAGTCACTTGCATCTATTGGCATGAATGTAGATGATGATGATAAGGTGGAAGTGTGTCTACATGGTTTAGGAGCTGCATATAAGCAGTTCAGAACTTCTATACAGACTAGGGAAAATATTCGGAATTTTGCTCATCTAGTATCTATGCTGATTATTGAAGAAAAGAATCTTGGTAAGGATTCAAACTCCCAAGGAAAATCTAGTTATGAGCAGGTATTCTACTTTGGTAGTAGAAGAGGTAGAGGTAGAGGTTTTGGAAGTGGAAGAGGAAATAGTAACCAAGTACAAAGTCAACAACAGAGTCATGCACGAGGAAAAGAACAGTTTCGAGGCAGGGGGAGCCAAAGAGGTCACAAAAAATTCCAAAGAAATGATTCAGGTAATGACAGTAAAGGATGTTGGAATTGTGGTAAACCTAGACACTTTGAACATGATTGCAGGTTGAAGAATCAAAATAACAGAAGGCAGTAGAATAACTATGCATCCACAAGTGCAGATGATTCTGAGAAGCTGTTCATGGTTCAAAATCACATGATGAATACAATGTCTGCTGGTGTCTCAAAATCAAATGATAATGTCTGGTATGTTGATTCAGGTGCTTCAAATCACATGACCAATCATTCGGAATGGTTTAGTACTTTCAAAAATTGCAAGTTCCTGGATATGTTGAAACAGGTGATGACACATCACATCCTATGGAGCATACAAGAAACATAGCACTATTGATAGAGGATGGAAAGGTAAAACATCTTGCTGATGCTCTGCATGTTCCAAATATAACAAAGAATCTGGTTTTTGTTGAACAAATGGTTGACCACGGATTACAAGTCAGGTTCAATGCTGATGGATTATATGTAGAATGTACAAGCAGAATGGATGATTGGTTGCCAAAGGAATCAGAGTGGGTAGGATGTTCACCTTAAATGTGAAGATTCCATGAAATGAATGCAACCATGTTTGCAAAAGGTGCAGGAGTTATTGTAGATAGAGAGATGTGGCACAAACGGATTGGACATGCAAACTTGCAAAGGCTGAAATTGATGCAGTCAAAGGAGATTGTCCATGGACTACCAAATTTCAAAGTTGCAGAAATGCAAAAGGTATGTGCAGCATGTCAATTTGGTAAACAGTCAAGAGCATCATTTCCACATGACAAGCATGTTAGTGAGAATGTACTAGAAGTAGTACATACAGATGTTTGGGGTCCAACAAAGACCACATCTATGGGCGGTTGTAGGTTTTATGCCACTTTCATTGATGACCATACACACAAAGTATGTGTATATTTCATGAAAGAGAAGAGCGAGGTGTTCACTCACTTCTAGAATTTTAAAGCTATGGTGGAAAAGTAGACATGGAAGTACATTCAGACATTAAGATCTCATGGAGGAGGTGAATACATGTCAAATGCGTTCAGTAGTTTCCTAAAAAATCATGGAATTCAGCATCAATTTTCATGCAGGTACACACCACAACAGAATGGCGTTACTGAATGCAAAAATAGACATATTGCAAAAATAGATAGAGCCTTGATGGCTGAGAAGAATATGCCTCATTGTTATTGGGTAGAAGGTGTGCATACTGCTATATACATCATGAACAGACTCCGACTGCTGTTGTACATCAAGTTACACCTGAAGAGAAGTTTACAGGTAAAAAGCCAAACTTATCACATCTGAAAGTTTTTGGCTGTATTGCATATGTACATGTCCTAGATGAATTGAGGATGAAGCTTGATCCAAAAGCCAAAAAGTGTGTCTTCATTGGATACTCCCTTGAGCAAAAGGGATATAAATGTTATAACCAACTCACACGACAGGTAAAGGTGAGTAGAGATGTGATATTTGATGAAATGTTAAGCTTCTAGGCAGATGCCAAAGAAGGACTGAATCTTGAACCAAATGACAAAGAAAATGCTGAAAAATCAAGTGCAGAATCTCAAGTTTTGAGTGGACGGGATGCATCACCAAGCAATAGTTCCAACTCAAATCCATGGAGTGGAAGATTGCATGGAAATTTCAGTCCAACAAATTCATCAAATACATCCAAGAAAGGTAAAGAAAAGCTTTCTGCAGGGCATAAAACATGTGCAGGTTTTGGAGACGTTGATGGAGATTTAAGGGGTTCAGAAAAGAGTCTTGATGAGGAACTTGGACTGCCCTCTGTGAAGACTCTGGGAGTAAGAAGGGCACATGTAGATGATACAAGGAGAAGTGACCCAAGACCAAGAAGATCTGGGAGGATGCAGAATTTAGTGCAACGATTGACATATGACAATTATATGGCTTGTCATTGTGCCTACATGACAGAGGTAATACAAGATGCTGAACCTTATTGCTTTGAAGATGCAATTGGAATTGCAGATTGGAAAAAAGCTATGGATGAGGAGATGGCTGCACTTTATGGAAATGATACATGGAAGCTGGTTCCATTGTCGCAAGGAAAGAAACCCATAGGCTGTAAATGGGTTTACAAGGTAAAGCATAATGCTGATTGTAGCATAAGAAGGTGTACAACACGATTGGTAGCTAAAGGATATGCACAGACATATGACATTGATTATGAGGAAACATTCAGCCCTGTAGCTAAAATGTCTACTGTCAGAACACTTGTTGCATTAGCTACAACAAAAGGATGGACTTTGCATTAGATGGATGTGAAGAATGCTTTCCTTCATGGTGAGTTACAGGAAGAAGTATAAATGGACCAGCCACAAGGATATGAAGATTCAAAGCATCCAAAATATGTTTGCAGGTTGCAAAAGGCTTTGTATGGGCTGAAGCAAGCCCCTCGTGCATGGCATGCAAGGATTGTTGATTACTTAACCAGCATTGCGTTTTCTATGTGTGATGCAGATCACTCACTATATGCAAGGAAGGCTCATGATGGCATCACTATTATGGCTATTTATGTTGATGAACTGATTGTAGGTGGTGATAATGAAGGAAGCATCAAAGAGGTAAAGCAAATTCTTATATGCAAGAATTTGACATGAAAGATCTTGGTGTGCTATGCTATTTCTTGGGCATTGAGTTTATACATGCAAAAACAGGTATATGGATGTCACAAAGGCAAGATGTCTTGAATATGCTACAAAAGTATGGTATGGCTGATTGGAAGCCAATTTCTATGCCATTAGATCAGAATTTGAAGTTGGATACTACATAGGTGAAGCATTGGAAAATGCTACTATGTACAAGATAATTGTGGGAAGTCTTATATATCTCACAATTACAAGGCCTGATCTAAGTTATACTATTGGACTTGAAAGGTAGTTTATGCACGTTCCCAGGGAGCCACATTAGTATGCTTTAAGTGCACTCTATGCTATGTGAGTGCTACTTTGGATTATGCATTGTTTTATGAGGCTGGTGTAGATTTGCAAATTGATGGATACACTGATGCAGATTGGGATGGTAGCATTCTAGATAGAAGTTCTACTAGTGGCTTTCTATTCTCACTTGGGAGTGCAGCTGTTACATGGAACAGCAAGAAGCAACCCACTGTTGCTTTGTCTAGTAGAGAGGCTGAGTATAGAGGTGCCGCAATGGCAGCATGTGAGGCATCATGGCTAGAAATGCTACTTGCAGATTTAGGTGTGTGTAGCTCAGTGATGAGTAGCACCTCCTTTAATGTCAATCCGGGAAGACGTGAGGATGGTATGAAGACCTCGAGCAAGTGGCGGCACAAGTGCGTGAGTGAGAAGCACACAAGCATGCACACACATACACACACACGCGCACACACAGCAAGACAAAGAGAGAGAATCAATGGAGTGCTTTAGATTACTTTCACAAGCTCTTGCAAGTTCGTTTCAATTACAATCTAACCCCAAAAATGAGCTCTCTAGCTCTTTTTATAGTTTTTGACTAGCTTTTGGCCCTGTCCAGACCTAGTGTCCGGCCTAGTTAAAAATTAGGTTCCAGGGCTTATTTGAGGGCTCAAACGAAGTCTAAAAATTATGAAATTTGGTACGATGGTACTTCTAATACTCCTCAAGCTCGAGGACTCCTCGGCTTGCACAAAATGGAGTCTAATCTACCAAAAACGGGATTTACAATGTTTGTGTAGTGATTAAAATCACTTGGGTTGTACATAATCTATGGGAAAAAATGATCTGGCCTTGTTGCCGTATTGTGCATGACTCCTTTATTGCTTTGTATGCCAACACTCCCCCCTTCCTAGCGTCTGTCGCCCCTGACAGACCTTTGTTCGCGCGGGTGGTCGATGTAATATTGGATGACATTGGTGGCCAGCTCATGTTCTCCTATCCTTAAGCCTCTTGCTAGATCGGCTTCCAATGCCTCCCAATTTATTGCACCGGGGGTTTCTGGTTGCGGGGTGGTGTAGTACTCTGAATACATTGCTTGTTCACAAGCAAACAGTTGCAGCAGATGTGTCGGCTTTGGTGCGAAAATCTCCGAGTGGTACTCCCAGAAACCTGATCTGAACATTTCTTCGAAGGTCTGTTTGTAGCAGGCGGGGAGGTACTTGATGCGTGCATGCCAATCGTAAGCCACACGGATACTGGGGGTGGTGCTCATGTCATACACCAAGTCGTAATTTCCATTGCTAAACCCCGGAAGACGTACCTGTGGTGCGGCTGCATTTCTAAAGGTCTTCAGCACTACTTGCATCATATCTAAGATTTTTAGCATCATTTGCGCTGCTACATCTGGCATGGGCTTCAAGCGCGGCATCCAGTGGCGGATGGTCCCCATCATATATGCTACCGATGGTGGTCCTTGTGGTGGCGCTATGTACGGGTAGTTCAGCCATTCCTTGCATTGAGCATTGTTCTGTACCTTGATATTAAATGCCTTCCACGACCTGCGGCGGGGGACTGGACCGTAGCATGGGTTGTACAGGAGGTGCAGTGGCGCGTTGTTCCATGTGCGTAGCATTTCTGGATAAGTCTCTAAAAGTTTCTGCCGCCATGTCGGTTGACGAATCTTGCCTTTTCGCACCTCTGGAGGAAGGTCTTCCGGTTGAAATTGGGTCGCAAAAGTAGGAATTTGACCCGTGACTCTTTGTATTTCTGCATTATAATCAGCCAGGATAATATAATATGGCCTGTACTGGAGTTCCGATGAGAGAATCAGGCGTCTCGATGACAAGTTCTTGAAGTAATCTGATTGTAAAACAGTCTCCTCTATGACCCTCATAGCCTGATTTTGCACTACAGTGCGCTCTTCATGCGAGGTCCCTATTTCCTCCACTTGTCGTAACCATGGCGGCCGTGGTGCCTCGAACGTGTCCTGCCCTTCTTCTGTTTGTTGGCCTCCTGGGAATGGTTGCGGATCATATTCTTCATCAAACGTTTGTTCCACAGGAATTTGCACAACTTCTTCGTCCGTGGGAGCCTCCGGAGGGGAAGATGGCCTCTCATATTGTAGTAGGCGTGTTTGCAATTCAGTTACCTGTTGCTGGAGATCTTTTATGGCCTCTGCGTCGGAAGGAAGCGAAGCCGCAGAGGGGGTGGTTGGAGGGGCAGCTGTTGGGCCTTGTTGGTGTTCCTGCTTCAGTTGTCCTAGCTCCTCCGATAGCTTATCATGTGCTTCGAGCAGCATGGCATAATCTTCCAATATAATCTTGATATTATCGGGGGTCACTGCTTGAAACTTGGATGGGCTGATGGGTGCCCCCGGTGTGCTCTCAATCGCTGCCTCCAGGTTCTCTTGATTTTGTATTTGCAGACGTCTGTTCTCTTCCTGAGCAGCCGCAAGATGGCGTTTAAGTAGTGCCATATTTCGCTGAAGTTTTGAGTTGCGTTCCAGTTGTGTCCGTAGGTGACCTTCTACCACCTGCACTGCTTCCTGATCTACGTTCTGTAGCTGTACTTCCAATATATTGTGGGCTTCTTGGAGGGTGTGGAACTGTGTGTGGAGGCGAGTGTTCTCCTCTTCTAGTACCGCAAGGCGGAGCTGTAGTGTCGCTGAGTGCTCTTGCAGGCGTGCGTTTTGTTGCTGAAGCTGAATGTAATCTGTTCTTAAATTTGATATACAAGCCAACATGGTGTCCAATGCATTACCTATAGATGAGTGGGGGGTGTTTACTGTGGAAGATGCATGGGAAGGGAATTGGGGAAGGGAGACAGTGAATGATGTGTCTACGAAAGTTGTGTGTGTGGGTGTAATTGGTGGAGGGGGAATGGGAGGAGGTGAACCCGTGGGTGGTGGTGCCGTGGGTGGTGAAATGTCCATTCCTTCAGGAGTGGGTGTTAGTGTGGGACCTGCCATATACACTGGTATGGTAGGTGGTGTGTGTGTGGAAGTGGTGAATAGATGTGAAGTGGGGTGAGGAGCTGAAAAGACAGGGAATGGTTGAGGGCCTGGTTGAAAAGCCCTAGCAAAGATGTCCTGGAGGGATTGTAGAAATGGAGAGAGGGATATCGGGGGTTGGGGTCGTAAAGTTGAGGAGGGCTGAAAGGGTTGCGTGGTAGCAGGGAAGCCCATGAATGTGGATCTAGGGTCAGGATGACCCGTGGCTGAGGGCGTTGGGGATGGTTGCCCTAGGGCAGGGTCTAGGAGGGGTTCGGCGGATTGTGTAGTGTTGGGGTTGCCTTCGAAGATAGGATTATCAGTGGTAGAGAATAGGGTGGCACTGGAGATCGGAGTACGGAAGATGAAGGTGGGGTCGGTGGGTTGATTAGTCGATGTGGTTTCTACTGTTTCTCTTCTAGGAGGTGATGGTGGGGGAGTAGGTGGTAGTGGTTCGGTGGACTCCTCATGGGTGGCTGGGTGCTGTTGGCTAGCTGTCTGGGAGGTTGTTCTGACAGTTTCAGGTGTAGTAGTCGGCTCTTCTGCAACTGTAACGGGAATTTGTATATTTTTACCTGGGCGAGGTCGTGTCTGGAACCTTCGTGGGTCATATTGAACTGAAGGCCTCTGAATGGCAGTGCGCACAGCTTCTACAACTCCATATGTTTCTGCCATCAATAAGAGACCTTCCCTGTACTCTGAGTCAACTCCCGCTTCTTCCAACAACTGAGTCATAAGTACTCTGCTGCTCTGTTCAGTGAGTAACTGCTGCGATCGCACTCTTTCCATAATCTGATACAGCCTTCGGAGTTCTGCTGTATATGCTGGGGCTTCAGTGGTCTCTTCGTCATATGCTTCTTCTTCTTCCGGGTGTCCGTGTTGTTGGCTTTGCTGAGCGTCACTCCAATGGACATGTCTACCGTCTGTAGACTTTCTTCTTCTCCGTGAGGATGTGCCCTGCTCCTCTGCCTCTGAATAAAACTCCACATCAGAGAATTGTGTGCTTTGTAGGAATGCTTCGAAATCCTGGGGGTCCAGTCCTTCAGCCTCTCCAGTGGCAGCAAACTCGAATTCAGGTGTAACCGGAGGAGCCGATGGGGTGGGTTGTGTCGTAGTGTCAGATTCCGACCTGGGTATCCTAATGGTAAAAGGAGGTACAGTGCCCTCTCTTAATGGTGATGCCTCAGGAGTAGTCAGGACTTCCCTTGTCTGGACACACGGAATCGCGCCCCTCATGCGCTTGGACTGATGTGTGGATGTCTTGAGCCTTTTAAACATTTGTAATTGTGCCCAAGTTAAGGCACGCTCAATGGGGACATCATATGCCAAGCATCGGTAAATGATGCGTGTGAGTGCACAGCATCCGTTCACCACTAATTTCCTAGAAGCCCGTTTGTTCGCTTCATACAACTGATCTATAATCCACACTGGTAGCTTAATAGGTAGCGCACCTGCTTCCGCCAAGTAGAGAGCAAACCAGATCTTCTTGTGTGGTTGCGTGAATCGGTCTTGACCGGGGAAGGCGAAATGTTGCATGCACATGCGGAGAGGGATGGACACATTTGGGGTGAGGGCTGCCATGTCTTTCAGCTTCACTACTTTCCTGTCCTTCATGTTGTTGGGAACGAGAGCATCCTTTTCTGAGGGTACATGCGTGCCATGCATCTTTAAAGCATCACTCACTAGCTCCACAGTAAGTTCAAACCTCTTCAACTCGTTGTTGCCCAGCAATGAGGGGAGAACAAATGATCCGGGTTGGTCCTTATCTTCATGAGCTTGTAATGTAGAGACCAGATAGTAACATCGGAGGAGGTCGGGTTTAGGTAGTGGGGCTTCAAAATATTCCGCCAACCCTGCTCGTTGCCATATGATCTGGAGTTCTTCGGTGTTCTGTAAAGTCTCGAATTCCTTGGAGAAAAATTGGAATCGCACCCATGATCTGTCATACTCGCATTTAGACTCCCAGATATACTTGGCCTCACCTAATGGACCGGGCATGCCATTGAACCAATGAGAATTCGCATGAACTCTTTCCGTGATTCCTGTAGGGGGATCTGGCACCGGGAGTTGCTGGAGGTGTTGCATCTCCACTGGTCGTTCAGTCGGGGGCACATCCACAGGTAGGCTATCCACATCAATCCCTGCAGTGAGTATCCCTACTTGTGAGCCCGAACCTGTCGCTTCTGCCATTTTTCTTCTTGCTTTCTGATTCTGTGAGAATATAGAATCATGTGTTAACATCGTAATGGACAAAATAAATCCGTTGTTGTCCCCGTTACAACATTAACATGAGGTAGATGGTGAGTTAGTGGTTAGTAAGTGCACGAAGACAGTGAGTGTAGTTAACGTTTGTGTATTCCTAGGAGACTAATGCCGTTAGTAAGTGGGGTGAATTTACAAATCGGGGTCGGGGGGTTTATTACAGATCTTAGACTGCCAAATGCAGTGGATGGGCTTTGCTTTCGGTTTCGTAGAGACTCCAGAGAGCTGTGTCGGTGTCGCTGTTTGGGAGTGGGGCCTTTTAGGGACCCACTCATAAGTGATTACATGCATACTCATGGGTCTTTGTGTGTTCCTAAGTGTTGAGCACGAGGGAATTCTGGTGGTACTCGTAGATGGGTTATGCTGCATAGGTTGCGGCCTTGGCTTAACTCCTTGTGCCCTCAAGCAAGCCTTAGGCACCCAAATTTGTCTAGATTGTGGGCTTGCCTTCATCGACTTCTTGGGCACCCAAATAGATTTTACTTTAGCAGAAGAATTTCTGAAAGACTCCTTATTAGTGTCGTGTTGTTGGTTACTAATAAGAGCTTTTGCCCGCGTAGTTGACGGTGGTGCACCCGGTCGTTCGCCTTTCCACACCCATACCTGGTTTATTTGCTGGGACATTCCGCTGCGCAGATATTTTTGATCTCGGACATAAGTAGTACTCTGCTTCTTCTGCTTGTGATCCGCCTTTGGTTGCTGCCTCCTTCTGGCCTTTGGAAAAGAAGGGAGATCCGTTGCATCCCTGACTCCTTTTTTGCAAATGTCATTCCTCTGCAACACAGGGTTTTGAACAAGAACAGTATGGTCATCTTCATGTGTACCCCTGGAAGGACCAGGAGTCTTTGCCTTTCCTAGTTCCTTGAGTGCTCCATTGTCTAATTCTACTGTAACTCGACTATGATTGAGCCAAACCTGGAGAAGTCCACTTCTTAGGTTTAAGTTAATTGCTTGGTCATAGATCCAATCTTGACCCAAGACTAGAGGTTCAGTGAGATCCTCATCTTGACACACCAGTACTTTAACTGTCATTGCCTCATCATGAATGTAAAGGGGAAGTTCCGCCTCGCCCATGCAAGGGGTTTCCACTCCTCCCAATCCTATAAGATATGCTTCCACAGGATTGACAGTCAATTGTAATTCTTGGCAGTAAGACAATTTAACAGCACTAGTGGCTGCACCTGAGTCAATCAAGGCTCTTATGGTCCTTGCACTCTTCCCTTGTCCTATATCTAAGGTTACGAAAGGACGTCTATCAATTATCCTATGCGAGCTTGTTCCTGCGACTTCACACATGGCCATAGGAAATCCTTGGTCTGCATAGTCATTCGCTCCAGGCTGATCTCTACCTTGCCTTCGTAATTTCATCCTTCTGATGCGTTCTAAAGCTTCAGCTTGAGCTTCTTCTCGAACTCGCTTTTCTTCCTCTTTGCGTTTCTTAGCAGTGTTGAGTCGACTGAGCATTTCCTCCGTGAGGGGTTCCTGATACAACTTGACTCTGCAACCGCTAATATAATTCGGGAGAACATCACCCTCTAATGTGGCCAATTGTACTGCTCCGCTCGTGGAGATCCTATTGATGATCATAGGTCCGTAGCCTCTCTTTTCTAGCTTCCTCGCGTGTTGTTTTAGTGTATAGACTAAGACTAGATCTCCTGCTTTCAAGCCTTTATCCTTCACGTGGGCATCAAAGTATGCCTTCTGTCTCTTCTTGGCTGCGTATATCCCTGCAGCGGCTCTCAGTCTTGTTTCTCCTAATCGTTCAAGGTCAAAGATCCTAGAGGAGAGCTCATGACCTGTCCATTCGTGCTCTCGTGCTACTCTCAATGTAGGGATCAAGAAGTCCAAGGGTAACACAGCGTTTTGACCGAATACCATCTGAAAGGGAGTGGCTTGGAGTACCGTTTTGTAGGCCACTCGGTATGCCCAAACAGCATGGTGTAGCTGTTTGTCCCAATCAGAGCGTTTAGTGTTCACTAATTTCGTCAGTACATTGCATAAAATCTTATTAGTGCTCTCAGCTTGACCATTAGCTTGAGGGTGATATGGGGCAGACTTCTTGTGTATTACCAAAAATTCTTGGAGTAGATTTTCAATAACTTCATTCAAGAAGTGAGTGCCTCTATCACTTACAAGCTCTATAGGTAGTCCATATCTCGTGAATACATTCTCAAACAAGAATTTGGCAGTTGTTTGAGCATCGTTCTTGGTTGTAGCTTTTACCTCTACCCACTTGGTGAGATAATCTGTTGCCACAATGATGTATTCCGCATGAGAACCCTTAGCTGGGGGATTAATAGGACCTACGAAGTCTATTCCCCACTTAGAGAATGCACGTCCACCCATCATAGGTTTCAGTGGCATCTCATCTTTGCGTATAGGATACTGAGTCCTTTGACAGACATCACACCGTTTCACATAGGTATGTGCATCCATGTGAAGGGTAGGCCACCAGAAGCCCGCAAATAGTACCGCCTTGATTACCCGATCTGGTCCAAAGTGTCCTCCTGCTACACCTTGGTGAGCAGTTTCCAAGATCTTCAGATATTCACTTTCGTGGACACACAGTCTCAGGTAACCATCTTTACCGCGTTTATATAGATTATCACCTATGAGTGAATAATCCAGGGCTTCTTGTTCTAAACTCCTTTTCCTAGCTAGAGTCATGTCTGGGGGGAATGTGTTTGTCCGCAAGAATGATACTAGAGGTTCACTCCAATCTGGCACAATGGATATTTGATAGAGAGTGGCATGTTCCACTGGTGGTTTAGTGCAACAGATTGGGCATTCTTTGCACAACTTTTGGACATCCGCTTCCATAGTTGGCGAGTGCACTCCGAATCTCTTTAGAGTCTGCAACGTTCGTTGCTTTGAATGGTGTTGCTCTAACGCACCTACATGTGCTAATTGCAACCATTTAGCGTACTCATCCTCTTCTACGCAACAAGCCAAGATCCCTTGATCTGTGTGCTTGTACATGCTTCCTGCCATGATGTGGTATTTTTGGGCTTTTACAACCTCTCTGTTCCGTGTGTTTACCACAGGATGGTTAGGCCCGTATGTCAATACTGGTACCAATGGCTTGGCCCACTGCGGCACCACTTCCAAATTAAACAAGTAAGCATCAGGAAGGTCATCTGACACTCCTTGTGGGGCTTCTCCCGATGTGAGCCTAGAGAGATGATCGGCTCTCAAATGAGTCCTACCTTTCCTTACCACGACCTCGAAGTCGTATTCCATTAGCAAGAGAAACCATCTCACTAATCTTCCTGTATTGCATGGCTTGTTTACTAAGTACAACAATGCCTGATGGTCCGTAAAAAATTTAAACTTATTTGCAAGCAAATAGTGCCTAAATTTCTTGACTGCATATACCATGCCTAATCCTTCGCGCTCTGTTGTGGTGTAATTCCGTTCAGCCGCATTCAATTGTCTACTGGCATAGGCAATTGGAAGATCCATATTACCTTCACCAGTAGGTTGTGCGAGTACACATCCAATAGCATAATTGGATGCATCAACATGAACATGGAATGGCTTATTCCAATCTGGTGTGGTCAAGATTGGTGCTGAACACAATCTTCGTTTAAGCTCTTGGAAGGAATTCTCACATTCATCCGTCCACTCAAAGTTTGTCAGAAGTCCGTACATGGGCTTTGCAATGACAGCATACATGTGGATGAAACGTCGGTAATACCCACAATGCCCCATGAAAGCTTGACTTCCTTGACATTCTTTGGCCTAGGTAGCTCTGCTATGGCTCTCACTTTTTCTTCATCGGTAGATATGCCATTCTTTGACACTATGTGTCCTAGAATCTTGCCTTGCCTGACCATAAAAACGCACTTTTCTGGGTTTAGGCAGACTTGATATTCTCTACATTTGTCAAAGATTTGTCTAAGTTCAGGAATATGGGTTTGCCTAACGTTGGAATGAGCACAAAGATCATCAACATAGACTTCTAAACTCTTCCTTAGGAACTCCTTAAACACATGGCACATCAGTCTCTGGAAGGTAGCTGGTGCGTTGGTAAGCCCAAATGGCATTACTCTAAAATCAAAAATGCCCCATTCTGTGGCAAAGGCTGTCTTATGCTGATCCTCTGGAGCTATGGCTACTTGATTGTAGCCAGAAAATCCATCAAGGAAGCTGTACACTTCCTTGCCTGCCACTCTTTCCAAGAGATGTTCTGTGATGGGAAGCGGATAGTTATCTCGAATTGTGGCGGCATTAACCTTTTTCAAGTTAATGCACACACGCAGCTTGCCATTCTTCTTGGGCACCACTACGATGGGGGATACCCATTCAGTGTGCTCAATTTCATAGATAAATCCAGCTTCGACCAATCTATCTATCTCTTCCTTGATCTTAGCAGCATAGTTATCGTTATATGTATATGGCTTTTGCTTAGAGGGTTTAGCATCTGAGGTCATGGGAATGGTGTGTGAGCATATATCAGGGTCAACACCTTTCAAATCCTTGTAACTCCAAGCGAATACATCTCTGTATTCTCTTAGCAAGGCAATCAATTCGTGCTCTTCTTCTTCTGTCAGGTCATGGCCTATATACGTGCATCTCTCCTCTCCTTCTTCTAGGGCCACTACTATTTTCTTTGTGGTTTCTTTGTTATCATAGGCCTCTCCTGATTGTGCCTCTCGTTTAGGCATTCTTATCATGACTCTCCTGTCATCTATCTCATACTTCTTAAAATTTTCTGGGACCTCAAACAAAGATTCTTCTTCTTCCGGTGAGGCTTCTCTCTTCTTTCGTTTCTTTCCTTCTTCCTTTGGGGTCACATGTGTTGCTAATCTTATATCATTTGTAACCTCTCCATGCCTCTGGGGTTGAAATTCTATTTCATGGAAGTATTCTTCATCTGATGCAAATGGTGGGTCCATAATGATTGACTCTAGATCGGAGTCACTTGCATCCTCAAATGCATCAGGGCTAGGTTCGCATTCTTCTAGAACTGCCTCTCCCATGATTGGCTCTAAGGAGAAGACTGAGATATCATAGCCATCCTCATCACAGTGAGGTGTCCATTGTTCTTCATTGATGGCTACGTCCATTGTTGCTAAAATTTCTGCCCAGCCCTGGGGTTCAAATTCCTCGTCTGGAAAAACTACAGGTGCATAGGCTGGGTCTTGAATGGGTCTATGAGTTTCGTTCGCACCTACCTCTCTGGCTTTCTCTCTCTTCTCTTCTTCTACTGCTACCTTGCACATCCATAAGTGAGTATCTTCATGCATCCATGAGGATCCAGATCCTATGGAATGCACCGATTCTGTGTCATCTTTAGCTCTATGGATGGGATTCCATTGGATAGGTGGGACATCTCTATGGGAATAATCCTTGAGATTGACTTTGGTTGTAACACCTAAGTGCTGCAGGTACAAAGAATTGGTCCCCCAATCCTGTACCACTTGCAACTGTCGCATGAATGGTCTTCCTAAAATCATCTCATAGGCATGATTTTTGCTGAAGTCACATATGGCAAAGGTATGTTCAAACTCGACACCACAAGTGGTGAGAGTTATTCCTTCCAGCAATCCTAGGGGTCTCTCTATGTGACCATTGGCCATTTGCAATTTCATCCTCGTTGGCCTGAGTGCAGGCTTGCCCCAACGCTTCCATAAGGAGGTGGTGGCAATTGCAACTCCTGCACCTGAGTCCAAAATCGCTTTGGTGGTGTACTCCTGGTAGGTGATGGGAAGATAGGTGTTCCCTTCTTCACCTTCACACATATCTCCTATCTTATCCAAGGGAATTTCTGGCACTGTCCTATGGGATCCTACCTGGGAACGAGGTTTTGTTATCTCGGGTACTTGTTTGGCTACATGTTTCCATAATTCAGGTCTAACCTTGAGTAGCTCTTCTAACTTGAGATTACACTGCACGTTAGTGTTCTTCACTACCTCTGTGTTCCTAGGAATGATTGAGTCGTCGTTCCTTACCATGACTGTGGGTGCTCTCATACATGTGGACTTTGCTTCCCATGGGCCTGTGAAGTGGGGTAGCTCTTGTATGGAATTAGACTCAAAGTCTAATCTCTCGTGAGACTGAACACTCTCATGCTCCCCGTAAATAGATGGGATGTCTTGTGGGAATTGGTCGTGTGCATCGTCCACAAGTTCAAAAGGAGGGGCGACCTCGCTTTCGTTATCCCATTTGTCTTCTTGAATCTCTCGTAGGAAGTCTGGTGCAAACCGATTCATAGAAGAAGAAGTGTCTGGCTCCGTAGAATTGGGCGCATAAGCAACCTGTGAAGGAGGGCTGATTCTATTGTTGACTCTCTCCTCGTTCTCGCAAATGGCTGGAGCACAAGCTTCTTGGGGAGGATTACTTATTCTATTACTTTTCCGAACAGGCTCATACGCTCTCTGGAAAGGAATGTGGGTTACCTGTGGAGGTACATATGCTTTCGAGGGAGGCTCTTGTGACCTTTGGGGAGGAAGATAGGCTCCTTGAGGAGGCACATGGGCTTCCTGAAGAGGCTGGCTTACCCGTTCTCTTGCCCTTTCCTTTCTTTGAGGGGTAGGTTCCTTTTCTGGCTGTGCTATTGGCCTCTCTATTCTTTCTAAGGAGGGGAAGTTGTCCGGTTTAGGGGCATTGGCCACATACACTTCTGATTGGGAATGATTCCTGTTTTTGCTTGCTTTTTCTTGGTCTTGATTTTTTTCTTCCTTGTCAGATCTTGCAACTATCCTCTCTAACTTCTCTAGGAATCCATCCAAGTGTAATTGCGTTTTGGCTGAGCCTGAGTAATTGAAAAGGCGACTGGCTTCAAACATAGTCTGAGCCAATGCGACCATTTTCGCGCATAGTTTGGTTCTTTCTATCTCTAGGTCAGCTCTAGGATAGCACTTGTCATGATCCGTGACGTTTGGCCCTTCTTGGATTCTGGCCTGATATGCTTTAAGCATCATGTCTATGTCTTCGGGAGTGGGATCAGCTAATACCGATCCTGTTTGGGGTGGTGGGTGGGTTACGTGAGCTGTCTTAGAGGGTGAAGGGATGGAGGGTGATGTGGATGGTAGCGGTGGGAATGTGTGAGAGTGCGGTTGAGACGTGATCTCTATGATTTTAGCCTTGGTTTCTCGTAGACTTTCCTCAAGTTCACTCATCTTCTTTGCCCATTGCCTTTTCATACGTTCGCGGCTATCTTTCCAAGCTCTTGTTCTCTTTTTATTTTGGCTCTCAGTATCGCTAGCATCTAGGCTCTTTTCCTGGCCTACCCCTTGGTTTTGCTGCAATGCCTGAGCCCTAGTGACTACCTGTACTGGTGCAGTGGAAGTGACACTTCCTGAGGAGTCTACCACTAACCCAACAACGTTGATAGGGGTGATTTTTGGCATGCTATTGGGGTTCTTAGGGCAATCTCGTAAGAGATGCTCTTTTCCGCAGTCTTGGCAAAAGCCTTGGATCGTCACCGACTGGGTTTGCGTAGGTGGAGGCAAGGGACAATCACGAATGAGGTGATCTCCTTGGCATCTGTAGCACGGTCCTCTAGGAAATGGTGGTCGTACTTGCCTAGGTTGAGGTCTAGGGTTGGGGTTTGTATACATGATGTTCGTGTAATCTGACTCCCAACTAGGTTCGTTCGACTCTTCACCATAGTAGGACTCTCCATGTTCTGGGGACTGCATGTAGTAAGCCTGGGGGCTATCCACATGGGTAGAATCAAAGCTATGGTCACTTGGGTCATTTTCAGAGATCAAGGATGTTATAGGGACTATAGCTCTATTCAGGTTCTCTTCTGCAGCAGTATACTTCACTGGAATCACGTTAGCGGGGTTTGGAGGCTGTTGAGCTAGCACCGGTTGGGGTCTCTGTTGGGCCTGATATGGTTGCTGATAGGTTTGTTGGGGTCTAGCATATTGTGGTGGTGGAGGGTATTGGTTCTGGTATCTGCCTTGTTGGTAGGGCTGAGGGTATGGTTGCCTAACTGCCTGTTTGTTGTATGGGCAATCTTGTGCGGTGTGGTTTGTGTACTTCCGTTCTATGGTGCAGTACTGGCTACTAGGGTTAACTTGGGGTTGAGCCATAATGGGACACACATTTGCCATGTGGTCGCCACCGCATGTATAGCACCTCTTCACAGGGGCAAACCTTGGGATTTGTTTGCTAGTTACACCTAATTTCTGAGCTACTTTTTCTGCGAGTTCCTCAATTGATGTGGATTGCATGGAAGAGTGACTAGATGCACTGTCTGAATCTTTGTAAATTTTGGACAGCTCTAGCTCTTCTCCTAGGTTATCTTCAATGTCAATGCATATACGTACACACTCTTCTATGGTCCTAGGGTCTTTCAGATACACGTAGGATCTCAATTTTGGACTCAGTAGTCCATCAAGGAATAAGGCTACTTGTTTACCAGATGTGGGTAGCTCCGAAATAGGGCACCTTTCAAGATATTGTCTAAATCTTCTTCCTGCAAGCCTCACAGTCTCTTGAGGGGTTTGCTTGAAGCTGTGAATCAGTGAGGAGGTGTTGTGTCTTATGCCACTCTTGGAGAACTCTACAATGAATGCCTCTAGGAGTTGGTCTATGCTCCTGAACTGACGCTCATCTAATGGCTGAAACCATGTAAGTGCCGTGTTCCTAAGGGTTAGACCGAAGGCATTGTACTGCGTGAACAGATCTTCCACTTGTTCAGCTCTCAAGACTTGCTTGAACTCTGCCACATGATCATAGGGATCTCCTGTGCCGTCAAAGTAATTCTTCATGGACTTAACTAGCTGGGTGGGTCTCAAAGTTCTTGTGTGCTCTCTAGGCCTCGGCAGAGGGAATCCATCTACATTTCTTTGGTTCCTGTGGGCTCTATGCATCTCAGGTTCTACCCTATTCGTCTCTGTTCTCGTTCTTTCTCTGCCCACTGGGTTGGCAAAACTTACTTCTGGTCTATCTCTACTTCTGTCTCTTTGCGTACCATGAGCTTGGGAAGTTCCAGCCCCAGGGTGACCATAGGATACATTTGATCTTGGTTGGGGGAAAATAAATTCACCCTTCCAAGTGTAAGCATGCCTATCATTTTCTGTCACCACAAAGATCCGTTCTGAAGCATGATCTAGGTAGGTCACTCTGCCTGGGCTATCCGGATCCTTAAACTCATAGATCATGATTGTTCCTATATCAATTGGGTGATCCGGTTTATACCTCCAAAAGGCTTCGTCCGTTTCTCGATTGAGAAGCAAATCTATGCACTTGTTATCTTGGGGAACCCACTCAGGCGTGATAATCCTAGTGAGAACTGATTTACCTCGAGGGGTTCTAGGTTCCACTCCCATGTTTCCTTGTTCCAAGTCACCTAAGTCCGCTTCTGAAATTACATTTCCAAATTCATCTGTCCTATCTGGATGACTGGTGACTACGTATATGGTTCCTTCCTTGTCCAGGTATGCACCATTTTCAAACTTGACAGCTGGGTGCTCTAGTCCAATGGATTGATCAGGGTTTTTAATCTGGACCACAGATCTTCCTAGGCCGTCCTCATAGATGCTAGCACCTAATCGGTTGGTCCTAAGGTACTCCAGCTGCGTTTTGTAAGGGCCTTCTACCCTGTACAGGTAAGGCACTCCTGAACTTCCCGTAGGTCTGTCCATGCCTTGAGACATTTCTGACTCACTGGTCTCAGAGCTAGGGTAGTATGAGTGGTGGCTCAACTGCTGGGCCCAAGACCTTGCAGTGTGATTGACACTAGCCTCTGAAGACCTAAGGCTTTGTCTTTCTCTTGCTAGGTGTCGTCCTGATCTAAGGTTCATATGCCTAACTGATTAGCCCAATATTTTTTTTTTTTTTTTCAGAGTACGACCTCGTTGCCGATTAATTGGTACCAGTCACTTGATTCTTTTTAGTTATTCCTCGTGTTTAAAGTCTTGTCTGCTATTACGTCGTTAGGAATACTTGAATGTTCTTCGCACTTTCAGGTTGATCGTTCCACGTTAGGTTCTTTCCTTTATGTTGTCGACAGTACAGAGATTAAGTTTTTAGCTTGAACTTGAGTTTTTAGGCAGTCTTCAACTTGATAGTGGCCTATCGTCGCCCTGACTTACTCCTACTTCTAATCGCTCTTAGCCTAGGCTAGGAATTGACGAAGAGGAGTTGAGAATATTCCGACCTTTCTTGCCGAACCTTGCTCTTTAGTGCTCGAGAAGTTGATTCTCAAGCGTGTGCCACACCCTTGCTTGGATACTCTCAATTGCTTCTCAATAGGCCTGCATAAATCCCAAGATTAGCTCCAAGTAGACCTTTCAATTGACAGACAATTTATTTCAGACACTTTGTTAATGACCCTTGTTCCCCCTTTTGCATTGTTAGAAATTTACTCTGGAGCTCCCTTGGTGTTCCTACCCCTCAGTGTGTCAACTTCCAAATATCCTATCTGAAAATCAACGCGTTATTCTTATAAAAAACAGTTGAGGGCGTGTAGTATATGTCACGAGCTTTCCGACAAGCCCTAGAGCTCAGAAAATGGATTTCGTATGAAAAAGTTATGACCGTTCAGGGTTTAGGGGGTTAACTAGACAAACAGAACCTTTCGGGGGTTTTAATGCATTTTCTAAGGCCTTTGTAAGTATATGAATACTTGAGAGTGCAAATATGCCCAAAATTTAGCCTAAATTTCCAAAATTTTACACCTTAATTTTTTGCCGAAAAATGTCTGTCTATCGCGATAGACGGTGTCTGTCGCGATAGACACAATCTATCGTGGGGGCTGTCTGTCGCGATAGACGGTGTCTGTCGCGATAGACAGTGTCTATCGTGGATTTCTGTCTGTCGCGATAGACGGTGTCTGTCGCGATAGACGCTATCTGTCGCGGATTTCTGTCTGTCGCGATAGACGGTGTCTGTCGCGATAGACGGTGTCTGTCGCGGATTTCTGTCTGTCGCGATAGACGGTGTCTGTCGCGATAGACGGTGTCTGTCGCGGATTTCTGTCTGTCGCGATAGACGGTGTCTGTCGCGATAGACAGAAAAAACGCAAATTTTGGAAAAACTTCTAGTGATCTAGAATGCCCTCAAGGTGTAGGTTACAGTGCTACTCATGCATTCACAAAATGTTAAGATTTTCTGTCTGTCGCGATAGACAGAGATCGTCGTCTCGGGAACTGTGCAGAGCCTGTCGTACCTGCGCACACTGCTGGGGATGATGGTACAGCAAAAAACCTGCAAAATAGCTCAAGAAACATGCAAAAACAGCGCATGCAAATTCGCTCTCTCGCTCTCTCTCACAAGTGAAATGAGGGAAATGAGGTGGAGATGGGGATATAGTCAAAAACTGAAATTTTTGCGATGATGGAGATGGAGGTGGGAGATGGGAATGATGATGATGGTGATGAAGATGGTGAAGAAAGTAAAAGAAATTCGATGAGAGTGAAGAAAATACCTACCACTCCAACGCGTCAACTCTACGTCTTACCATCACACGCTCGTCCTCAAAGCTCGATCCCCGGCAACGGCGCCAAAATTTGGTGTAGCTCAGTGATGAGTAGCACCTCCTTTAATGTCAATCCGGGAAGACGTGAGGATGGTATGAAGACCTCGAGCAAGTGGCGGCACAAGTGCGTGAGTGAGAAGCACACAAGCATGCACACACATACACACACAGGCGCACACACAGCAAGACAAAGAGAGAGAATCAATGGAGTGCTTTAGATTACTTTCACAAGCTCTTGCAAGTTCGTTTCAATTACAATCTAACCCCAAAAATGAGCTCTCTAGCTCTTTTTATAGTTTTTGACTAGCTTTTGGCCCTGTCCAGACCTAGTGTCCGGCCTAGTTAAAAATTAGGTTCCAGGGCTTATTTGAGGGCTCAAACGAAGTCTAAAAATTATGAAATTTGGTACGATGGTACTTCTAATACTCCTCAAGCTCGAGGACTCCTCGGCTTGCACAAAATGGAGTCTAATCTACCAAAAACGGGATTTACAATGTTTGTGTAGTGATTAAAATCACTTGGGTTGTACATAATCTATGGGAAAAAATGATCTGGCCTTGTTGCCGTATTGTGCATGACTCCTTTATTGCTTTGTATGCCAACAATGTGGAAGTGAGAAAGCATATCGCTATTTATTGCGATAATCTTAGCAGCATACAGTTAGCACGGAATCCTATTTTCCATGCTCAAACAAAGCACATCAAGGTACATTATCA
>CM035414.1:62954034-63046534 GCA_020310875.1 Ceratopteris richardii | reverse complement strand
CCTGTTTCTACACTCCAATCTACCTGCATCTCCTATCTCGAATTACTATTGTAGCTTGAAGACTTTTAGCTTCAATGGCAATAGCTAAAGCTTCTAGGCGATCGAAAGATGAAATCCTCAGAGTAAGATGTCACAATATCAAGGCCACAGATGGACAATGGCTATCACATGAGTACTCCAAAGGTGCATGGGTGTACATGCAACCCTCTAGAGTTGGGCCTCATCGAGTTAGAGATCGTGGAAACTTAGATCTTCATTGGAAGGGAAAGTTACTTGGCTTCAAGAAGCACAGAGACAATGGGATGGTTGCTATTGTACAACATGTTTTTACAATGGCAACTATGAAACTTGAAAACTCTAGTAGAATGAGATATCTTGTGAATTGTAAGTATTACTCTACAATATTTTATGTTTTCTTGTGTCGGATATATTTCTGAACTATTTAGATATGTTTTTATTTGTTTGAGATATATTTCCTTCTACTTTGCTGGAAGATCAACCACTTCATAGTCTTACAGGTACTTTCCAAGCATTGCATGCAGATGTTGGTGCACTAGTCTTTCCAGAAATATCTCCTGCTCAACTTTACCATGTTAGAGTTTTCTTTTACACACATAGATATGTTGTATCCTCTACAATGAATGGTATTGAAGTACATTCTCTTCTTAGCTTGGAGTGGCCAAAACCTGGTATATGGTCCGTATCATCTTTGAAGCAAAAGATGGTAATGGATATACATAACTCTTTGAAATTCACAAAAGTGTCTAGGTCTGTAGGTTTGCACTGGTCTTTTCCCATTCATTTTTTTGTATATTTATTCCAAGGATTCTCATTCAAAGAGACTTCCACCATGTTCATGTGTAAAGATATCACATATGAGCAAGTCGAAAGTCTTCTTGGTGAAGATTGGGGTTTGATAGAAGGAATTGCAAAAGGTGATAAATATCTTTGTAAAATAGGTGGAACAGGTATAGGATTTTGATATTTGAAACAACGTACTTCATTATACATCAGATTCTACTATGATCATTGGATGTGCAAACTTGGCAAATGGATACCATTTCAAAGTTCAGAGGGATCTTTACAGTCATTTGAAATAAAGCTTAGATTGCCCAATAATGAAACAGAAACTATTTTAGTGAAGAATCATTGGGCCTTGGCTAATCTGAGAGAACACTTGATGATTATGGGGTTTGAAGGACTAACTCAATCCAAATTCTAAATTCAAGGACATAAGGTGAGAAATGTTTCGGGCTTTTGTTAAAGTAATCTTTTCATTATTGTTTATTTTACTTTAATGACTTCAATTTCTTGCAAATTGATTACAGGTGGGCAGAATAATGGAATACAAAATGAAAGTGCCTATAGATTGGAGCAAAGATGGAACAAAACTCTCATTGTCATAGTTCTTTTGCAACCTGATAATGTCACTTCTTGGGCCCCAATCATTGTATCTCATAGTTTTTTCACTTTCAAGAACCTTGTAAAAAGTAGGACAATTGATTCATGTTAGATATTGTATATACCTTCTTCTCTGATCCCTTCTCTCCTACTAAGATATCTAAAAATCCTCTTGATCTAGAATTGTTCTAGAAATACTTTACATCATGGATGAGCATTGCAAATTTTGTGATGCGTTCTTGCATTTGCAAGCACTTCAAGTTGTACAATCATTGATACCAATGATTTGTAAATTTTGTAAGATTTGATATTTGTAATGAAAACATGTCTACTCTCACATTTTTGTAGTCTACAATTGTGCATTTATAATCTCTTGGTGATTACTCAATTTTTGCTTTTGTACAGAGTACGTTCAAGTTCACAATAATTGATATTTTATTGGTTAATTTTCTCAATAGATGATCATTTATGAAGTTTGAAATACAGAGGATATAACTAAAAAATGCCATTCATGTTAGATATACTCAATACTTACTCCTCAAGTACCACAAATGATCCATGGTGCTCTAAGTTATAAGGCCCCCATTATGAGGAGAAACCACTTTGAGAGTACAAACATCCATGGAACCTTAACTTATAACTTATATGAGTTTTATATGTGAAAATTTATGGTAATAAATGGTCTTTGTGATTGATGCCATGAAGTAAGTGGGGCATAAAAGTTTTGCCAATTTGAATGCCATTCAAGCTAAAAATAAGGCCCTCTGGTGCCATGGAATTTCCCCATAGAACCTTAATGGGAGGAGTTCAAAGGGGGATTTCTGCCTTATGTGGGGTATAGAGGCACAACAAGAATGCTACACATGAGGATATTATCCTAAATTATACTTTGCAAACTATTTTATCTCATGTGACTATGTTTGTTTATACTGGCTCCTATTGTAGAAGTTGTATATGCATGGATCACTATAGAGTAAGTGACTTGTTAGAAAATAAGTTCCACGACTCTAAAAATCTAAATAATAAAGTTTCATATCCACTAAAAATAACCTTGCATGGCGTCAAAAGTATCAAAAAAGAGGAGCCATACAGACATGGGATATTTCTTCGCAAAATTTTTGTAGAGGCCTATTGTGTGTTTATATGGATGAACTTTTTTTGTGCTTTTGAGGCCATGCAAGTTTATTTCTAGTGGATATGAAACTTTATTATTACAAATTGAATGTCCATGAAACTCATTATGTGCTCAACTCAATTTACCAATGGAAAAATGACTTTATAACCATAAATGATTTGCTCTGCACACATAGCATGTTGACTTAAGTGCATATGATTGTGAACATATGATATAGATCAATGTGGAGTTGAGCATGTGTAAGAAAGGTTATGAAAAAATATATTACCAATGAGATAATTCTAATTACAAAACATCTCTTCAAGAAGAATGATCACATAGTCATATATGCTCCTATCTAGTTCTTGGGTTGCATAATTTTCCTAAAATTTGCAAGAAGTAATACTTATTTCCACCATTTGATGACTTTGCATGACCTCAAAGCACCAAAAAAGGTTTATATCTCATGAATGGTTTGGAATTTGGAGAAATGGATGCTACCATCATGTCCAGAACATGCAAAAACCCTAAGATTGACTGTTTATTTGTCCAATTCTGACATCTAGAGCCTTGGAAACCTCAAAAAGCACCAGAAAAGGGGCAGCCACAGAAACGCGGGATTGGCCTCTGCAAAAGTTTTGCAGAGGCCAATCCCGCGTTTCTGTGGCTGCCCCTTTTCTGGTGCTTTTTGAGGTTTCCAAGGCTCTAGATGTCAGAATTGGACAAATAAACAGTCAATCTTAGGGTTTTTGCATGTTTTGGACATGATGGTAGCATCCATTTCTCCAAATTCCAAACCATTCATGAGATATAAATATGTTCATAGAATTTATGGTTTTACATTGGTTTCCTTTGTGTTTATGACATCATCTCCCTCTCAAAGCGATAAGTTCCATGCGAAGTTGCTATCTAACTATGATATTTTTTGGAAATTGAATCTTCATAGTTATTGGTCTTCTTAGAGTTCTTTATATGTTGTATTGGAACACGATGATGATTGATATCCATGATGGTACTAGAAAGGGATTGTAGTATATCTAGCTAAAGAATCAAGGGCATGATTCTCATGATGGATATTACTCCTTTTTTGACTCAGATGATGATCTTTTGATGTGGAATGGTGATCGTGGAAGTCTTAAACCCAGCTTGTATCTTCTTCCTAGGACATTTGAATATGATGTGGTTAGTGACAATACAACTCCCTTCTTTCAAATTTTAGGTTCATGGACCTTATTATATGCACAACCTAGTTGAACAATGCAAATACTAGTTTTGATTCTAAGGGATTTGTTTTGCACACATACAATCTTTACGCAAGTTGATACAATTATGAACATATGATATGGATCAATGTGGACTTGAGCATGTGTAAGAAAGATTATGAAAAGTAGATTATCATAATGGAAATGTGATTTTACAAAGTGTATCTCTTCAACAAGAATGATTACATAATCATGTATGGTCCCATCTAGTTTCTTTGGTTGCATGGACATCACCTTCACATGAGCTACACACAAGTCAATATCTTTCAAAATAGAAGTAAGGAATGCATCTCCTTCCTCTTGGATGGCTTGAAGTGCTATTGATTATATCCAAAGTCTAGTGCATTAAGTTTGAATCACTAAGGATCGATAACATTTGCTCACTTTTTTGTTGCTTTTGCATTAGGAGAAACTTTAGGTTGTGCTACATATGATCTATGATGTGGTTGGTAGTTCTTATTCATTTTACATCTATGCCTTGATTGACATTGTGACACAATTTATGGCATATGTTTCTTTTCTCATATGTGGGTAGTGTTCTTTGACCTTATAGTAGTGACTTTATAGCCTCTACTTGATATGATGTTGGAATATGCATATGTTTCATGATGATTCCTTGAAGCTCTCCTTTTTGGATGACTTGGAATGGTTACTTCATGCATGTTTCATCAGCCATGTTCCATTTGGAGGTAGATTGAGTTCAAATGGTTCATCACCAATGATTAGTGGATCTATTATTCCCCTTTGTGCATGTCCTTAGAATCTTTTTATGAATGGTCACATCTGTGGCAGTTGATCTTCATCATGCTCACAAGAATGATTCTATGGATGAGGGTATGAACTATTTTGATATTCTTAATCGACTTCACTCTGTCATATTGAGCCACTCTATGATTGTATGGTGACCTCTGTTGCATGTAGACCACTTCATCCTCTCTGATGGACCTTCATCCAAGGTGGTCATTATGTACCTTGAGCATGGATAGGATATACCACAAAAACTTGTTAGTATAAAATAATCAATGATGCCTCTTATGTAACTTGAGTTCCAAGTTGAACCCTAAAACACTTTTTGTGCATGACATTGATCATGATGCAAAGGACTTGCTGATAACCTCCAATTTTCACTTGCAATGTTGTGTTGTAATTTCATGAAAACATTTCTAATAGTCAAACTCTTGCAGAAGTTTTTTGAAGAAAAGCAAGTGAGTATTATTCCAATGAGTCAACATGCATAGAACCACTAATATGACATGTACTTTTTAAGAAATTACTATTAGATCTATAGTGGGAATTTTCCATCACTACTGTACTAGAATCTTGACTGATAAAAATCGATACATCAAAATTCTCCATATGACAATACAACATGTAATATTTCAATGAATAAAATGAGCACAATTTAAAGAAACAAACAACATCTGAATGTAGAATGTACCTTACCTTTCACTATTCCAAGTCATTGATGATTAGTATCTTTAATATGAATTTGAGCCTATAACCACAACATGTAGAAAAAAGATAAACATATATAAAATCAAATTCAAAAGGGATATGAAAAGAATATTAGTAGAGGTAGATTTTATTCTAGAAGAAGAACATTGATTTTTGAATCCTCTATAGATTAAAAATTTATTTATTTATTGTTTTGTACAAACAAAAGCATATGTATATGAGTTCTTCATAAACTAAGGATTTGCTTTCTTCATTGATTCCTTAGTCATGGTTGCATGCTAAACATACCTAGGCATATTTTCTTTTATGTGTAAGTACTATGTGGAAATATCAATCATGTCCTCTTTATAATTCATGTTCCTAATGAATAACTTCTATAATCATGGCGAAATGCTTCCACACACATTTTCCTATCCATACTGTGTAATATTGGTGTCATAATTCTTTTGAAAAGAAGGAGAAGTAAGAGAAACTATTAACAATTTAAAGTGCTTCTTTGGTGTTGATGAAGCACTTATTTCTTAGATGAATTACCTATGCAAAGGAAATATTGGTTTAATTCTTTTGCAAATATGAGAATCAAGAAAAATATATACCTCATTAGAAGAATATGGTGTCTTTGTCCTCCAACTCCACATGAAAGAGCTTCGAATGATGGTATTGTGTGCTTTTCCTCTTGAAAAATAGTAGATGAATACTGGAAAGTAAAATGAATAGTACATCTTTGATCACAAAGAAAGAATGAACCACCTACTTGGACATGCATATTGTCATCTCATGGGAGAAAAATTTCTTTGTGAGTGATTCTATTATTGTTACATCTTCTCCTTGGAGGAAATTGTGCGAGAACCCCATGGCTGCTAGAATTCAAGAGCTAAGAGAGAGAAAGATAGAAGAGAATCAAAATAACATGTATAATGGACTAAGAAGTATCTGTACATAGAGAAAATTACTTTTTTGATATGTGTATGGGTCAAGGTGAGGTTTTCCATTCTATGTGAGTGAAAATGAAAAAAATTTGAAAAACTCATTTTTTGAGGTAGGGAAAGTTACGAGTTTGATGATGTGGCACTTTACTTTTGGAGCAGTTTGAAAAAAGAACTATTTTGAGTGATTTTATTAAAAAATCCATAAAAAAAAGTAACTTCTGACATGTATATTAAAAAATGGGCCCTTTTTAGTAAGCAATAACTAACTCTGTGACTTTTAAAAAAAAAGTCATTTTTTTATTCACAAAGATGGACGGATTTGATGATGTGTAAAGTGGAATCTCTCTCTCTTTCTTTTGCAGAAGAGAGAGATGACCCTACTTGGGCCTAAAAAAAAGCCTAGTCTTGCCTACTAAAAAGTGCTCTATTAAATGCACTTTGTTCCCTCAAGCAAGAACAAGATTAGGCTTAATCCCTTAAAATTAGGAATCCTTACAAGGCCCATGCAGGGTTCATTTTTTCCCCTAATGTTGAGTTTGATCTTGCCTCTTGTCTTCCAAGCCTTGAAGTCAATCTCCTCTTCATCCTCTGAGTTGATATCTTTTGCTAATTGTTGATCTTCTTGAGTGAGGCTTGAAAAATCATTTTCCAAATCATATGTTAACTTGACATTCCTGCAATCATCTTCAAACCATGAATTATTTTCATCAAACACTACATCCCTACTGACTATAAATGCTTTGTTAGTGGGATTGTACAACCTATAGCCCTTTTGATTCTGATCATACCCAATGAATATACTTTTGTAACCTTTGGGGTCAAGCTTCCCTCTAATTTGTGAAGGAATGAGTGCATAAGCAATACACCCAAATATTTTGCAATGGTCCAATGAGAGTCTCCTGCCATTCCATGCTTCATAGGGTTTCATGCCATCCAATGATTTGGATGGGAGCCTTGACCAAGTAGGTGGTTGTGGAAATAGCCTCTACCCATAGGTAATTAGGTAGCTTCTTCTCATTCTACATAGACCTAGCAGCTTCAACAATTAACTTTTTCCTTCTCTCTACCACTACATTTAATTCAGGAGTATATCTTGTTGTTACTTCCCTCTTTATGGATCTATCCTATAGAAATGAATCAAATTCATGTGAAAAGTACTCACCACCTCCATCAGATCTGATCCTCTTCAAGCTCCTTCTTGTTTGGTTTTCATCTAGCGTGAAGTACTTTTTGAAACATGTAAATACCTCATCCTTATGCTTCATGAAATAAAGGATTGTACATCTACTCTTATCATCAATAAATGAAACATAGTACCTTGAACTTGAGATTGATGGATCTTTGCTAGGACCCCACACATTAGTGTGTACAAGCTCCAAATAGTCTTCATGAATGTATCCCTTCTTGTTGAATGATTGCCTATGAGGTTTGCCAAATTGGCATGCTCCACATTTATATATGATATGTTGCTTAGTGACATTGGTAATGCCAAGCACACTTTGATCCCTGCATATTTGCTTTAGAGTTCTTTCTCTTATGTGTCCTAGCCCTTTGTGCCATATTTCTAACTCAGATAAGGTTTGATCTCTATAATTGAATAGTGCTATGTTCCTTGTGTCTTCAATCTCAAATGTGAATAATCTACCAGACTTCTCACCTTTGGCAATACTTTTGAAGCCTTGTTGAGGATCATTCACATATGCTCCATGCTTAGTGAATCTGACCTATAACCCTTTCTCAACAATCTATCCAATACTAAGTAGGCTTTTGGTTATAGTTGGCACATACATAACTTTACTCAAAAGGTTCATGCTACCATCAGATGTTTTGGCAATTCCAATTTGCTTGACTGAGTGTTTAGTATCATCACCTGTCTGTACTTCATGCTTTCCTTTGGGTTCTTCAAGGTCAGATAATAAAGCTACATTTCCAGCCACATGATTGGAACAACCTGAATCAATATAGAAAAGATGCTCATCATCTTTACCTTGCTTGGATGTCATGTTCATGATGAGTAGTGAATCTTCTTGGTCTTCAATATAGTTGTTGTAGTCCCTTTTTCCTCTGAAACCTCCTTGATGATTGTTGTTGTTGTAGCCTTGATTGTAGTTATGGTTGTAGTTTCCTCCACCATTGTTGTATCTGCCTTTGGATTGTCCAAATTTATCTCTATGGAAGCCTCTTCCCCTTTGATTCCTTGTATTCTTGAAGCATTCTTCTACGGTGTGGTTGGTAAGACCACAAATGTTGCAAGATGAATTGTTGTAGGATCTCCCCCTGCCTTGCTTTCGTCCTTTGCCCCTTCCTCTAGCACCTCTTCCTCTTCCTGCATAATTAGCTTGAGAGGTACTAACCTCTTCTTAATTTTTCTTACTTTTACCTTTATCCTCAGCTTTATTCTTATCTATATAAAGGGCAGAAGATTGGTTACCTCTAGAGTTGTCACCAGTCTTATTGAGCTTTGTCTCATGGGTGAAGAGTTCCCCCATCAAGGTGTTGAGGTTAGGTATTTGCATATCCATGTAGAGGTCCATTGCTATGGTGAAGAGCTACCACTTATCATCAACTTTAATACAATTAATGATCTACCTTACTATGTGTTCTTCTTCTATCTCCTCTCCAATGCTTGCGAGCTGATCAGCCACATCTTTCGTCTTGGTTACATAATGAGCCACTCCTTGCTTTGGTTCTTTCTTTAGAGTTGTAAATTCCATCCATAACTGATTCTTCCTAATGAAAGTACTTCCCAAGTCCCTTGGGAGGTCTTGCGGTTCCTAATGTGTGGTAACAAGAAATTACAGATTGAGTTTAGTAAATAAGACCTAGCAAGAGCATCCTTTGCACACCATGTGGTCAACCTTTCTTGCTCTTCCCTTGTAGGTTGATGCTTGCTCCTCAAGATTGGCATTTCTTCATCTCCTGAGATGTATCCATATAGACTTCTCCTTGAAGGTAAGCTTGCATCCTTAGTGACCATGCTGAGTAGTTGCTTCTGTCCAATTTGTCAATGAAGGATGGAAATCCATCTCCCATCTTGCTTGTTGTTGCTCTGATACCACTGTTGGAGGAGATCGTGGATAGTCTTCAAAGATGAAATGGTGTTGCTTGATCCTGATTCACACCTGCTAAGAATGATTGCTAGAGAGTGTAGTGGGCCTCTTTAGCTAGCTAATGATCATAATAATCGTATATGTTGCTTGGAACATGATCCACTAATCAATGGAACAAAACAAATAGGTAGGAGTTGATCCAAGAACAAAAAACTTGCTATGTTTGTTCCTACACCTGTTCAATGTTTTGAACAGTTCTCTGAGCATAGTAGCAATTGGCTTAATCCCTTCCGAGAAACTCTAATTGGCTTAGTAAGCTATCAATCATGAGTGATTTCATAAAAAATGATGGACTACACATAGAGAACAATGTTTAGCAAATCATCAGACCATCTTGACAATTTTAGGGTTCAACAGTCAACAGGCCAATGAATAAAGATGAGTTAATATCTCATGATCGAGAAAAAAAATCCTAATGATACTTTGTACTCATGTAGTAGAGAGTATGTAAACTACTATGCTCTAAATCATGACAAATGATCAATCATGCACTGAGAACAAGCTTTGAGAAGATCACTGTTCGGATGGAGTTATAGCAAAGAAGTAAAATGAGAATGTAGTGATCATATATGTATTAAATCATATACAAATACAAACATTGGCAATCATACATTGCTCAATGTGTGAGAGATGAACAAGCTATAATATAAGTTCTCACTTCACAATGCATCTCCCTCAAAATGATCTCATGGGCTCAAGATGCATGCGGGTCTTTTTGATCCTCTTCTACCTAAAAGTGAATCCTAAACTATAGGGTAGATTACCTCATCTCTCATCAACGAAATGAGTTGTGATTTTAGAGCTTCCTAACTTCACATGGATGTGTAGCAATTTTACAAAAGGTAAATGTGAAGAACTTTTACAAGAGGTTGATCATATGAAGCCTTGCATAAGTTATGTCAATAAATCAAGTATGAGCTCATCAACCAAGTATGTGGGCTTGGTTTTAAGTGCACCAACACTTTGTTCCATACCTCTTTGACCATACAAATAGTTAGTTCCTTGAACAGTGTTAGAGATTGTCCCTTTTGATGTTCCATTAGCTTCTCTTTAAATGTCAGGACTGATTCCAATAATGCACCTAGTGGTAATTGATTTTGCGATTTACTTTACCAATGCCAATAATTACCTTCCTCTCACACTACCTATTCTAGAATGTCCTAGTTCTATGGTTCTTTCGAAATCTAGTTTGACAATCTCGTGCTAGGGTCTTGGGAACAATGTCTAAAATTCTAAAACTTTAGACCCAGTTGATATTATTTTTGGTAAGTGTCTGATGATTCCACTTTCTTGTAGTGCTGGTCTACCATCGTGGGTCTGCATTCTTTCTGAAGCTTTTATCCTTTTCATTTTACCTGTCCAACCCTTGCTAATATTACCCCTAGTGATTGGTTTTGGATCTACATAATACATGGGTACTCTTTGGCCCACTGAATGGATTTCACAAAGTGCTTCTTCTCTTCCACTGGCTTGATCTTGTGATAACAACTGTTGAAGGTTCCATATATTCTAAGGTTACTACATTCACCATGGGAGTTTTCAACTTGGCTTCCCTTTTCCTTTGATCGTATTCTTTAGCTTCCTCTCATTCAACTCGACAATGTCCATGCTATAAGCAAAACTGATATTGGATTGGTCGATTTTTGAAGTTACTGGGTCCGAATTCCCGAAATCTATGGCCTCTTTTGTAATCTTGAAAGTTGGGATGGTAGAACGACCGCTGATCTTGCAAGTGTTGGGATCCAAAAAATTGAGATGGTCCAGACAATCTCACGTCTTGACTTTCCATCCATGGTCCTTGTTGAGCTTGAGGATTATATCCCATAGAATTATCCTTCCACGAGGATGATTCGACTTGTGCAATTGCGACTAGTGTATTCTTACCATTAAACCTAAATTCTTCCAAGCTATGATTATTCTTGTTGCAAATAGGACAATATACCTAGTTTAACACACAATCAGCAGTGATATTCCCGCATTTTTGCATCGCAGACAATACAATTGTTGAATCAGGTTAACCCCTTTTCCCATGATTGGACTTCTTTTTTCAGAGCCCAAATTCTCGAGCTTTATTTTCCTATCAACTCATATTGCCAGATCAATAATCTAGTCGAAGGATCTTGCTTCTTCTAACGTACACATATAAATTTTCTTCTTAATTGTTGGCTATAATCCATCCACAAAGAACTCTTGCAACAATTCCTCTGAAGGAAGATCATCATCCAGAAAGTGAATGGTTGATGGAAAGTCAGAAGTGTATTGCTATATCACACCCTTTTGGATCATGTACTGTAATGTTGCATATAATTTTGTAATGCTTTTAATGGTCCAAAATCACTCCAAGAAGGCCTCTTTTAGATCATTGTATTTTGTAAAATGTTCCAAAGGATATTCGATTAAGCATTTACTTGCATCAATAACTAAGGTAGCTTGGAATACTTGTTGCTTATGATTGCCGTCTTGCACTGTTCTATTGTTACATGTGTAATGATTCTCAAAAGCCTGAACATGTATGCCGAGATCTTCTTCCTATCGACCATGGAAATAGGTGTAATCTAACCTCAAAATTTGCTGGGTCGAGTGATAGGTACCGGTATTAAGGTAAGCTCTAGCTGGGGTCCATTGCCATTGCTTTGGCTCATGTGTGCAAGGCACTTTTCTTCGTGCTCTTGGCTCTACTAGCTGGGTCTACTAGATTCCCCTTTTCGCAAAGCTTTAGCTACTTTTTGGTTCTTCCACATGGATATCCAGTCATCCAAGATTGACTTCAACAAGACACCATTTTCGATCTGAATCAACAATTCTTCTAGGATCTATACTGATTCCGTAATTGAAATGTCTTCTAAACATAGAGTTCCTAAGGTCTCCTGGATAAGTTCATCTAAGTATTCGTGACATCAATCACTGCACAAGTATTCCTTGCCACTCTGCCATGACATCAATTTAAGAAGAACCCCATCCCAAGAGTGAACCCCATCCCATCATGGTCGCCAATTTGTTTGGTTCTATGATGTTGAGTTAACACACAACGCCTCCAAAGGAAGAGATTAGGGAATGGTGATTATGATTACAACACCGTAACCATAACATGACATACACACACACACATATATATATATATATGTATATACATATATACATATATATATATATATATATATATATATATATATATATATATATATATATATATATATATATATATATATATATATATATATATATATATATATATAGATACATACATACATACATACATACATACATACATACATACATACATACATACATACATACATATACATATACACACACACATACACACATGTGGTTGAAGCAATCTGTATGATTTGAATTTTTCCTCTTTGCATAATCATGTCGCATGTTTTCTTCTATTATGGAGTTACCTTGAACGCTAATTAGGGAAGTTTGCCCACATGCACTTCATGATACAATAATGTGATGATGCTTGAACTGTTGGGATATATTATATTGTCAGTGTGACTTGATGATTACATTGTATACTTACGTTTTTGTGCTCTTTGCATGATTCCATTTTTTTGTATGCTATGATCTTAAATGATAAAAAAATATAGCTTGCTAGTATGTTGTGAAATTATCTTGATGGAATGGTATGATAGTATTGTATTGGAGGGTTTTTTCTTCCTTGCATATAGAATTTAGGTTTAATACACCTCTGTCTAATACTTAGGAATGGGTTTCATGCTGATAATGTTATGGAATGTTGTGGCTCGGCAAATAAGTTACCATTTTTAGCTGGATGTTACATTTTGAGTTGTATATGAGCCATATGTAATATATATATTTGAGAGGTTGCTCTCATGGCTCATACAAGTTTTTTATGATTGATTTTGTAATTCTAAGAGGGTTCTCCAAATTAGATTACATTCACTATATTTTTAGAGAGTGTATACACATTCTATTAGAGAAACTTCAAGTTTTGAAGACTTTCGATCCATATATACTGTACTTTAGGACTTAAAGTGTTTTCTCTCTCATTTGGTGAAATGAAAACATTGAGTCTTTTCTCTATCATGCTAACACTTATTTAGATATTGCATATGAATAGATGCAATTTTCCTTTTACTGTCAAAACGGAACAACACTCATATAAATCTTCTTTGAATAAACAAATTGAAACATTGTAAACTTTTGTTTGATAATATGTACTTTGAACAAAGTTCACGGCCATAAGGAGAAAAAAACAACAAAAAAAATGGACTGTTTGCTAATGACTTATTAAAGATATCGACAAGTAGTGTGTTACCATGCGTACAAAAATATAACAATCCTGTGTCTCTAAATCCCATGAAAAAATGCTTCATTTTAGTATATAGACTCTAAGGGTACCACTAACTTAGTAGAATTTTTCATATTCAATGATAATTGTTTTCATATAAAAATGATTCGTTTCGTACAATATACAATCCGAATCTATAAAATTTCAAGAGAAAAAAATATTTTAGGATATGTTTTTTTTTTCACGTGTGATAAATCCAATCAAGAGACTTAAAATTTTCATATTCTTTTTCTATAAATACTCGTGAAGTTTATGAGTTTCGGTTTATCATTTTCAAAATTCTCTATATTGGATACATTCTGTGATTGTTAGACTCGCTTCTTTTTCATGCCATCCTTCCAATTGTGTGACTTCATGTAAGGTCTATAGGAAGAGGACTCCTTTTGGAAGCCTCTTTTTTGTGCAAATGAATGATTGGGTGACTAAGTTACCAAGTTGTAGAGGTGCCTCTAAAGTGAAGAGGGATAAGAGAAATGACACAAAGTATCATTGGAAAGTTCATATTATAGGTTCCAAATTAAGAAGGCATGGCTAATTTTCAAGAGTTCGAGAGGTGTACAATGCTAAGGATCTTGTGCTTAATACTCATTTGCATTTTCCATCATGCTCTAACTAAATTTTTACAATGAATTTCTTTTAAACATTATTAGTTATTTTTGTTTCAAGATGTCACTTTTTATTTTTTCATATATTTTTCCTTCCAATTCTCTAGAGTGGAAACCTATTGAATTTTCGATAGGAACATTCATAGTTATTCATACGGACTATGTACATGTAATGTATGCACAGGAATCAGCTATAATTTTCAATAACATGCAATTATTTGTCTATTTTGTAGAATATCAAGTACCATCAAAGAGGAATTCATATGCAAAAATCATAGATCCCTTATCTCCTACCATTTCACATTAGATTGGGCTCTCATGATCAATGCATATTTTCAAGTTTTTTGAGTAAACACCTAACAATTGCTTTCAATGGAAACCACTTTAGAGATAAATATATCCAATAGAGGCTAGACACACTTCACTCAAATCTTTCTTAGATTCAAGAAACTATAAGGAATTCAAGATACAAAAGTATACACCAAGATATTGAAGTACAAATAGTGATTACAGCTTAGAAACAACCATTAAAAATAAACTATATTTAGGATTAAGATAATATTGCATCATTCTAAAACAGCAATGCGCTAAAGAGTTCTATTTGTACAATATATATGTATACATTAAAACATAGTTGTGGAATGTCTTCCAACATATGTTGGATATACATGGGTTGGCTAGCTAGTGCTGATCATACATAGGGAAAAATGTACATTTAATTTGGATTCTTATGCTTTTCCTTCTTGGAGCCTTCACCTTTGTGCTTTTTCATTGGAGAATGCTTTAGAGGTGATTGAATAGGATGAAATTTCTTGTTATT
Organism: Ceratopteris richardii; assembly: GCA_020310875.1. Lineage (NCBI taxonomy): Eukaryota > Viridiplantae > Streptophyta > Polypodiopsida > Polypodiales > Pteridaceae > Ceratopteris > Ceratopteris richardii. The sequence goes on along the minus strand of CM035414.1, from coordinate 63,031,517 downwards.
ATGTTTCTTCTTATGTGCTGGAGGCCGAGGTGGCGAATCTAGATCATAGGGATATATTGCATCCCTCAAAATGTTATGCATTGCTTTCTCTCTCATGAAATGAAGCCAATCATCTAGATAGCTAGAAAGATTTAGCTCAGAACCATATTTACACTCTAGGAAGCTTATAACATTTGACATAATTGTCCATCCTCATGATGTAGAGTCCTTCTATAATGGCACAACTATTTGGATATAATCAATTTGTTTCTCTTCATTTATTTTTCAGATCTCTAGTATTTTTTATCAAGGTGCATCTTCAAAAGGCTTGGAAGCACTTCAAAGTTAAGGAATTTCAAAGTGCATGGAAATGAGATGATACATAAAAAAATATAGTCACTACAACTAATGAAATTGCCATGATGTGTTTGCAGGGAATTCATAAACAAAGCTTGGTATTAAACAAAGTCAATTATGGTGAGACTCTAATGATAGCTGAAATGGTAAGCTCTAGGGATAAATGAAACTTCCCACTTATAAAAGAATGACTATATCTAGTTAAGATAATTGAACCTTACCTCTCAATATATGGGTTAATAATATTTTCCTCATCCATTGTGAATTTTCTTAAGAAGTGACGAATTTCACCATGCTTGTGTAAAATGCACTCTGTGATAAGTGGATCCAAGATAAAAACTTTCCTTGCAACATTTTCTCCACATTTCTAGTACAAGGTATTTTTCCTCCCATGATGTTGAGTCTTTTACAATGATTTTTCCATCTACATTCTTAAGCAATATGAATTTTCTTTCCTAAGGTTATCAAGTTCTCCAAGAACAAAAACTTCTTCTAGAAACATTTCCTTCTTTCTTTTTTCTTCATGAACGTCACTTGAAGGAGATTTCTTTGACCAATCTCATGAATGGAAGCCTAGGGATGAGAAGTCCCATAGACTTATGTGCTATTCTAATTTCCCTGAATGACATGAAATGATATCTGATCCTTTTCTTGGTATGGACCTTCTAAGAACCACTTTGATTTTGGGTATTTTTGTTTTTTCCTCATGTTTTTGGTTCCCTCTAGTAGTTGCCCCTTCATCTTGCTCTTCATTTTTGTAAATGTTTCTAGCAGATTTCTTTGTCTTGGTCAGGATCTACTTGAAACAAAGGATAAAAATGAGAGATTCTTGACTTAAGGAAAAAATGACAAATGAAAAGCAAAAGTAGAAGGAGATAAAACTCACCACCAATTCAAGAAATTTAGGCCATCAAAAGTTCTCTTATTTCCCTAATTCATTGAATTGTTCATGTCCAAAAAAACAAGTTACTTACTAACTACACAAAGGATAAAACTTTCAAATAGAGAATAAGATTCATATAAATAATTTGAGGAAAGAAATATATCAAAATGGCAAAGATAGGAGGAGATAAAAGACATGACCAATTCAAGTGAATAGGGCCATCTAAGCCTCTGTGATTGCCCTAATCATTTTAATTTCTTGTTTCCATGAAAGAAAAGTCCCTCACTAACATAACAAAGGATAAAAATTTCAAATAGAGAATAAACTTCACATGAAGCATTTGAGGAAAGAAATTTATCAAGATGGCAAAGATAGGAGGAGATAAAAGACATGACCAATTCAAGAAATTAAGGCCATTTGAGGTTCTTCAATTGCTATAATTGCTCGCATTGGTCATGTCTAGAATAAACAAGTCCCTTACTAACATAAAAACGGATAAGAATTTCAAATAGAGATTAAGATTCATTTAAAGCATGTGATACAAGAGATGTATCAAAATGGAAAAGGTAGGAGGAGATAAAAGACACAATTAATTCAAGCCATTAGGGCCATCTAAGGTTCTATAATTGCCCTAATCGCTTGAATTGATTGTGTCCTTTTTCTTCTCCAAACAAGTGTGAAATGTGTAGTTCAAAACATAAATTGCTAAGAAGACATTCTAGAAACTAAAAAAAAGTTAGTATACACCGAACAATTGTTTTCAATGTACATTAACAATTCAAGCAATTAAGACTATTGAAGGTTCTTCTATGGCCCTATTCCCTTGTATTGGTCGTGCTCATAGAAGAGTGTAAGCTTAGGATTAGGGGAAAAAATGAGCCCTACATGGCCCTTGTAAGGATCCCTAATTTTTAGGTATTAAGCTTAATTCTATTCTTGTTTAAGGGGATAAAGTGCATTTAATAGGGAGCTTTTTAGTAGGTTGGAGTAGGTTTTTTTAGGCTTTACTAGGATCCTCTCTTTCTTTTTCTATAGAGAGAGCAAGAAAATCTACTTTTCACATAATCAAACTCGTGCATGTATCTGAATAAAAAGATGATTTAAAAAAAAGTCTCATAGGGCCCATTTTTTAATATACATATCAGAAGTTACTTTTTTAAACTCATTTTTAAAATTTTCTTTTAGATAAAGTATAATTTTCAAAATCCCTCCAAAAGTAAGTGCGAGATAATCAAATCTTTAACTATGCTTCCCGCAAAAAGTGAATTTTTCAAATTTCATCATTTCTAGCCATACATAATGAAAAAACACACTTTAACCCATCCACATACAAGAAAACACATTTTCTGAGCAAAACACATGCTTTAGAGTCCCTTCCTTCCACTTTTACTTTTTTTTGATATTATTGGTCATTAGCAAAGTTGGTGTTGACATGTATTACAAACTTTAAAGTGGAACATCCTTATGCTCTTGCATCACCAAATATCCATGTTCATGTGCCTAGAGAGTTTGCTCCAAATACATAGTGCAACAATGATTTGGATTCTCAAAATGAACATCGTGCAACTGGAGAAAAGATTATTGATCTTTGGAGTCATGGTTCACTATATCCTTGTGATCCAATATCTTCTTACCATCCAACATTCCCTAACCTCTCAAATTTACCTTAGCTCATTAGTGCAAGTGAAGCTGGACTATTAGGTTTGTAAGGCCACCAAAATATTATTTAGAAGAATAATTATAATTAGAAAAGTTGTGCACCAAAAGGGTGTAGCACAAACATTGTATCGTTTCTTTCTAATCAATAGAGTATGCATGGAAGAGAGGACAGATGCGTCACCAGCCGGTCCGGTCTTGGCGATGGTCTAGAATTGATTTTGTTTTGAAGCTATGTTAATCGCAGAGCTATCTCTAAAGTCAATATTGAAGTGAATCAGCTACTGTGTTAATGTTTACTCTGTTGAAGTGAAGTGCAGCAGTAATAATAAAGAAAGAGTGAAAGTGTTGTGTACATAATTGCGGTGATCGTTAAGAATGCTATGCACTGAAGTGTAATTGAATCTTCTGTAATTGTTTGGAGTTACTCAATGAAGTTGATTGTCGAAAATTAAGCAGTGAATTGGGAAAATATATATAGAGCCTCTGAATTATCTGACCCCTGACCATCCCAAGAACCCACGAGTAAGAACAGAATAACTTTAACTTTAACACTAGCACCGGCCATGGGCTATGGAGTAGCCAGTCAGTGCATAGACTAAGAGTTGAGAAGAATCTGATGATATATGCCTTTAACATGTTCTGGAGAATTGTAACCGAAGTACAAAAGGGATCAGCATTCCTGGAAAATTCCTAGCGCATTGGGCACACCTCCGAGCAACAGTGGTGATGGACAATCATTGGAAGGAAAGCGAGAAATATGGGATAGTGAAGTAACACCTCAGCATTTCCTTGTGTAAGGATTACAGGGTATACCAGAAGTGAAACCAACCCCATCTATGGAAACTAAGGTTAGAGAAGTAAGCACTGGTTCTAGTGATAGTGTGGAAATTTTTGGTAGTAGTTTGTAGAATTCCGATGGAACCTCGGATAATTTCGGGGTCAGGTTGCTGAATTTTGGTGAAAGTTCTATTCTTAGTTCTGATTTTGAGGGAACTAGTGTATTGTTGGATGAAAGTTTTGGTGAAAAGCTCACTGCAAAATTCCATTACGACGAAGGGCAATTCGGTGTAGGCATGTGGGAATGACTTAACAATATCCAATTACCGGAGGGCATGCAAGACGACGGGACAACACAACAACAATTAGGTTTAACTGGTTCAAATCATTCGGCAGTAAAATTTCCTCTTGATTCAAACACCATGAGTGGTTCACAACAGCACATCAACAACAACAACAGCAGCAGCATGCCATACCACCATGATGAGTACCCACTGGAGTTACATATGTGAAATTTGGAGGATTTCCCGGTGATGATCTAGGTGCATATGTGAGAACTTTTGAAATTAATTATACAGTACTCAACTATCCAGCAGATCCAGCATATAAGGCTATAGTGTTCCAGTCTATGTTGGTCAATGAGGTTGCTCGATGGTTAACTGAATATGACATTAACCATTTTGGTCAGTACGATGATGTTAAGGATGCCTTGTTACAATGATTCCGGTTGAAGAAAAATGCGGCTGAGATCTTTGACTATCTACAAAACAATAGACAAAAACCACACCAGAATGTGCAGGAGTATGCAACTTTATTTCGCACTCATCTACGGCAACTGCCACCGGCACATGCTAACCTACCGGATGGTGTGATCACTCAATGGTTTATTAATGGATTAAATCCTCAACTTAAACAAGTAATGATCATACGATGTGCGTGTGGTATGACTATGGATGCGGTCATAGCTATGGCATTACAGTTGAAACATAAGGTGGGTGGATTCGCTAAAGATTTGGACTGGTTGAAGGCAACCAAGGATACGAGTGAAGATTCATTGAAACAAGTGTATTGCAAAAAATGTAAGAACCCGGGACACACTGCTTCTGCATGTGCACTAAACCAAATGTACTGTGCTATTTGTAATATGGCGAGTCACTCCATCGAAACATATCCATATAATGCCAAAGTATAGGCCAAGCCAACCGTAAATGCTATAATACAGGAGCAGGGACAATCGGCTACCCACCATGTACCACCGTAGTTGAGGAATACTTCCTACCAAAGTTATAAAACCTATTGAGGAGTTCGAGAAAACAACTTCAGCCAAAATTGATGGAATTCCGGTCAATTGGGTGAAGGAACATCCCTCTCGCCACCTAGATGCCATTTTTGCGGTGAGATTGGACATATCCAAAGATATTGTAAAGAGGTGGCCGAGTATGATAAACGAAGAAAAGAGCGACAGAATCCAATGGCCAACATGGTATATATTTCAGCAGTAGATACTCAAGCAACAGTAATCCAAACCCGTTTCGGCAAGAAATTACAACCATCGACTAAGACTTTTGAGCCTGACATTTGAGAACAAAAGAGAGTTTTTACCAAAGCTAGTATGTGGGCTAGTCAAGAGCCAACAGTTTTTCCCAATCCAGTACCGTTGGTTCAGCAAACAGTAACAAATCCACCATCGGAAGCACTGAGTTCGATGAACCTACCATCGGAGAGTCCACCGAATGTGGTAAGGAGTATGTTGAATTTTGACTCTGTGTGGAATATTCTCTCGTAGACCTCCATTACGATATCAATGGGGCAACTGTTAGCCTTGGTTCCGGGTGTACGACAACAATTTCAACATCAAGTTTGTCCGAAATCTTCGTGTACACCTACTACAACCACTATTAGTGCAGAAGCTGATTATGCGGTGGACCATGTTGTTCCTTTAATTATGGTATGGTATAAAAACCATAAAATCAACCAAGTGTTAATTGATGGAGGCTCTGGTGTGAATATTGCGACAGTCGCCCCTTGTAAATGGTTAGGATGGACCCAAATTGAACCTGTACAGTTTTTTGTGAGGATGGCGGATTAGTTCAGGGTGTATCCAGTGGGTTTGGTATGTGATATACCCATTACTCTTCAAGGAGCGGTGTTCAAAATGACTTTTGTTGTTCTAGAATTACCTGAATCAACTTTGGACTACAACTTGCTGTTTGAGAGGCCCTAGCTCAAACAAGCCAAAGTATTGCAGGACTGGTCAGCACACAAACTTATTTTCAAAAGCAACCACCGGAAGTATGTAGTTCCGTTGGATGAGATGAAACCATGCGGCCTCCATGCTCGACCCTACGTAGTGGAACCTGTGCATATGTTGGATGGACTTTCCGATGATGAAGAAGAATCGTTTCTCAAGTCTAACCAAGATTCGCTCGCCTTGGGGACAGTCGACTTACAAGCGGTTGCTGATAATTGGAAGCCGGTTGTCTGTTCGATAGTTTCGGTTACAGAAGAAGGGAACCTAGCTATGGATCAAGCTTTGAATGCCCAGAGTTTCCACCATTTATTCCAATCACCTGAGGATATACCCATGCCACGATATTTTTATGTACCAGAAGATCAACTTATCACCTGCGATTTGGGAAATGAGGATACACCATGGCCAGTTAAGATTAAGGCGGGATTACCGAAAACTTTTCAAAATGATCTACTACAGTTGTTGACCGAGTTCCAAGATGTATTCACGTGGCACTATCGAGATATGAAAGGGTTGGACCTTCGTATCTATCAACACCGTGTAATGCTCAAGCCGGATGCACACACAATCAAGCAACCCAGAACCCAAATTATGCTGCTCAAGTGAAAGCTGAATTGGATCACTTGTTGAAAGTCGGTTTAATTGTTCGCATTGAGCATGCAAAATGGATTTCACCTATTGTTATCATCCCAAAGATAAATAAGCAGTCATGTATATGTGTGGATTATCGGAAACTAAATGCGGCGACCGTACCAGATCCCTTCCCACTTCCCTTTTTGGATACAATGCTCGATGATGTTATCGGACGAGAGATATATTCCTTTTTGGATGGTTACAGTGGCTATAATTAGGTGCGCATGGTTGAAATGGACATACCAAAGATTGCGTTTATTACAAATTGGGGTGTATATGCATGTACGGTGATGTGGTTCGCTCTTCGCAATGCTCCTAGTACCTTCCAACGATGTATGCAAGAAATTTTTCCCCCCTATTTAACCACCTTCATACGAGTGTATCTAGATGATTTTTTGTTATCAGGTGATACATCGGCTCATCTTTACCACCTCCGGTGTTGCTTCTCTAAGTGTCGAGAGTCCCGATTGTGCTTAAATCCCAGCAAGTCGGTCTTTTTGGTTTCGTGTGGCAAGTTGCTTGGTCATATTATTTCAAAGCAAGGTATTCAGGTGGATCCAGATAAATTGCAAGCCATGTTACATGCACCTGCCCCTACGACACAAAAGGAAGTTATGCGATTCCTTGGCCAAATACGTTGGCATGGGCGGCATCTTCGGTGGCTCGCACATTTAGCCATATGCCTGAATCGGTTGATTACTAGTAATTCTCAATAGTTCGTGTGGACTGAAGAGTGCCAAATTGCCTTTGATCCACTGAAAACACACTACTACATTTTATATGGTGTTGAAGTTTTATTACATTCAAATGTTAAATTAAGGTAATGTTTCCTCTTTTGTGGAGACTGTAATAAATTAAATTTCATACTAAAGCTTGATGAGTGTCAAATTATAAAGGTTTGGAAATTGGAAAGGTTGAGTGTGACATTAATGAATGAAGTTATGAACTACGCAAAGGGTGATAAAACTTTAGGGTCCACTTCCCATTTTACTTCCAATGTCCAATAAGAGAGAGATATCTGGTGATTAGGTGCTATAGAAGTTCCCAAAGAAACAAACAATGTTATTTCATGGATTTTTAGTAGGACTCCATGCATTACATAATTCAAATACATGGGGAAGAATCTTTCTATAGATGGTATAGGTGTTTTTAGGTAGAATGGCGTTTGGATGTAGACCTTACGAGTATAAAATGCATGCTAGCTTGTAAAAAAGGAGCATCTTCTCTCTCTCTCTCCCTCTCTCTCTCCTTGCCCATATTGTACTCAAGGTTATAAAAGATCTAAGAGAGTCTTAACCTGCATGGGCATCGATCAAAGGTGATGGCTCTGAAGAGATTGATGACACATACTCATGGAATAGTAGGAAATGGGAGACATCTCTTTTGAGATTTCCAATGTTAGAAGAGCCAAATCTTGAAAAAACAACCAATGATTGGAACCCTTTTACTCCATTTCCATTGGTCAATGTTCACTTTTGTACTTTGCATGCCTTCATGAGGATCTTCCATAGGCTTTTGAATGTCCATGTTGAATATGCATTTGCAATGAAACCACTAGAAAGGTCTACAATAGCAATTCAAAAAATAGAAGATCTTTTGAATTTTATTGGTTGTCATGGTGGCCATGTATCTTTGGTTGTTAAGATGGTGAGTCTCAAGAGATTTTACAAAAAGTTTCAATGACTAGGAAGAAGACAAGACATTTCCTTAAAAGATATGTGAATAGTGAAGATGATGGGAAAATGGGAGCTTTGGAAAGACCTATGTTTAATTATGATAGATAATGAAAGTTAGGTTCATCTCATTAACAAGCGAAAGAAGGTTTGGTCATCCTTAGATCAATTGTTACATTTGATGGGTTTGGTTTCCATTAATGCTTTAGAACGAGAATTATTCCAAGTGAATTTGAAGGAGTTTACACAGTCATTCATCCTATCATAGGGAGAGAGCAACATTACACATTACATAGTAAGTTTTTTACATTTTTAAATACATTTTTCAATACCATGTGTACATCTTATTGACCAAACCATAGCATATTATTTTTGCACATGGAGCATATTTTATGAAAGGATATGAAAACTAGAGATTTTTATTACACAAGGAATGGAGAAGTAACTTTACAGGGCTAGAGGTGTTTACTTTTAAAACATCCATCATGGGGGTGGTCTATTGCAATCAAACTATTTAGAAGAAATGTTCAACTGGTTTTTCTGTATGACATTCTCTAGAAAATATACAATAGGAGCATGTGAGTCACTAATGGTAGAAAATTGCAAGAAAGATACAACATGATATCGCAAAAGAGAAGTGGATGTCATCACCAAGACCACTACATCATGTCCAATGACATGCACAAACAGTCCATGAGAATTCTACTTGGAAATAGTTTACCGACTCCCACCATACATTTTTTCTTATCAAAACTTGATTTTCAAGGTTTTCATGATTCCTTTCTCATCAAATAAATTTTTGATTCTTTCCAATATATCGTGCTTAATCTTTTTATTGTTCTTGATAGTTTTTAATTTTTTTTGGAATATTTTTTTGATGTTTTAAACTACTTTTGTCCATTTAAATGTGAACAGTACAAATCTTAAGTAAAACACTTTGAGTAAAGGTGGCCTTATTCATTTTAGCACTTTAGATCCTAGGAAAATGGCACGTATGAAGCATACTTCTAGAAAGGATCACATCACCTACCCTAGCCATGTGCAAGGTACTCAGTGCTTAGCATGGATGACATCTCATAAGAAGCATCGAACCACAAGCTTCTCTTCTAGGAAAAACTCTGATGGAGGCATACACTCTTGAAGCATTCCATCAAAAAGTCACAAAAAATTTCTCACCTTATGTCCTTGTATTTTGAATTTGCATTGAGTAAATCCCTCAAAGCCCATAATCACCAAGTGTTCTTTCACGTTAGCCAACGTCCAATGATGATTCACTAAAATAGTTTCCATTTCATTGTTGGGAAATTTAAGCTTTATTTTAAATGAATGTAAAGATCCCTCAATAATTTGAAATGGTATCCATTGGCCGAGTTTTTACATCCAATGATCATGGTAAACTCTATTGTACAATGAAGTATGCTATTTCAAAAATCAAAATCCTATACCTATTCCACCTATTTTACAAAGGTATTTGTCACCGTTTGCAATTCCTTCTATCAAACCCTAGTTTTCACCTAGAAGACTTTAGATTTGCTCATATGTGATATCTTTACATGTGGACATGGTGTAGTTCTCTTGGAATGATAATTCTTGAAATACATATACAAAACAATGGATGGGAAAACACCAGTGCAAATGTAGAGATCTAGACACGTAAGTGAATTTCAAAGAGTTATGTATATCCATTACCATCTTGTGCTTTAAAGATGATATGGATCATATATCAGGTTTAGGCCACTCCAAGCTAAGAAGAGAATCTACTTCAATTCTCTCTAACCTCCCAAAACCATTCATTGTAGAGCGTACAACATATCTATGTGTGTAAAAGAAAACTCTATCATGGAAAAATTGAGTAGAAGATACTTCTAGAAAGACAAGTGCACCAACATATGCATGCAATGCATGGGAAGTACTTGTGAGACTATGAAGTGGATGCTCTTTGACCAAAGTAGAAGGAAATATATCGAAACAAATAAAAGCATATTTGAATAGTTCAAAAATATATTGAATGCTATAAGACATACAATATTGTAGAGTAATACTTACAATTCATAGTATTTCTTATTCTAATAGAGTTTTTGAGTTTTGATATTTGCCATTGTAAAAATATGTTGTACAATAGCAACCATCCCATTGTCTTTGCTCTTCTTGAAGCCAAGTAGCTTTCCTTTTCAATCAAGATTCAAGTCTCTATGATCTCTAACTCAATGAGGCCCAACTCTAGAGGGTTGCATGTACACCCATGCACCTTTGGAATCTCATGTGATAACCATTTTCCATCTATAGCTTTGATATTATGCCATCTTAATATGAGGACTTCATCTTTTGGTCGCCGATAAGCTTTAGATGTTTCCATTGAAGTTGAAAGTCTTCAAGTTAGAATATTAGTTCAAGATAGGAGATGTAGATAGGTTGGAATGTAGAAAAAATAGCTTCAATGGTAGAAAAAAGGTAGGAGATGTTGATAGGTTGGAATGTAGAAAAAAAGAGAAAGTAGTGGAAAAAGACGACTTTTGGAACTTGGGTATGAAAATGTGAGGTTTAGGAAGGAAATAACTCCTTTTTGAGTTTTTTTGAAAAAGTAAAATTTTCAGCTCAAAACATGCATGAATTTTGAACTTGGGATAAAAAAGAGTAATTTTAACCTAGAAATTAACAAGGGGTCCATTTTCAAGTGTTATGATGAATTTTTTAACTTTTCAAAAAATTTGAATTTTGGGGCCATCCAAGTTACGAGATTCCTTCTCTCTCTAGAGGTAGCTCCTTAAATAACGGAGAAATCTATCCCCTCTCCCCCATTGACCTAGTATTTTATATGGTATAGACTGTGGCCACACCCTCTTCTGATTTGTCTATCACTAATCACTCATTAATCTAAAAGGCCCAATCAAGGTTCATTTTTTCCCCTAATGGATTTTGTTTTGAATGAAAGCATCATATTTAGCTACAAAAAAATACATTTCAGTAAGGAGATATTGCATATCTCACCCTACATAAATTAGAAAGTTGAGGATGGTCCTTGTAGAAGAGAGGGTTGAGAACCGTGGATGTGAGGAACATGTTGAAGACTTGAGAGAGCACTAAGAAAATTTCCAGAAATGAAGTGAGGAGCTTATATAGGCTCTCTTGGGAAGATGACCATTGATGCTAGGTGTGAAACCTTTTGATATTCCCACATCATCTATCCATTAGGAATCCCAAGGTACATTAACACACGACACTTTTTCATTGGTTGGTCCATGTGATTTGAACATTGTGAATACTAAGATACAAAGTGGCACATCTCATCATTTCAATAGTCCATGCCTTTTGATCATTTAGGATCCCAAGATAGAGTGACATGTGGCATTTTCTCATTGATCCATGTGGATTCTCCAATGTCTCTTTCCCCTATTGTTGGAGTTTGAGGTCTACAGAAGCACACAAACAACACAAGGAAGAAGAAGAAGCTTGGAGCATAACACACAATACTGAATGTATTAACACTAGAATGTACTAAGATAAGTAACCCATTAGGGCTATATGCATATATACAAGCCGGGGGAAAAAACCTCCTAAAGAGGGAAAAAAGTGCCTTGACAATTGTAGAGTGTTCACACACGTCACTACCTAAATATATCAACAAATCCCCCTTGGGAGTGATGCGGTGAACGAGGAGCTAGCACTTATGTATAAGGAAGTTCCAAGCTATGTGAAATCAATCCACAAAAGGAAGTAATCCCAAAGCTTTGTGGAAAGCTTCAAACTTCTCCCTAGGCAGAGCCTTTGTGAAAAGGTATACAATGTTCTCCTGTGTGGGCACATATGACAAATTGATCTCTCCAACAAAGAACCTTTCCCTGAAATAATGATAGTGCACCTCAATGTGCTTAGCGCGAGCATGGAAAATAGGGTTTCTCGCAATTGGCAATGCATTCTGACTATTAGTGAAGATGGTGGGTGGCAGAAGACTAACCAACACCCAAATCAACCATAAGGTGTCTGAGCCACACACACTCACCAATCGCTTTGAAAGCTTCCCTATACTTGGCCTCACCACTAGAAGTGCCCATAGTAGGCTACTTCTTGCTCAACCAAGGTATGCATGAGCTACCAAGAATGAAGCAAAAACATTGGTGGATGCATGAGTTTCATAGAAACCAGCCCAATGAGAGTCAGAAAAAGCATGTTAATCTAGAGATACTGATGCCCCCTTGGGATAAAACAATCCAAGTAGTCGGGTACCACTCAAGTAGCAAAAGATGCACTTAACTGCCTGCCAATGCTTGACACCTAGGCAATGCATAAACCTGCTCATGTGTGGGACAACAAACTGAATATCTAGCCGAGTAATGCATAAGTAAATCAAGCATCCAATAGCCTGCTGATGGAGAACAAACATCAAATGCATCTTTAGCATTATGAAGACTCAATGGTAAACCTGTCTCCATAGGAGTGGCAATAGGTTTACGATCTTCAAGGCCAAAATGCTTTAATGTGTCAATATATTTCATTTGACACAAAGCCATTTGGCCATCAACTTGCATAAACTCAATGCCCAAATAATGATGCAAATGCCCCAAATCTAACATTTTAAATGAGGCATGCAAATCAACCTTAAAATTAGCAATATGCTTCTCATGAGGACCAGTGACCAGCATGTCATCAACATACACAACAATGATCAGAAGCACATCATTTGCATGCTTAACATATAAGGTGCTTTTAGTTGGACTATTCTCAAAACCATGTGCAATCAGATAGGCATGTATCTTTTCATACCGAGCATGTGGTGCTTGCTTCAAACCATATAATGCCTTTTTCAATCTGCACACTTGGTTTTCATTCCCTTTTTGCACAAAGCCACAAAACATACACCTCTTCATGCAAGTCACCATTCAAAAATGTAGTTTTAATGTCTAACTAATGTACATTCTAACCATGATGAGTTGTAAGTGGATAGATGCTATGAACACTAGTCATTCGACATTTAGGTGCAAAGGTCTCATCAAAAGCATTGCCTCTTTCCTGCGCATAACCCTTTGCAACAAGCCTAGCCTTATACTTGTCAACTGTTCCATCATGCTTATGCTTCAGCTTGTATACCCACTTAGTGCCAATGGCCTTCTTGCCAAGAGGCAAGTCACATAAAGACCAGGAGGCAAGTCACATAAAGACCAGGAGGCAAGTCACATAAAGACCAGGTACCATTTTTCATGATAGCATCATATTTTTTATTGCATAGGAGCCATCCAATTCTCAAGATTTTGTGCTTCATCAAACAAAACAAGCTTATTCTCATCAAAGAGACTAGAGATAGCAATAGCATAGCAATCTAATGCTAAAAAGGCACTATGAGAGCCTGAACGAGTATGATATGATAGAGGTGCATCTAATTTGCTATCATGCAAAGCCTGCACCAGCCATTTTGGCATAGTTTTTGCCTCCTCAATATCAGCTCTCTCATCAACAAGTGCATCATGTAAATCTGTATCAGAAATGGAATGATCTGCATTATCACATGAAACCTCTAAAGGCTAAGAAGTTGCCTCATTAAGACAAGCACTAGACTTTCCACCTACAAAAAGAGGAAGCAAAGTGTCATACATGTCTTTGGAGTTAACTGATGTCTCCTTAGTACCTGAAAGTAATGGCTCAATAGCATCTTCCACAAAAAAAAGCATCATGGCTAACCAAAATGTGTTCAGTCTATGGATGATATAGATGATAACCTTTGCTTTCAAAATTTTACCCAACAAAAATACATTTCGCTGCTTTATCATCCAATTTTTCGCATTGTTGTTGAGGCACTAATGCATATGCCAGACAACCAAAAACACATCGGTGAGCAACAAATGGCTTATGACCATGCCAAGCCTCATATGGAGTGATATATTGCAATGCTCTAGTGGGACACCTGTTAAGTACATATGCTGCACACATAGCAACCTCAAGCCAGAAACTATGTGGTAAAGCATGACTCTTGACCACCTCACCATCTCCATGAGTGATCTATTATTTTTTTCAACAAATCCATTTTGTTGAGGTGTATATGACACTGTACACTGATGTTTTATCCCATGGTAAAAATCCATTAAAATTAGAAGACATATATCCCCCCCCCCCTCTTCGATTAGAATGGAGAGTGCCCATTTTACATGCTAACAGATTTTCAGCCAAAACCAGAAACTCTTTGAAGCATATAAACACTTTGGACTTTGCTTTCGATGGATATACCCATGCATGCCTAGAAAAATCATCAATGAAAGTCACGAGGTAGAGATAGTGCAAGAGAACTACAATTACAACCACCACGTGCTAGAGAGATGACTCTCCTCCCAACCAAATGCCTCTATATATAGCTCTCTCCCGGGGACTGCCTGCTTGGGCAGGTGGATACTAACCATCCAAGTGTCATCCATGTAACTGCATGTGCACCAAGTGTCCTAGTTAACTAGAGTTAACTCAAGTGGATGCTTCTAGAAGGTTCTAGAGCTCTTTGGAAAAAACACTCTTCCCATGTACCCCATGGGGGTTGAACCCAAGACCTCCTCCTTCACATCCTTGAGTCTTAAGCACTAGGCTAAATGGATCACTTGATTACAAGAGTAAATGAACTTCTAGTGAGTGTAGATCATAGAATTAATTTATTACATTCTTTCTACCTTGGAAAATATTTTCGTCCTCAAAAATAGAGCTATATACATACTGTAGGCAACCCCCGAGCCTCATGTTCTAAAACTGGAAGAACATGTCTCATCTCTATGGTGACATCCCTGCCTAAATGATTCAAAACACTGCATCACTTTGCACTTTGATAAATTGGTCAAAGTACAAAGAAGTGGATGAATAATAAGGGTGGATAAAAAACATCCCTAGCCAATTCATAGTTTCTCGATGTGCGATCTAGGCACAAACATGTGAACTGGGTGGATTCAAGTTACTAGTCCATTTCTGGGCATGACTGGTGCATGGACTTAGTAACAAAGGTGGGATTCTTATCCCTCACAAGACTTTGAGAACTGTTGATTCACTTGAATTTATTTTGGAAAACTTGAAGTTTGGTTGTCCCAAACATCTAACTTGGATGTTTGTACAATGGTTAACTCCTATCCAACAATTACTTGATTTTTCCTCACTAGAGGACTTCTTTGTCCTAATAAGTTTAAAAATCCTATGTAAACTATAGGACAAAGTTTACCATTTTCTTTGAGTCAACCATACTATAACTTGACTAATTGAAATTCAAAATGAAAATTGTCCAACTTAGGATACTTTTCTCATAGAAGAGCTAAAAGTTCTTAGGAATTGTCAATATGATGAGGGATTCTTGGACTCCAGGAAATCATTTGTGGTGTAACTTGAAGCAAACTCAAATGAATAAGTCAATCTTGAACTTATCATCTTTCAATGTTTGAAAAGGTTCTTGTACAGAACATCTATCTAGGATATTTAATTTAGTTACCTGGTTCAATCCGGCTAACCCTTGACTTTTATGAGAAGAATCAAATATCATATCTGAGTCAAATCCAAAAGATTCAGAAAGCAAAAAGAAATAACTAAAACTCTATTCAACCAATTCAAACTTTGAAGATACGTAAACTTGCTATGAGTCAAAGTCTAGATGACTCAAGACTTTAACTTCTCAAAAGTTTGTTTCAACTGGGTATTGAAGCATTTTTACTCAACTTTGATTGTTTCAACTGGGTATTGAAGTTGGATTCTCAAAAAGATTCAAAGAAAATTGAAAACATCATCCAACCACAAGATACTAGTGTGGTAACCGACATCAGTGTGTCGACCCATTGAGGTTCTATTGATGAGTTTTGTATTCAAATAATGCTTCACTTGAGACTAAGTTCATGTCATATTCAGTCTTTTTGACTCCTTATTGGAATGCACTTCTTGTGCATTTGATTCATCTTGGAATCTTTTGCTTTCCGGTCTAGTGATTCATCTTGGAATCCTTAGCTTTACTGGAATAATCTCTCTAAAAGAAATCTTGATTATTAAACAAGAAGAAGACTTAAGGCTTTATATCTTGTCCAAAAGATATTCCTTTTTAACCAAGGAAATAGATAACTAAACTATTTTCTTTGTTGGCTTATCTTTAGGAAGTATCTTAATTCCTAAAGATTACTTTGATGTATCTTTTTAGGAAAATATCTTGATTCCTAAAGATTACTTGGGTTTCTTCTTTAAGCTCTAATTAGCTTAAACAAAACGAAGCAAATCTCTATTTTCTTGCCATTCCAATGAGCAAGAAAATTGAACACTTGCTTTCAAAGGGCTTGCTTTTCCTAATCAAGACTCCTAATTTGTGATATCTAAGTATCACATCTGGGAAAACAAACTAGCTACTTGATTTGCATAGCATCCAGGAGCCTTGCAACTACCTAGTTTGCTATTTTCCCTAGCTTATCTAAGTTGAGTTAGAAAAAAGAGGTAACAAAAGTATAAGTACTCAACTTCTCAACCAACAATCATGCATATGTAAATGCCTATTTTTGCATGCAAATGCATGCGAGTGCATGTACGTGTTGGCATTCTCCTTTCATGCACCAAACCTAAATCGAGCAATTCTTGAGCTTGAAAATGCATGTTTCCAATCATCCATGCACAAACATTCTACTTGCTAGTTTTTATAAAAAGATATAATCGTTCATGTGCATCAACTATCTTTTTAAGCAAGAAGAAAACATGTTTTGTGCATGAAAACATTCTTTGAAAAGAAGAAATGCACCAACATTCTTTCATAGATGCATGCCTATGCTTGTGTTTAATAAGTGTTTCAATATATTTTTGCTCTCACTACAACATATCGAGGGAATACCGACGGTCAGTGTACCGACGGGCAGCTATCGGCGTCGGTATACCCCTCGGACAATTTGGGAAAGCCGCTTTGCCTCGGAACACAGCGTCGGTATAAGCGTCGGTATATGCATCGGCACTTTGCTGGAACTACCGACGCTTATGCCGACGTGCTCTTTTTAACTGGGACCGAACCCAAAATTCGTCATTCTGAGCGTTTTGAATCTAGATCTTCTCCTTTCGGGTTTGCGCGCGCCAACAACAGATCTCTGTTTGTCATCCTCTCTCTCTCTCCCTCTCTCCCTCCCTTCCCTCTCTCTCTCTCTCCCTCTCTCTCTCTCTCCCTCCCTCTCTCTCACTATCTCTCTGTCTCTCTCCCTCTCTCTCTCTCTCACTCTCTCTCCCTCTTTCTCTCTCCCTCTCTCTCTCTCTCTCTTTAAACAGACCTCTATCTTTATAGATCTGAAGTTTTGGTAAGTAGATCGCACATATTGTAGCACTCTTTTTTCTTTTTCTATGTTTTTTCTTTACTAATATGTTCTTTGTTTGGTTTTGCAAGAGATTTTGGGATCAAATCTTTGGAAATTTGACGAAGAAGAACTTCAAGTGGATTTTGACGACCGTGATTCAAGCAATTCTCTCAATCTCTCTCTTTCCCTCTCCTTCCCTCTCTCTCTCTAAACACACCTCTATTTATATCTGATGCTTTGGTAAGTAGATCGTGTCACGAGGAAGGAGATAAGGAAGAGAGCTCACACACACACTCTCACTCTCAAGGAGAAGCACACACACAGATTGAGGCAAGGAAGAATGATCTTCTTCTTCTTCTTCTATTACATAAAAGGAATGTACAAGAATGACCTAAAAAAAAGAATACAACCAGTGCAATATATAAGGAACAGTACATAAGGAAAAACCTAATGTCCGCGAATGAGTGAGCTGGCAAGAAACAAATGTGCCATCACTCTCGGTAGATAAATCTAATAAAGCTCAATGAAGTATCCCTGACATATACTGGCGTGACCACTATACATGTCAGAGAAACAAAAAACTGGTACGTGTCATCCTAGGTCATCACATGTTGAGCTTGATATCTCAACACTCCCCCTCAAGCTCAATGCCATATCCTGTAATCCAAGCATCTTCCAAAACTTCTTCAACTTCTCAGCTCCAAGTGCTTTGGTGAAAATATCAGCAACCTTCTCATCTGTTCTCACATAAACAAGATCAATATCACTTGCTAATACCTTCTCTCTGATGAAGTGATAATATACCTCGATATGCTTTGTTCTAGCATGGAAAACAGGGTTCCATGCTAACTGTATGCTGCTAAGATTATCACAATAGATAGTGATAGGCTTTTGCACTTCCATACCTAAATCTGCAAGTAACATCTCCAGCCATGATGCCTCACATGCTGCCATTGCAACACCTCTATACTCAGCCTCTGTACTCGACAAAGCAACAGTGGGTTGCTTCTTACTACTCCATGTAATAGCTGCACCTCCAAGTGAGAAAAGAAAGCCACTAGTAGATCTTCTATCTGGAGTACTACCAGCCCAATCTGCATCGGTGTATCCATGAACCTGCAAATCTACACGAGCTTCATAAAACAATGCATAATCCAAAGTAGCACTCACATAACGTAGAGTGCGCCTCAGAGCATCCAAATGTGGCTTCCTGGGAACCTGCATAAACTGACTTTCAAGTCCAAGAGTGTAGCTTAAATCAGGCCTTGTAATTGTAAGATATATAAGACTTCCCACAATTTTCCTGTACATAGTAGCATTTTCTAATGCTTCACCTGATGTAGTATCCAATTTCAAATTCTGATCTAAAGGCATAGAAATTGGCTTACAATCATCCATACCATACTTTTGCAGCATATTCAAGGCATATTGCCTTTGCGACATCCATATACCTGTTTCTGTATGTATAAACTCAATGCCCAAGAAATAGCGCACCACACCAAGATCTTTCATGTCAAATTCCTACATAAGAAGTTTCTTTACCTCTTTGATGCTTTCTTCATTATCACCACCTACAATCAGATCATCAACATAAATAGCCACAATAGTGATGCCATCATCAGCCTTCCTTGCATATAGTGAGTGCTCTGCATTACACATAGAAAACCCAATGCTGGTTAAGTAATCAGCAATCCTTGCATGCCATGCACGCGGAGCCTACTTCAGCCCATACAAAGCCTTTTGCAACCTGCAAACATATTCTGGATGATTTGAATCTTCATATCCTTGTGGCTGGTCCATATATACTTCTTCCTGTAACTCACCATGTAGGAAAGCATTCTTCACATCCATCTGATGCAAAGTCCATGCTTTTGTTGTAGCTAATGCAACAAGTGTTCTGACAGTAGACATTTTAGCTACAGGGCTGAATGTTTCCTCATAATCAATGCCATATGTCTGTGCATAACCTTTAGCTACCAATCCTGCTTTATACCTGCTTATGCTACCATCAGCATTATGCTTTACCTTGTAAACCCATTTGCAGCCTATGGATTTCTTTCCTTGCGGCAATGGAACCAGCTTCCATGTATCATTTCCATAAAGTGCAGCCATCTCATCATCCATAGCTTTTTCCCAATCTGCATTACCAATTGCATCTTCAAAACAAGAAGGTTCAACATCTTGTATTACCTTTGTCATGTAGGCACAATGGCGAGCCATGTAACTATCATATGTCAATCATTGCACTAAATTACGCATCCTCCCAGATCTTCTTGGTCCTGGGTCACTTCTTCTTATATCATCTGCATGTGCCCTTCTTACTCCTAGAGTCTTCACAGAGGGCAATCCAAGTTCCTCATCAAGACTCTTTTCTGAACCGCTTGAATCTCCATCGACGTCTTCAAAACCTGCACCTGTTTTACTACCAATAGAAAGCTTTTCTTTACCTTTCTTGGATGTATTTGATGAATTTGCTGGACTGAAATTTCCACGCAATTTTCCACTCCATGGATTTGAGTTGGAACTATTGCTTGGTGATGCATCCGGTCCACTCAAAACTTGAGATTCTGCACTAGATTTTTCAGCATTTTCTTTGTCATTTGGTTCAAGATTCAGTCCTTCTTTGGCATCTGCATAGAAGCTTGACATTTCATCAAATACCACATCTCTGCTCACCTTCACCTGTCGTGTGAGTGGGTTATGACATTTGTACCCCTTTTGCTCAAGGGAATATCCAATGAAGACACATTTTTCTGCTTTCGGATCAAGCTTCGTCCTCAACTCATCTGGAACATGTACATATGCAATACAGCCAAAAACTTTCAGATGTGATAAGTTTGGCTTTTTACCTCTAAACTTCTCTTCAGGTGTAACTTGATGTACAGCAGCAGTCGGAGTTCTGTTCATGATGTATACAGCAGTATGCACAGCTTCTGCCCAATAACAATGAGGTATATTCTTCTCAGCCATCAAGGCTCTTGCTATTTCTGCAATATGTCTATTTTTGTGTTCAACAACACCATTCTGTTGTGATGTGTACCTGCATGAAAGCTGACGCCGAATTCCATGATTTTTTAGAAAACTGCTGAACTCATTTGACATGTATTCACCTCCTCCATCAGATCTTAATGTATGAATGTACTTCCTGTCTGCTTTTCCACCATAACTTTAAAATTCTGGAAGTGAGTAAACACCTCGCTCTTCTCTTTCATGAAATATACCCATACTTTGCGTGTATGGTCATTGATGAAAGTAACATAAAACCTGCAACCACCCATAGATGTGGTCTTTGTTGGACCCCAAACATCTGTATGTACTACTTCTAGTACATTCTCACTAACATGCTTGTCATGTGGAAATGATGCTCTTGATTGTTTACCAAATTGACATGCTGCACATACCTTTTGCATTTCTGCATCTTTGAAATTTGGTAGTCCATGGGCAATCTCCTTTGACTGCATCAGTTTCAGCCTTTGCAAGTTTGCATGTCCAATACGTTTGTGCCATATCTCTATATCTGCAATAACTCCTGCACCTTTCGCAAACATGACTGCATTCATTTCAGGAATCTTCACATTTAAGGTGAACATCCTACCCACTTTGTTTCCTTTGGCAACCAATTGTCCATCTTGTTTGTACTCTTCTACATATAATCCATCAGCATTGAACCTGACTTGTAATCCCTGGTCAACCATTTGTCCAACAGAAACCAGATTCTTCGTTATATTTGGAACATGCAGCACTTCAGCGAGATGTTTTACCTTTCCGTCCTCCATAGACAATGCTATGTTTCCTGTATGCTCAATAGGATGCGATGTGTCATCACCTGTTTCAACATATCCAAGAACTGGCATTTTGTGCAAACTACTAAACCATTCTGCATGACTGGTCATGTGATTTGAAGCACATGAATCAACATACCAGACATTATCATTCGATTTTGAAACACCAGCAGACATCGTATTCATCATGTGATGTTGAACCATAAACAACTTCTCAGAATCATCTGCACTTGTGGATGCATAGTTGTTTTGCTGCCTTCTGTTATTTGATTCTTTAACCTGCAATCATGTTCAAAGTGTCCAGGTTTACCACAATTCCAGCATCCTTTACTATCATTACCTACCTGAATCATTTCTTTGGAAATTTCTGCGACCTCTTTGGCTCCCCCTGCCTCGAAACTGTCCTCTTCCTCCTGCATGATTCTGTTGTTGACCTTGGTCTTGGTTACTGTTTCCTCTTCCACTTCCAAAACCTCTACCTCTGCCTCTTCCTCTGCCAGAGTAGAATACCTACTCAGAACTGGGCTTTCCTTGGGAGTTTGAATCCTCACCAAGATTCTTTTCTTCAATGATCAGCATAGAGACCAAATCAGCAAAATTCGGAATATTTTCCCTGGTCTGTATAGAAGTTCTGAACTGCTTATATGTAGCTCCTAAACCACGAAGGCACACTTCCACCTTATCATCATCATCTACATTCACGCCAATAGATGCAAGTGACTTACATATGCTTTTGATTTTTAGAGTGTAGTCACTTACCGACATGCTCTTTTTCTCCAATGTATGCAGCTCGTTCTTGAGTTGCAATTTCCGTGCCTTTGTATTGGTCTCGTACAAAGTGACCAAACTGTTCCAAGCCTCTTTTGGAGTCTTGGCATCCTGTATGTGTCCAATCATGCTATCCTGTATGCTAACAGATAGCCAATACATTACCTTTCATGCTCCTTGATTCCATTCCTCATATGCTCTTAACTGTTCTGCAGTCCGATTCCTTTCTGGTCTCTGTGGAGCATTTTCATTCTCTCCTTCGATGTACTTCCAGTAGCCTTTTCCCATCAGGAAATTCGTCATTCTGAATCTCCAAGCATGGAAGTTGTTCTTGTCCAGCTTATCGCTCATAAGCTGACTCATTCCATCTGCGTTTGCCATTTCTGCAACAATTCACAACACCGCAACACACTACAAGCAGCACTTCTGCTTGAACACTGTCGCACTATGACGTGACAGTTCGATCTCAGAAAAACACAGTTTTCGTGTATCAACAGTACATGTAATTGCTTGAAATTTTGAATCTGGAATATATGAGTGTCGCCGAACACAACGCAAGTTACAATTTTTGAAACTGACCTGGTTTTTCTATGGGCCCCACCTTGCGGGCTCAAAACGGAGGTCGAGATGGCTCCGAAACTTTGACTTCACGGCGAGTTTTGTAGCAAACGGAGGCCGTTTGTGAAATCGCGTTTTCTCCACGCCTTGCCACGTAGTCTTCACCGTCGCCTTCTCCACGAGCTCTCTACAGCCACGCTGGCTCTGATACCATGTCACGAGGAAGGAGATAAGGAAGAGAGCTCACACACACACTATCACTCTCAAGGAGAAGCACACACACAGATTGAGGCAAGGAAGAATGATCTTCTTCTTCTTCTTCTTCTATTACATAAAAGGAATGTACAAGAATGACCTAAAAACAAGAATACAACCAGTGCAATATATAAGGACCAGTACATAAGGAAAAACCTAATGTCCGCGAATGAGTGAGCTGGCAAGAAACAAATGTGCCATCACTCTCGGTAGATAAATCTAATAAAGCTCAATGAAGTATCCCTGACATATACCGACGTGACCACTATACATGTCAGAGAAACGAAAAACTGGTACGTGTCATCCTGGGTCATCACATGTTGAGCTTGATATCTCAACAGATCGCACATATTCTATCACTCTGTTTTCTTTTTTTATGTTTTTGCTTTTCTAATATCTTCTCTCTTTAGTTTTGCAAGAGATTTTTGAGATCAAATCTTTGGAAATTCAACGAAGGAGAACTTCAAGTGGATTTGACAACCTTGATTCAAAAATTACATCAATGTAAGTAAGACATATATCACTCTTTTATCTTTCTTTATATTTTTGTTTTCTAATATCTTCTCTCTTTATTTTTGTTTGAGAGAGAGAGAGAGAGAGGGATATGCATATGCATACATGCATGCATATGCATACATGCATGCATATGCATACATACATGCATGCATATGCATACATGCTATGCATATGCATACATACATGCATGCATATGCATACATGCTATGCATATGCATACATGAATGCATATGCATGCATGCATGCATGAGGGATATGCATATGCATACATGCATGCATATGCATACATGATTGCATATGCATACATGCATGCATGCATGAGGGATATGCATATGCATGCATGCATGCATGAGGGATATGCATATGCATACATGCATGCATATGCATACATACATGCATGCATATGCATACATGCATGCATGCATATGCATAAATACATGCATGCATACATGCATGCATGCATGCATGCATATGCATACATGAATTTTTTATTTTTGTTTTCTAATATCTTTCTTTATTTCTTGTTTTCTTTCTTTATATTTTTGTATTCATGCATATGCATACATGCATGCATGCATATGCATGCATACATGCATGCATATGCATATGCATGCATGCATGTATGCATATGCATACATGCATGTATGCATATGCATGCATGCATATGCATACATGTATGTATGCATGCATATGCATACATGTATGTATGCATGCATATGCATACATACATGCATGCATGCATGGATATGCATACATGCATGTATGCATATGCATACATGCATGCATGCATATGCATACATGCATGCATGCATATGCATGCATGCATGCATGCATATGCATACATACATGCATGCATGCATATGCATACATGCATGCATATGCATACATGAATGCATATGCATACATACATGCATATGCATGCATGCATGCATGCATGCATGAGGGATATGCATATGCATACATGCATGCATATGCATACATGAATGCATATGCATACATGAATGCATATGCATACATGAATGCATATGCATACATGAATGCATATGCATACATGCATGCATGAGGGATATGCATATGCATACATGCATGCATATGCATACATACATGCATGCATATGCATACATGCATGCATGCATGCATATTCATACATACATGCATGCATACATGCATGCATGAATGCATGCATATGCATGCATACATGCATGCATGCATATGCATACATGCATGCATGCATATGCATACATGCATGCATGCATATGTATACATGTATCCATGCATATGCATACATACATGCATGCATGCATGCATGAGGGATATGCATATGCATACATGCATGCATATGCATACATGCATGCATATGCATACATGCATGCATATGCATATGCATACATGCATGCATATGCATACATACATGCATGCATATGCATACAAGCATGCATGCGTGCATATGCATGCATACATGCATGCATATGCATACATGCATGCATGGATATGCATATATACATGCATGCATATGCATACATACATGCATGCATATGCATACATACATGCATGCATATGTATACATACATGCATGCATATGCATACATGAATGCATATGCATACATGAATGCATATGCATACATGAATGCATATGCATACATGCATGCATATACATGCATGCATTCATGTATACATACATACATACATGCATGCATGCATATGTATACATGAATGCATATGTATACAAGCTTAAGCATGCATATGCATACAAGCAAGCATATGCATGCATATGCATACATACATGCATGCATATGCATACATACATGCATGCATATGCATACATGCATGCATATGCATACATGCATGCATATGCATACATACATGCATGCATACATGCATGCATGCATATATGCATGCATGTATATATATGCATACATGCATGCATGCATATGCATACATGCATGCATGCATATGCATACATGCATGCATGCATATGCATACATGCATGCATGCATACATACATACATACATGCATGCATGCATATGCATACATGCATGCATGCATATCTATACATGAATGCATATCTATACAAGCTTAAGCATGCATATGCATACAAGCAAGCATATGCATACATGAATGCATATTTATATGTATACATGTATGCATATGTATACAAGGTTAAGCATGCATATGCATACAAGCAAGCATATGTATATGTATATGTATACATGTATACATATACAAGCAAGCATATGCATATGTATATGTATATGTGTATGTATACATGTATGCATATGCATATGCATACATGTATGCATATACATACATGTATATGTACATGTATGTATACAAGCAAGCATATGCATATGTATATGTATACATGTATGCATATGCATATGCATATGTATACATGAATGCATATGTATACAAGCTTAAGCATGCATATGCATACAAGCAAGCATATGCATACATGAATGCATATGCATAAATATACATGAATGCATATGTATACAAGCTTAAGCATGCATATATATACATTGGATGAGATGAGATCTTCATATTGCATCAGATGGGATCTCCACGTACACCTTGGGGTGCACATGATCATGACGAATCGAATATATATCATATCCGTAATGGAGCTCCAGTTATGGATGCGGTGGGGAAGTCAATGTGTCAGCGTATATGACAACTTTGCTCTATCGAATTCGGTCATTTAGTAATGTTAAAATGGACCGAATAGGATAGAGACTCTAAAAATCATATCACACAATGCATATATGAAGAGTACCGGCTAGCACCTGGCAATCCTATTGTGAGTTCCGATTGGATTCAACATACAGCACGCGAGGTGATGTCGCATCAACAATCGGAAGCTCGCGATGCTTTCAAAGCAGACTTACCGAAGCCTGTATGGCTAGATGCCGAAGAATGGGAATCAATTCAGGATGAGCATCAACATACTCCTGATCGGTATCATCAATAGAGAGATGCGGCGGCCACACGTTTAGATATGGTTGGAATGTCGCATTTAGGTAGCGGCGGATATAACAGTATGCGCTACCAATTTGTAAGTATGATGTTAATTATTGAAGTTGTTTGTGTTAAGTATATTATGTATATTCATCTAACATTTTGCATATTTACTATAGGAGTTGGCAATGGGTCGTCCTCCAACGCGAACTGAAGAATCATATGGATATCGACATGGACTGACTGCACTGTTACAAGACTTAGAGGGACGCGGTGCAATCGTCTCATGGGAGAATATTCTTGATTAGGTAAATTTATATCTTGGTTTCGTGTTTCTAGTTGTTGTTTATAAATGTCATATTAATTGGTCTTATTTTATACATATGTTTTGTTGCAGGATTGTAGGTGTAAATATTTTGATCAATGCCACGATTTTGTATCATACTCGCATACGACAATGATGAACCATAATTTTGTATTCGATTCCTATATGGAAGTGTTTTGTCACATTGCCACAATTTTGTATTACACTCCTATGTGGCAATGATGTACCATAATTTTGTATTCGATTCCTATATGGAAGTGCTTTGCCACACTTTTGTACATTTTTCATTTATGGAATATACAACTTTTTGTACATGAATCATTGTTCATTTTTGCTCATATAAGTTTATGTCTTGGTTGCCATTAGAGTACATAACACATGTACTCAGTTGGGCAGAGTGTATTGTCTTTGGCTAAAAAACATTATGCTGTAGCAAAAGACAACACACTCTACCCAAAAACATTTGTGCAGGTATGGTCGTCGGTATATATGCCGGTAGCTCCAGTATGGTCATCGGTATATGCGCCAAAACACCCAGTGGGGACGTCGGTATGGATGCCGGTATGCGCGGCGGAAATACCGACGCTTATACCGACGCTTATACCGATGACTATACCGGCGCCCATATCGGCGCTTTCTTTTCGATGCCTATATCGACTGTAACACCGACGTCGCGAAGAAATCACGCCCGTTCAATTTCCTCGATAGCAGCCTCGGTATACCCTCGATGTGTTGTAGTGTCTTTCATATAGCTTTCAATAATTTGCATCAAGATTATCAAGAATGAAGTTTAATACCATACTTCAATGATAAAAATGCATCCGACATGAAAGCAAAGAGCAAAAAAAAAAAATTGAAACCAATCATTAACTTGGAAAATATTTATCTTCCAATTAAGCTACATCCTTCCCTTGATCCTCAAGAAGAGCCGTTCTTCATCCTGAGAAAAACTACATACTCCATCAGGAAGACCATTGCTTCCTCTTGGCCGCTTCTTGAAGAAATGAAGTCTTCCTTAGACTAGCTTATCTTAGCCCATCCGTTGCCTTTGGATGATGTATGAATGATGCTTCATTTTGTCATTCTTTGCTTGTGATATGTGACCAGCACCAAGCTATGATCACAAATCCTTTGACAATTGAGCCCTCTCATGGAAAAAAGAGAGATTGATCCTTGTCGACGTCGCGGATTCGAGTTTCTAATGCTTCAAAGTGAAAATGTTTAGTAAAAAATGCTTCAGGACGACAATTAATGGAGCTGTTCTGTTGGCTACATGAAGCATGAATTTCAATTTGTCGCAGGTTTGAAACTTGGTTGTGATTGTAGCCAAAGAATTCTCTTTTATTGCTTCCTACACTTTGCATTAGAACGACAATTAATGGAGCTGTTCTGTTGGCTACATGAAGCATGAATTTCAATTTGTCGCAGGTTTGAGACTTGGTTGTGATTGTCGCCAAAGAATTCTCTTTTATTGCTTCCTACACTTTGCATTAGAGTACAAGTATAATATAAAACTATATAAAAGTATAGCGCGACATAAGGCTACTGGTGAAGTGGATAGAACGTCCGTCCTTCTGACAAATGTTTTGAGCTCGACTTCCATGTTTAGCAATTTATGAGACTATTTAACTTTCTCTTCGAATATACTGTTCTGAGGATTCAAGATTCGAATTATGTGCCGTGATTCCATGAGCTATCGGGTTTATAATCCTAACACCTTTTAATGAAGCTACACAAGCTCAATCCTCCAGATCTGCATGATAAATGTGTTGCACAGTCATAAGCTCTGAACGCGTGAAATAGTGGAGGCTATAATGGCTTTAGCAGCGATTTTGGGCACGCCTCCCTTGAATTGACCCGACGTCGACAACTGTAGAGAACTTCTACGTATCATGGATAATTCAGGATACCTCCCTTGAATTGACCCGAGGTCGATAACTGCAGAGAACTTGAATAATGCAAAACAATCTTTTTTCAAAGTGCATATGGCTTAAAATTCAATCATGGGCCGGCGTATTGGTTATGTATTCTCAGTTAATGCTATTATAAGGGCATCGTGTGAAGTTCGATCTGAGCAGCAAATCTGAATTCGATTCCTGCAACAGCTTTCATACAGAATAACAATAGGAAAATCAGAGTTCGTGTACTCCCGTAGCTCAGTTGGTCTGGAGCGTTGGCCTTCAGAGCTGATGATTGTGGGTTCGAAATTCCTCCACTGCGGTCTTAAAAGTGTTCGCTGCATGATTAAGGATTCTAACTTTTGCTAATCATAAGAAATAGCCGTGAATGCACACGACAAAGGACTTCCGTGGTAGAGATGAATAATTTTGATTCTCAAAGCATGTAAATAAGTAAGCTTTCATGGGAAACTATGAGGAAGGTGATGAAGCCCATCAAGGTCTCCATGGAAGCTCAACCTTGAGCTCTAATACCAATGCAATAGAACTACAATTACGACCACCACTTGCTAGAGAGATGACTCTCCTCCCAACCAAATGCCTCTATATATAGCTCTCTCTAGGAGACTTCTTGCTTGGTAGGTGGATGCAAACCATCCAAGTGTCATCCATGTAACTGCATGTGCGCCAAGTGTCCTAGTTAACTAGAGTTAACTCAAGCGGATGCTTCTAGAAGCTTCTAGAGCTCTTTGGCAAAAACACTCTCCCCATGTACCCCATGGGGGTTGAACCCAAGACCTCCTCCTTCACATCCTTGAGTCTTAACCACTAGGCTAAATGAATCATTTGATTACAAGAGTAAATGACCTTCTAGTAAGTCTACACTCAAGATCTTTGGTCATACATACATGTTGGAGTTAGACGTCTGCGGAAGCACGCGAAGAGCGCAAGGAAGAAGAAGAAGCTTGGAGGACAACACACAATACTGAAAATGTATTACTAGAGATTTTACAAAGATAAGTAGCCCATTAGGGCAATAGGTGTATATACAAGTCGGGGGAACAAAACCTCCTAAAGAGCGACAAAAGTGCCCCAACTGTCCTAGAGTGTTCACACACATCACTACTTAAATATATAAACAAATCCCCCCTAGGAGTGATGCGGTGAACAAGTAGCTGGCACTCATGTATAAGGAAGTGCCAAGCTATGTGGAAATCACTCCACAAAAGGAAGTAAGCCCAAAGCTTTGCGAAAAGCTTCAAACTTCTCCCTAGGCAGAGCTTGTGAAAAGATCTGCAATGTTCTCCTATGTGGGCACATATGCCAAGCTGATTTCCCCAGCAGAGAACCTCTCCCTGACATAATGATAATGCACCTCAATGTGCTTAGTGCGAGCATGGAACACAAGGTTCCTTGTAACTGCCAATGCGCTCTGACTATCAGTTAAGATGGTGGTGGCAGAAGACTGACTGACACTGAAATCAGCCATCAGGCGTCTGAGCCATAGACACTCAATAGTAGCTGTGAAAGCTGCCCTATACTCAGCCTCACAACTAGAAGTGGCCACAATAGGCTCCTTCTTGCTCAACCAAGATATACATGAGCTACAAGCATGAAGCAAAAGCCACTAGTGGACACATGAGTGTCATAGCAACCAACCCAGTCTGAGTCAAAAAAAGCATGCGAATCTGGCGGTAGTGATCGCCGCTTGGGATAAAAAAACCCAAGTAGCCGAGTACCACTCAAGTAGCGAAAGATGTGCTTAACTGCTGACCAATGCTTCACTCCTGGGCAATGTATAAACCTGATCATCTGTGAGACAGCAAACTGAATATTTGGCCGAGTAATGCATAAATAAATGAAGCATCCAATAGCCTGGTGATAGAGAACAACATCAAATGCATCTCCAACATCATGAAGACTCAGTTGTAAACCTGTTTCCATAGAAGTGGAATTAGGTTTATAGTCTTCAAGGCCAAAATGCTGCAATAACGTGTCAATATATTTCGTTTGGCACAAAGCCATTGCACCATTAATGTGCATAAACTGAATGCCCAAGTAATGATGCAAATGCCCTAAATCAGACATCTCAAATGAGGCATGAAGATCAATCTTAAAATTAGCAATGTGCTTCTCAATATGACCAGTGAGCAGCATGTTATCAACATAGACAACAATGATTAGAAGCACATCATTAGCATGCTTAACATATAAGGTGCTTTCAGTGGGACTGTTCTCAAAACCATGTGCAATCAGATAGGCATGTATCTTCTCATACCAAGCACGTGGTGCTTGCTTTAAACCATATAATGCCTTCTTTAACTTGCACACCTGGTTTTCATGCCCTTTCTACACAAAGCCACGGGGTTGAAAAACATACACTTCTTTATGCAAGTCACCATTCAAAAATGTTGTTTTAATGTTCAGCTAATGTACATTCCAACCATGATGGGCTGCAAGTGCACAGATGCTCCGAACAGTAGTCATACGACATGTAGGTGCAAAGGT
This sequence comes from Ceratopteris richardii, assembly GCA_020310875.1. Lineage (NCBI taxonomy): Eukaryota > Viridiplantae > Streptophyta > Polypodiopsida > Polypodiales > Pteridaceae > Ceratopteris > Ceratopteris richardii. The sequence goes on along the minus strand of CM035414.1, from coordinate 63,000,479 downwards.
CTCATCAAAATCAATGCCTCTTTCCTGCACATAACCCTTTGCAACAAGCCTAGCCTTATATCTATCAATTGTTCCATCACGCTTACGCTCCAGCTTGTAAACCCACTTAGTGCCAATGCCCTTCTTGCCAAGAGGCAAGTCACACAAAGACCAAGTACCATTCTTCATTATAGCATCATATTCAGATTGCGTAGCAACCATCCAATTTTCTGAATTTTGTGCTTCATAAATGAAACAGGCTCATTCTCATCTTAGAGACTAGATGGAGCCATACCATAGTAATCTGATACAAAAGAGGAACTATGAGAGCCTGATCGAGTACAATATGATAAAGGTGCATCTAATTTGCTGTCATGCAAAGTCTACACTAGCCATTTTGGCATAGTTTTTGCCTGCTCAATATCAGCTCTCTTGTCAACAAGTGCATCATGTAAATCTGCATCAGAAATGGAATGATCTGCATCATCACTCGAAACTTGCAAAGGCTGAGAAGTTGCCTCATTAGGACCAGCACTAGACTATCCACCTGTAAAAAGAGGCAGCAAAGTATCATACATGTCTTTGGAGCTAACAAATATCTCCTTAGTACATGAAAGCAATGGCTGAATAGCATCTTCCACAAAAACATATCACGGCTAACCAGAATGCGTTTAGTCTGTGGATGATACAGACAATAGCCTTTACTTTCAGAGCTATACCCAACAAAAATACATTTTACTGCTTTGTCATCCAATTTCCTGCGATGTTGTTGAAGCACTAATGCATATGCCAAACAACCATAAACACAGAGATGAGCAACAGATGGCTCGCGATCATGCCAAGCTTCATATGGGTGATAGACTACAGTGCTTAAGTGGGACACCTATTAAGTAAATATGCTGTACACATGACAGCCTCAAGCCAGAAACTATGTGAGAAAGGCTGACTCTTGACCATACACCTCCCCATCTCCATGAGTGACCTATTCTTTCGTTCAAGAACTCTATTTTTTTGAGGTGTATATGGCACTATACATTGGTGTTTTATCCCACGTTTAGCCAAAAATGCATTAAAATCAGAAGACATATATTCCCCCCCTCGATCAGAATGGAGGGTGCCCATTTTACATGCTGATAGGTTTTCAGCCAAAACCAAAAACTGTTTGAAGCACATGAATACTTTGGACTTTGCCTTGAATGGATATACCCATGCATGCGTGGAAAAATCATCAACAAAAGTCACGAAGAGAAGATAATTTCCGAAAGAAGGTGTTTGCAAAGGACCACAGACATCACTATGTACAACTGCAGTTTCTGAGTAGCTGAAACTGAACCATCTTTTGGAAATGAGGGACGCTGCATTTTGCCCAAAATATAGCCTTCACAAAAATGTTTTCCTGGTGCCTCAAGTTTGGGCAAAGACGACACCATTTTAGATTTCTGTAGGTGTAGCAAACTAGGAGAATTCAGATGACCAAAGTGTGCATGCCAAAGCTTTGCATCTGACATAGCCTGAGAATCATGTACTGCACATGCCAAATCATTTACGAATCTTTCATAGTCTATTAGCTTATATTGCCCATGACATAGAATGCCAGAAGGATTAATCACGTTGCCATTTGATAGATCATGAATTGTACATCTATCATCAACAAATTTCACAACCAAGCCAATCTTGGCTAATGTAGAAACTGATAACAGATTTTTCTTGATCCGAGGCACAAACAAAGCATCTGACAAAGTGAAAGAACTACCATCAGCAATAGTCAAAATGATCTTACCAACTCCCATAACAGGATAAGAAGAGTTGTTGGTGCATGTAACAGTATTCCCTGTAGGGGCAGGCTCGAGTGAAGAGAAGAAACTATGCTGCGAGGTAATATGTTTGGTCGCCTCACTATCAAAGTACCAAATATCTGAGTCTACTACAGACATGCACTGCTCATGAGAAGATGGGTCAAAACTGCAAACAGTAGTAAACACCCATTCTTCTTGTTGCACAAGATTAGTAGACTCCGTTTTTGGTGTAGAGGCTTCAGCAACAACCATTCTAGCCTCTTCCTTCTTTGTCTCTTTAGCAGCCAGTTTTGGACAGTTCTTTATGATATGATCATTCCCTTTACAGTACTTACAAAACAATTTCTGCTTTTCTGATTTTTTTCTCATCTTTATCCATTTTTCTTTGCCCTTCTCAGGAAAGCTTGATCTGCAACACACATAATGGACCTGTTCTGCCTAGACTGATCTTCTTGCAGAAGAACACAGACTAACTCCTCAAATGATCAGGCATTTGGATTGCCTTTCAACATGAATTGAAGAGTAGAAGAAAAACTCTGATATAAATGAGGAAGACCATTCAGAACGGTCTGCACAAGTGAGCTATTTGGTATAACCTCCTAAGCAAAAATCAACTGTCCCTTCAAGTCTTTGATCTTTGTTAGAAAATTGTCTATAGAATCACCTTCATTCATGTGCTCACTCTCCAACTATTTTCTGAGGTAACATGAGCCTCATTCCTAGCTTGGTATAATGTGGTAAGTGTATCCCAAGCATCCTTAGCTGTTTTGCAAGGGCAAATGTGAGGAATAATGGCATGTTTGATAGACAAAGCTATCAATGTATATGCCTGAGCAGCTTTGCCAAGGTGCAGCAGAAACCACAACACGAACAAGAATATGCAGAATATCATCATGTTCGACACCTTCTGCATCAGCTTCAGTACCTGTAGTTGTAACAACTACAGGTGTGATAGGATGTTTTTCAACACCCTACACAATGTTCCATAGTCCTTTTGAAACCAATACATGTCGCATTATATAAGCCCACAACGGGTAGTTCGTACCATCCAACTTATCCTCAACAGCCAACATACGAAATACATCACTGCTTTCAGCCATGGTCGATGACTAAAATACCTTGATGCAGAAAATTGACTGTATCTCAAAAAGTTGAACGGAACTGCCGAGACAAGTCCTGCTAGACCTGTAACAGACTTTGAGGTGCTTATACTAGAGAACGGAAACAGGTATATGCAAAAAGACGAAATAGCCTACATAAGTGCTGTGATAGTGCGTTTGGAGGCTAAAATGAGCTCAAATAGCCAAGTAGTTTTGATCTCGAAAACAATGTGGGTATGCTTACCAAAATTCATGCGATTCTGCCACTACAACCGGAGAGGTGTCAACGACGCCCTAGATGAAGCAGCAACCTGCTCTGATACCAATTGTTTGAGTTAGACGTCTGCGGAAGCACGTGAACAGCACAAGGAAGAAGAAGAAGCTTGGAGCACAACACACAATTCTGAAAATGTATTACTAGAGAATGTACAAAGATAAGTAGCCCATTAGGGCAATAGGCGTATATACAAGCCGAGGGAAAAAACCTCCTAAAGAGGGAAAAAAGTGCCCTGACGGTCCTAGAGTGTTCACAAACATCACTACCTAAATATATCAACAATACGGATGACCAAACGATGTCGGATTTGAGATCCGTCTGAACCGTCCAGACCCTTAGATCATAAACTTACTTTATTACGAATAGCTTCCAAAAGATGGTGTCTACATAGGACCATAGACATCACTCTAAATGAGATACAATTTTTGAGTAGCTCAAACAAAACCATCTTTTGGGAATGAGCAACACTGCATTTTGCCCAAAATACAACCTTCACAAACATGTTTATGAGGTATCTCAAGTTTGGGCAGAGAGGAAACCATTGTAGATTTTTGTAGGTGTAGCAGCCTAGAAAAATTTAGATGACCAAAGCGTGCGTGCCAATGCTTTGCATTTGACATAGCCTGAGAATCATGTATTGCACATGCTGAATCACTCATAGATTTTTCATAGTCTATGATCTTATACAAGCCACGACATAAAGTACCATAAGCAATAATGATGTTGCCATTTGAAAAATCATGATTTGTACATGTGTCATCAACAAATTTCACACGGAGCCAATCTTAGTTAAAGTTGAAACTGATAACAAATTCTTCTTGATCCCTGACACAAATAAAGCATCTGACAATGTAAAAGAACTACCATCAACAGTAGTCTAAATGATCTTAGCAACTCCCATGACAAGATAATAGGAGTTGTTGGTGCATGTGATAGTATTCCCTGTAGGGGCAGGCTCGAGTGAAGTAAAGAAATTGCACTGCAATGTAATATGTTTGGTTGCCTCAATATCAAAGTACCAAACATCCGAGTCTACTGCAGACATACATTCTTCATGAGAAGATGGGTCATAACTGCAAACATTGGTAAATTCCCATTCTTCATTCTGCATAAGATTAGCAGACTTTATTTTGGGTGTAGAGGCCTTTGCAACAAGCATTCCAACCTTTTTCTTCCTTGCCTCTTTAGCAACCAGTTTTGGACAATCTTTATGACATAATCATTTCCTTTACAGTATTTGCAAAACATTTTTTGCTTTTTTGTTTTCTTCTCATCTCTATCATCCTTCTTTGATTGTGCAGAATTAGCAGATTTTTGCTTAGTAATAAAAGAGCTAAATTAACCTTTGCCCTTCTGAATAGCCAAGAAACTTGATCTGCAACATGCATAATGGACCTATTCTGCCTAGATTGATCTTCCTACAATAGAACAAAAACTTACTCCTCAAATGTTAAGGCATTTGGATTGCCTTTCATCATCAAATGAAGAGTAAAAGCAAAACTCTGATATGAATTGGGAAGACCATTCAGAACAGTCTGCACATGTGAGCTGTGAGGCAAGACTTCATCTGTAGAAATCAAATGTTCTTTCAAATTTTTGATCCTTGTCAAAAAATTGTCCATGGAATCACCTTCATTCATGTGCTCACTCTCCAACTGTTTTCGGAGGTCAACAACACGAGCCGCATTCCTTGCCTGGTATAAAGTGGTAAGTGTATCCCAAGCATCCTTAGCTATTCTACAATAAAAAAAATGTGAGGAATAACGGCATGTTTGATAGACAAGGCTATTAATGCATGTGCTTGGGCATCTCTACCATCCCAATGAATTTTCTCTATAGTAGGTGCAACAAGAATCGCAGCACGAATAGGAACATGAAGAACATTGTCATCTTCAATGCTATCTATATCACCTTCAATAACTCTATTTGCAAGTGTAATACGATGTTTTTCAACACCTTGCATAATATTCCACAATCCTTTTGTAATCAATACATGATGCATCATATAAGCCCATAATGGGTAATTGGTACCGTCCAACTTATCCTCAACAACCATCATACAGAATACATCACTACTTTCAGCCATAGCCACTGACTAAAATACCCTAATGCAAAAAAATGATTGTATCTCAAAACGTTGAACAAAACTATCGTGTCGAGTTCTACTGAACCTTTAACAAACTTCGAGATTCTTATACTGGCGAATCAAAACCTATATATATTTTTGCCACAAAAAGGCAAAATTGCCTGCATGCACACTGCAATAGCGCATTCAAAGGCTGAAATGAGCTCAGATCTGGCACCATATTGCAAAGCTGTGTTAATCTCCTAATCACCTTGTGTATGTTCACTAAATTTTGTGTGATTTTGAGACTGTGTTCTGAGGGGTGTCGATGACACCCTAGATGAAGCGACAACTTGGCCTAATACCAATTGTTGGAGTTTGAGGTCTATGGAAGCACGTGAAGAACACAAGGAAGGAGAAGAAGCTTGGAGCACAACACACAATACTGAATGTATTACCACTAGAATGTACTAAGATAAGTAACCCATTAGGGCTATAGGCATATGATATACAAGCCGAGGGAAAAAAGCCTCCTAAAGAGGAAGAAAAGTGCCCCGGTGGTGGGAGTGTTCACACACATCACTACTTAAATCTATCAATGCTTATAACTATCGATTTCCTTGGCTGAAGGACCTTGATGAAGGGAAGGAAAATCACTAGATCTTTGTGTTGAGAACAACTTAGATATTGTTGTAAAAGAAATTGTTGAAGATATCAACCTTGATGCAAAGTCATAAGAGGTAAAAAAAAATTGACATGGTAACTTTCAGAGCAGAGACAACCATAAGAGAGCCTATAGAAGATGTAAATATCTTATAAAAATAACTTCTACTTCTGAACCTTCCATATTATTTTATCTCTAGAGAGGAATTTCTTCTTTTCTATTTCATTCAATGGCTCTATAACCTGAGAGAAGACTATTGCCTTGCACCAATAGTTGAGTTTGAAGAAACTACAAATTAATGAAGAAGAAGCGAGAAATAGAAGTTTCTAAGAAAAATGACATATTCAAATATTCTTCTAAAGCACTCTCTACCTACTTCTATAGAGCGAACTTGAAGACAAGCTAACACTATCAAATGAAGATTTTGACATGATGTAGAAAGAGCTTGGAATTTATTCTTTTCAAAGAGGATAATGTTTTGTAGAAGTTATTGAGGACAAAGGCACAATAGGTATTGATGGGGAAGATTTGATTCATGATGAGTATGAGTTAGTCAAAATTACTATGCTTGCAATTGTGGCTCATCTTTGCGAAATGACCAATTCAAGCAATTAGGCCCATCCAAAATTTTTTGATGAGCCTAATTGCTTGCATTAGTCATCTCTTAGATTCATATGATATGTAGAGCTTTTTTTGTTTATTCTTATGCAATTACATATTCCTCATTAGTGTTGGAGGTCGAGGTTTGTGGGAGCACACAAACACCACGAGAAAGAAAAAGCTTAGAGCACAAACACAATACACAATGTATTACCAAGTGAATGCACAGAGATTTGTGACCCATTAGGTTATAGGTGTATATATAAGAAGCCAGCGGGAAAACATCTCATAAAGAGGTAAGAAAGTTCCCCCATGGCCGTAAGTGTGTTCACACACATCACTACCAAAATATATCAACAAATCCCCCTCGGGAGTGATGCAATGAACAAGGTGCCAACACTTATGCATAAGGAAGTGCCAAGCTATGTAGAAAGAGATGAATCCACAAAAGGAAGTAAGCCCAAAGCTTTGCGAAAAGCTTCAAATGTCTCCCTAGCTAGAGCCTTTATGAAAATATCTAAAACATAATCTTGTGCGCACAAATAAGCCAAAATGATCTCTGCAATAGAGAACCTCTCCCTTAAATAATGATAGTGCACCTCAATGTGCTTTGTGCAAGCATGGAACACTAGGTTCCTCACAACTGCTAATGCACTCTAATTGTAAGTGAAGATGGTGGTGATAAAAGAGTGACCAATACCCAAATCAGCCAAAAGGCATCCCATATGCACTCAAGAGTCCCTGTGAAAATTTCTCTAAACTCAACCTCACAACTAAAAGTGGCAACAAGTGCTGGAGATAGATGTCTTCGGAAGCACGCGAACAACACAAGGAAGGAGAAGAAGCTTGGAGCACAACACACAATACTGAATGTATTACTAGAGAATGTACAAAGATAAGTAGCCCATTAGTTCAATAGGCGTATATCCAAGTCGGGGGAAAAAGACCTCCTTAGGAGGGAAAAAAGTGCCCCGGTTCCTAGTGTGTTCACACACATCACTACCTAAATATATCAACAAATCTCCCCTCGGATTGATGCAGTGAACAAGGATTTGGCACTCATGTATAAGGAAGTGCCAAGCTATGTGGAAATCACTCCACAAAAGGAAGTAAGCCCAAAGATTTGTGGAAATCTTCAAACTTCTCCCTAGGCACAACCTTCGTGAAAAGGTTTGCAATGTTCTCTTGCATGGGCACATATGCCAAGCTGATCTCCACAGCAGAGAACCTCTCCCTGACATAGTGATAATGCACCTCAATGTGCTTAGTGCGAGCATGGAACACAGGGCTCCTCGCAACTGCCAATGTGCTCTAACTGTTAGTGAAGATGGTGGTGGCAGAAGACTGACCAACACCCAAATCAGCCATAAGGCATCTGAGCCACACACACTCCACAGTCGCTATGGAAGCTGCCGTATACTCAGCCTCACAACAGGAAGTGGCCATAGTAGGCTACTTATTGCTCAACCAAGATATACATGAGCTACCAAGCATGAAGAAAAAACCACTAGTGGACACACAAGTGTCATAGGAATCAGCCCAATCAGAGTCAAAAAAAGACAAGTACCACTTAAGTAGCGAAAGATGTGCTTAACCGCCTGCCAATGCTTGACTCTTGGGCAATGCATAAACCTGCTCATCTGTGAGACAACAAACTGAATATCTGGCCAAGTAAAGCATAAGTAAATCAAGCATCCAACGGCCTCCTGATAGAGAACAACATCAAATGCATCTCTAACACCATGAAGTCTCAATCGTAAACCTGTCTCCATAGGAGTGGAAATAGGCTTATAGCCTTTAAGGCCAAAATGCTGCAATAATGTGTCAAAATATTTTGTTTAACACAAAGCCATTCCACCATCAACTTGCATAAACTGAATGCCCAAATAGTGATGCAAATGTCCCAAATTAGACATCTCAAATGAGGCATGCAAATCGGCCTTAAAATCAGCAATATCCCTCTCATGAGGACCAGTGAGCAGCATGTCATCAACATAAACCACAATGATCAGAAGTACATCATTAGCACGCTTAACATATAAGGTTCTTTTAGTTGGACTATTCTCAAAACCATGTGCAATCAGATAGGTGTGTATCTTCTCATACCAAGCACATGATGCTTGCTTTAAACCATATAATGCCTTCTTTAACCTGCACACCTAGTTTTCATGCCCTTTCTGCACAAAGCCAGGGGGATGAAAAACATACACTTCTTCATGCAACTCACCATTTAGAAATGTTGTTTTAATGTCCAACTGATGTACATTTCAACCATGATGAGCTACAAGTGCACAGATGCTACGAACTATAGTCATTCGGCAAGTAGGTGCAAAGGTCTCATCAAAATCAATGCCTCTTTCCTACACATAACCCTTTGCAACAAGCCTATCCTTATACCTATCAACTGTACTATCCAGTTTATGCTTTATCTTGTATACCCACTTAGTGCCAATGGCCTTCTTGCCAGCAGGCAAGTCACATAAAGACCAAGTACCATTCTTCATTATAACATCATATTCAGATTGCATAGAAGCCATCCAATTTTCTGAATTTTGTGCTTCATCAAACGAAACAGGCTCATTCTCATCACAGAGACTAGATAGCAATCTGATGCAAAAGAGGCACTATGAGAGCTTGAACGAGTATGATATGACAAAGGTGCATCTAATTTGCTATCATGCAAAGTCTACACTAGCCACTTTTGCATGTTTTTTGCCTGCTCAATATCAGCTCTCTCATCAACTAGTGCATCACGTAAATTTGCATTAGAAATGGAATGATCTGCATCATCACATGAAACCTGCAAAGGCTGAGAAGTTGCCTCATTGGGACCAGCACTAGACTATCCACCTATAAAAAGAGGCAGCAAAGTATCATACATGTCTTTGGAGCTAACATATGTCTCCTTAGTACATGAAAGCAATGGTTGAATAACATCTTCCACAAAAACAACATCACGGCTAACTAGAATGCGTTTAGTCTGTGGATGATACAAATGATTTTCAGAACTGTACCCAACAAAAATACATTTTATTGCTTTATCATCCAATTTTCTGTGATGTTGTTCAGGTACTAATGCATATGCCAAATAACCAAAAACATATAGATGAGCAACAAATGGCGGACATTTCATCAAACAACACACCTTTGTTTACCTTCACCTCTCTATGAGTGGGTTGTAGCAATATTTACATCCCTTTTGCTCAAGGGAGTATCCAATGAAGATACATTTTTTTGTTTTTGGATCAATCTTCATCCTCAACTCTAGAACATGTGCATATGCAATACAACCAAAGACTTTCATATATGATAAGTTCAGCTTTTTACCTGTAAACTTGACTCCAGGTGTAACTTGCATATTCTTGTCAGCCATCAAGGATCTTTCTATTTTTGCAATATGTCTATTTTTGTGTTCAACAATGCCATTATGTTGTGGCATGCATTTGCATGAAAACTACCTTTGAATTCCATGACTTTCTAGAAAACTACTCAACTCATTTGACATGTATTCACCTCCTCCATCACATCTTAATGTCTAAATATATTTCCCTATCTATTTTTCCACCATAACCTTGAAATTCTAGATGTGAGTCAACACCTCACTCTTCTCTTTCATGAACTATACCCATACTTTTCATGTATGTTCATCAATGAAAGTGACATAAGACTTGTGGCCTCCCATAGATGTGGTCTTGTAGGACCGCAAACATCTATATGTACTATTTCTAGCACATTCTCACTAACATGCTTCTCATGCAAAAATGATGCCCTTGACTGTTTACCAAATTGACATGCTTCACATACATTTTGCATCTCTACAACCTTGAAATCAGGTAATCCGTTGACAAGCTCTTTTGCATCTCTACAACCTTGCAAACATGGCTACATTCATTTCATGAATTTTCACATTTAAGGTGAACATCCTACCCGATTTATTTTCCTTTGGTGATCAATCTTCCATTCTATTTGTACTCTTCTACATATAGCCCATCAACATTGAACGTGACTTGTAATCCTTGGTAAAACATTTGTCCAACAGAAACTAGATTCTTTGTTATATTTCAAACATGCAGCACATCAAAAAGATGTTTTACCTTCCCATCTTCATGGATAGTGCTATGTTTCCAATATAGGATGTGATGTATCATCACCTGTTTCAACATATCCAAGAATTGAAAATTTTTGCAAACTACTAAACCATTCTACGTGACTGGTCATGTGATTTGAAGCACTTAAATTAACATAACAAACATTACCATTCAATTTTTAAACATCAGCGGACATCATATTCATCATGTGATGCTAGACCATGAACAACCTATCCAGATCATCACCTGTTTCAACATATCCAAGAATTGAAAATTTTTGCAAACTACTAAACCATTCACGTGACTGGTCATGTGATTTGAAGCACTTAAATTAACATAACAAACATTACCATTCAATTTTGAAACATCAGCGGACATCATATTCATCATGTGATGCTGGACCATGAAAAACCTATCCAGATCATCTACACTTGTTGATGCATAGTTGTTTTGTTGCCTTCTCTAATTTCAATTCTTGAACATGCAATCACCTCCAAATGGACCAGGTTTACCACAATTGCAACATCCTTTACTTTCATTACTTGAATCATTTCTTTGGACATTTATGCACCCTCTTTGGCTCCCCCTATCTCTAAATTGTCTTCTACCTTGTCCATGATTATGATGTTGACCTTAGTCTTGGTCATTGTTTCCTCTTCCACTTCCAAAGCCTCTACTTCTACCTCTTCCTTTGCTAGAGTAGAATACCTACTCACAACTAGGTTTTCCTCGGGATTTTGAGTCCCCATCAAGATTCTTTTCTTCAGTTACCAGCATGGATACCAAATCAATAAAATTCAAAGTATTTTTCTTGTTTTGAATAAAAGTTCCAACTGCTTATATGGAGCTCCTAAACCAGAAAGGCACACTTCTACCTCATCATCATGATCTAAATTCCCACTAATAGATGTAAGTGACTCACATATGCTTTTGATTTTCAGGGTGTATTCACTTACCAACATGCTCTTTTTCTCTAGTCTATGCACCTCATCCTTGAGTTTCAATTTCTATGCATGTATATTGGTCTCATACAATGTGAGCAAACCATTCCAAGTCTCCTTCATGCTAATAGATAGCCAATACATTACCTTTTGTGCTCCTTCATTCCATTCTTCATATGCTCTTAATTGGTTTGTAGTTTGCTTCCTCTCTGGTAACTGTGGAGCATTTCCATTCTCTCCTTTGATGTACTTCCTATAGCCTTTTCCCGTCAGGAAATTTGTCATTCTAAATCTCCAAGAATGGAAGTTGTTCTTGTACAACTTATCACTCATAACCTCAATCATTCCACCAACACTTTCCATTTCTGCAAAAATGCACAATACGACAAAAACACTACAAGCGTTACCTCTGCTTGAACATTTTCACACTATGACATGACAATTCAGTCTCAGAAAAACATAGTTTTCGTGTATCAATAGTAACAGAATCACTTGAAATTTTGGAGCTAGAATATTTGAGTGTTCCCAAACAAAATGCGAGTTATAGTTTTGCAAATTGACCTAGTTTTTTTTGTGGGCCCCACGTTGCAAGCTCAAAATGGAGGTCAAGATGGATCTAAAAGAGAAATTTGAGAGAAAACTAAAGGCATAAATGTTGAAGATATTTTGATGCTTGCTACATCCACATCAAATTTCATAGCAATATGAGGTCATTTGTGAAGTCAACTTTCTCCACGCCTTCTGATGTACTCTTCACTGTTGGCCTTCTCCAAAAGCTCTCTACAATCTCACTGGCTCTAATACCATTTCATGAGCAAGGAGATAAGGAAGAGAGATCACTCACATACTCTCACACTCAAAGAGGAGCACACATAGATTGAGGCAAGGAAGAATGATCTTCTTCTTCTATTACATAAAGAAAATGTACAAGAATGACCTAATACAAAAATGCAACTAGTACAATATATAAAGAATAGTACATAAAGAAAATCCTAATGTCCAAAAATGAGTGAGCTAGCAAGAAATAAATGTGCCATCACTCTCGGTAGATAAATCTAGTAAAGCTCACTAAAGTATCCCTGACACCGATGTGACCACTATACATGTAAGAGAAATGAAAAAAGTGATACATGTCATCCTCGATCATCACATGTTGAGCTTGACATCTCAACAAATATTTCCTATAGGGATAGGCTCAAGTGAACTAAAGAAATGGGACTCTACGGGAATATGTTTGGTGGCCCACTATCACAGTACCAAACATTTGAGTCTACGATAGACACACACTTCTCATGAGAAGATGGATCATAGCTAGAAATAGTAGTAAATGCCCATTCTTCATTTTGAATTAGATTCACAAGCTCTATTTTAGGTTTAGGGCCTCTACATCAATGTTCTTTGCCTCTTTTGTAGCAGTTTAGGAAAAATATTTATGATAGGATCACTTGCATTACAATATTTCCAAATTGTTTATGCTTTTCTCTTTTCTTCGCATCCTTGTCTTCCTTGTTTGACTATGTACCATTTCTAGATTTTTGTTTACTAGTAGGTGAGGTCTATTTACCTTTCGCCTTTTGACTAGCCAAGAAAGCTTAATTTGGAATACACATAATTGACATGTTATGCTTGGATTGATCTTCCTGCAATAAAACAGAGAATAACTCCTCAAACTTAAAGGCATTTCAATTTCCTTTCATCATCATTCAATAGTAGAAGCAAAACTCTGATATGAATGTGGAAGACGGTTAAGAATAGTTTGCACAAGTGAACTAACTATCCAACAAGGCTTCATTAGCACAAATTTATTGCTCCTTCAAATCGTTGATCTTTTTCAAAATAAAAACTATCTATATAATCTCCTTCATTCATATGGTCACTCTCCAATAGTTTTCAGAAGTAAGCAACGTGAGCCTCATTTCTTGCCTGGTATAAAGTTGTAAGTGTATCCCAAGCATCCTGTGTTGACTTGCAATAGAATGTGATGGATAATGGCAAGTTTCTTAGACAAAACTATCAATGCATGTGCTTTTTACCTTTGCTTCCTTCCGATTAAGGATAAGAATAAGTCAACTTGGAGATCTTGGGTGAGATGACCTAGATTACTTTAAGATTCTAGATTTCTCCTAACAATCAATTCACAGTGATTACAAATAATATTCAATTACATCAACTAGACGATGACATATGGTCGTATAGATGTCAGACATAGTGATTCTTTAAACAAGTATGTCTCTGTCGAAGAGACTAGTGTAGAATTATGCCACCATAAATATATCATATTGTAGTACCCATCTTCACTCTTAGCAATTCAACAATACATTTACACCGAATTATCCATTATAAAATAGTTTGTGCAGAATCTGTTATGGTCTTCAATACACACAAACATATCATATTGAAAGTACCAGACACCACAGTTTGTGCAGAACCTGTGCCCAACACACCGTTAGCTAGACTCACTAGCACATGCACTAGGGGATCCTCTTTCTCAATAGGTTGCGTGAATCTTTTCATTAATTCATCAAAAAGTTACAAGGTATGATCCTACCTTTTTGGTGAATTAATGAAAATTTATGTAATCAAAAAGTTAAAAGGTATGATCCTACCTTTTTTTATGTAATTTTGGGTGAAGCATGTTCACCCAAAATTACATAGATTGAAAGTACATCAAAAATAATTACAGTAACATATCTGATAGCCTAACATTGTATGCACGAAGAACCTAAACCCAAAATTTAACCCTACTCAACCTTGGTTTCTTCGTTGAAAGGCATATGAAGTTCGAATTTTAGGGATTCCTTAGCCTCCTCGAACATATTTTAGATCTTCTTTACAATAGTTTTCAATAGCTTCTAGACTTTGTAAGGATGTAGAAGAACTTCTTCAGTGGAGGTGTGGTTACTGGATATTGCAATGGAGAGAACTGCTTGACTCTAAGCTTTAGTGAGGTCAATGCTAAACTCCTCTTGCAAGTAGAAATCTTGCTTTCCTATGTGCTTTTGCCATTTTTGTTCTGCTTGTGCTTGCTGGAGAGCTATAGATTTGGTGGCTTTTGGCTCTTCCAATGTGATCTATAATTGTAAGAGTTATGCTTGATGATTCACGATAGTGGTTGTCAAATGAGCCACCTGAGTGGAGATTTGGGTATTTTATTTATCTCTTAGAATGTTGCGGCTCTATGGTGGAGAAGTTCCATCTCCTGCTGAGATTGTTGTAGTTTGAATTTGGTTTCATGTAGGTGTGTGTTTTTCACCATTGTCACATGCTCTAGATCAACAATCATCTAGAGGTGATGAGCATTGGCCTCTTGGAAATTACATGCTTTCTCAGCGGCTAGGTCCCTTTCCTTGAGTGCTTATTTAAACAAACCTTTAAGATATTGGGTTTGCTTGGACTCTCTACAGCATTTTTTTGCAAGCATAGGTTTCATCGATGCAGGTAGAAAGATCAGCTTGGAAATCCCAAAGTTGATGTTAGAGTAGATGATTATCACATTGAACATGGGTGCAAATGCAGTGATAACTATTCATGCAACTAGTTAACTCTTTCATATGGACTAACTAAGTGTTGAGGTGGAAGAATTCATTAATACTACAATTTTCATTAACACCAAAAGACTAATAATGCTCCTTTGGGTCTAAAAGAGGAGGAATTTCCAGGATCTCTGAATGGTAGGGTGTACTCTATGGCTGGTAATGAGGAGCAGGAGGGGATCAACCAGGGCTCTTTGGGGTGGTGACATTGGATGAGTAATTGGGCAAAGCGGGAGAAAATGCTTCGGAGGATGACAGAAGGGGGTTGTCATCAACATGGGTGGCATAATTTCATTGAGCTGGGGAGGATGGCAGAGTAGGCAAAGGAACATCTAGCACTAGGTGATGAGGGGGAGAAAAAAGAACCACTAGGGCGGGAGAATTAGGAGGGTGCTGCATTGAACTAGAGGGAGAATGAAATGAATCCTCAGAGGAGTCCAAAGGAATTTGGACCACCATCATGGGAGTCCAACTAGATTTGGCAATGGGAGGGATGGAGATGAAAGTAGATGCAACCATGTTCTGAGTACTGCTCTCTGCAATGAAGGATCTGGAGCTTCAAACTTGTCATAGGTGTTTGTCTCATCTGAAGATGAGTGTGACACTCTCGTGGTCATATGCAGTGGACAAGGCTGGAGGTGCAAAGACATGAGGAAATAGTAAGATGCAAACATGGATGGGGAGCTTGTTGGGATAAAGGATGGAGAGAAGATAGAGAAGATGGGTACAAGTGGATTCAAATTGCCATAATTGATTGACGTCAGTTTGCATTCATGGTGAATGAAGTTGAAAAGAATTCCTACCTAGTTGACCTGAATCTGGGCTGAGGCTATGGTGAGGGAGTAGAATTTCCAAGGTATACGAGCATGGTGTTGAAGATTCATGACCACCACCAACAATTGGAGGATTGAACGTTGTAGTTTGGGTCGATAACTAATAAACAACTCATTAGAACTCTGATACGAAATTAGCTGCTCCATAACAGTGCACAAGAGAGGCTTGACCGAGGTGACTCCATCCCTTGGTAGATGGAATCTCTGGGAAAATTGGATGATGGTGGTCCAAGCCTCCATGCCATTAAGCAAGATGTTCCAAAAAGTGGTCGATGAAGGATTGGCAATGATGGTGCAGGAAATGCTCGATCTTCTATGGGGTACATAGTAGTGGCATCCCACTAAAGGAGGGTGAAAGTGTTCAAATGGCAAGGAAGCAAGTATTTGATGCTTGTGTTCAAGAATAGAGTAGAAAGTCGCTTGATGGGGAATAAAGCTTCCATGGTTATAGGGGCTGCAAGCAGATAGCTATCATTTGTAGTGGTGGATGCAAGGTAGAAAAACGAATAGTGGTGAAGTGTGAAAATGTAGTTTTTTAAGAACAAAATAGCAATGATGGCCTCAGAGGGGGAGGAGGACAAAGGGAATGATGTGCACAAGTCGAGAGATGGATGATTAATTTTCATGCAAAAACATTCAGTCATGGGTGATGGATTAAAAATCTACACACATGACAAGTGGCCAAGAAGGTTGCAACTTTGACTCATTGATCACATTTTTTATAGGTACTCCAACAAGAGTCTACAACTAAAAAGTTACCAGACTGAGTTGGGCCAAAATTCATTAGGGTTCAAACCACCAAAATTTGAATTTTCTTGTAGTTTGATCTCATTTTGAATTATAGAAGAGTACCAACTACCCTTGAGTAAAGATAGACATTTTGAGGAAACCATCATGGGTGCATGCTTGTCAAATATGAAGTTCCTACATTTATAAGATTTCAAAATGCTATCCATCCAAGGTTGGAGTTCATTGAGTTGATTACACTATGAATCAACTACAAGGAGCTTCTATTCAATAGCCACATGTAAACTGGGAATAACTAATTCCACTACCACAATAGTTTCCAAACTGTGGGCAAGCTTAAAGGGAGTATAAGCTATAGTGGCTTTGTAAGTAGTATGATAAGCCCACAAGATAGTGGGTAGTAACTGATCCCAATGCTCTAGATAATCTGCAATCAATTTTTTCAACATAGTTAGTAGGGTTTTGTTAGTACTTTTTGCCACACCATTGGCACGGGGGTAATATGTACTATTGAACTTAATGGATAATTTGGAATGACTGAGTGAGGTCCTGTTGGCAATAGTCAAGGAACTGAAGGAGTCACAAGACAAGGAAGCCTACGAAGGGAGTCGGAGCGAAGAGAAAGCACAAGCAGACACAGTAGTCAAAGAAGATTTGGCAAGTAGGCCATTTAAATTTTTCAGGCATCAAAGAGTTGGGCACACAAGAAGAAGGAACAAGTAGGGAGCTCCAGGAAATGTATGTCAAAATGTTAGAAGAAATCCCTACAAAAATAGTGATTTTCATCACTGAAAACCATTATAAATACCATTTCATATTTTTGTAACTCCATTTTGTGCAAGCCAAGGAGTCCTTGAGCTTGAGGAGCTTTAGAAGTACCTACCTACTAGTTTTCACATTTTTTAGACTCTGTTTGAACCTCCAAATAGGTAGAGAACCTAATTTTTAACTAGGCTGGACACTAGGTCTGGACAAGGCCAAAACCTAGTCAAAAACTATAAATAGAGCTAGAGAGCTCATTTTTGAGGTTAGCTTGTAATTGATTTGAACTTGTATGAGCTTTTTGAAAGTAATATGAAGAACTCCATTGCTTCTCTCTCTTTGTCTTGCCTTGTGTGCGCGTGTGTGTGTATGTGTGTGCATGTTAGTGTGCTTCTCACTCACGCACTTGTGCCTTCACTTGCTCGAGGTCATCATACCATCCTCATGTCTTCCCGGATTGACATTAAAGGAGGTGCTACTCATCACTGAGCTACACCAAATTTTGGCGCCGTTGTCGGGGATTGAGCTTTGAGGACGAGCATGTGATGGTAAGACATAGAGTTGACGCGTTGGAGTTATAGGTATTTTCTTCACCTTTTTCCTATTTTCTCTTGTTTTCTCATCACCATCATCATCCTCACCATCTCCACATCCATCTCCATCATCGCAAAAAATTTCAGTTTTGGGTCATATCACCCCACCCATACCATTTCCCTCATTTTACTTGTGAGAGGGAGTGAGAGAGCGTTTGTGTGCTTGTGCTTTTCTGTATTTTTTGAGATTTTCTGCAGGAATCAGCATCCCCAATAGCTGCACCAGCTCCAGCAGGTAAAAAATTTGACTGTGCAGGTCCTAAGGCGTTGACCTCTGTCAATCGGGACCGATAGAAAAAATGATCTTTTTGCTAAACAAAGTACATAACCATAATCTACAGGCCTAGAGCTTCTCAAATGTGTGTTTAAAATTTTAAAATTCCTCAGATTTCTGTCAATCGCGATCGCCCTATCAATCGCGATCGACAAACCAGGACGGACACATGCCAACGGCTCTGTCAATCGCGACCGACACGTCAATCGTTACCGACAGAGTCAACGACCAACTGACCAAGACTGACAGAACCTACGCGTGACACGTGTCAATCGTGATCGAGCCATCAATCGCGATCGACCAGTCAATCGTGACTGATGGCCCCGACGGACCTGTCAATCGCGACCGACCTAGTCAACGATTGCTTGACCACGATGGACAGACCCTCGCGACGGACCTGTCAATCGCGATCGACCCATCAATCGCGACTGACAGAGTCAACGACCCTTTGACCACGATCGACTGAAAATCCGGGCCACATGTCAATTGCGATTGACCCATCAATCACGACTAACAGCCACGACGGACCTGTCAATCGCGACCGACACGTCGATCGCGACTGATCTATCAATCGTGATTGACAGAGCTTGCGAACGCGATTGACGGGCAAATTTGGCTAATATTTTAAGGCAGAAAAGAGTGGTCTATTTTTGACAAATTGTGGAACAAATACTAGGGTTCATCATTGCTTGTGAGGCCGATACCCCAAAGCATTTCGAGAAGTCTTGTCTGCCTGCTAACCTGTTTAAAATCCTGATTTGGCCCCAAAACCCTGAATGGACATAACCTCCTCATACAAAATCCGATTGCAGTGATTTTTGTTTTGTTGGAAAGCTCGTGGGGAGTACAACCAAAACTTCCATTGGTTACGGTAGAATTGATGTCAGGATTATTAGATAGGGTAAATTGAAGTGACCATATCCCGAGGTAGGAAAACTAAGTTTCCCCTGGGATTGTTCTCCATAGAGGCAAAAGGCGATTGGGTCAGTGAATTACATGCATGAAAGTGATTTGTCTGTCAATTGAATTCAATTCTTGAGCTAATTGTGGAATTTTTCAGGTTCTTTGAGAGCATCGAAGGGTACTCGAAGCAAGAGTAAGTGCGAGCTTGGGAACACGCTTCCTGGGCATACAAGGGCAACCAAGGGAAGAAACTTAAGGTTGGAAATTCTCAACACCCTCTGTCAATCCCTAGCATAGGCTAAGTACGGATAGATGTCTTGATTAATTAAGGACACGTTAAGAACGACCAAGTCCAAGAACTCTAATCACTCAAGTGCAAGTGTTAGGAGATTACAATTGCGAAACAACATAAGGGAAAAGAACTTAAATTGAGCGACCACACTCAAAGTACGATAAAATTCAAGTGTTCCTTGCGACGAAGATTAATTGGACAAGAAGTGACACCCTAAGAGCAATTAAAAAAGAACAAGTGACTAATACAAAAGAACTCAGCAACGCAAAGTGTACTTGGGAAAATTTGAGATCATTCAATTGGGCATATGAACCTTAGATCAGGACGACACCTAGGGAGAGATAGAAAAAGTCTTAGATCTTCAGAGGCTAGTGTCAATCATACTGCTAGGTCTTGGGCCCAGCAGCTGAGCCATCATTCGTATTACCCTAGCTCTGAGACTAGCGAGTCTGAGATGTCCCACGGTATGGAGAGACCTACAGGAAGTTTTGGAGTGCCATATTTACATAGGGTGGAAGGCCCTTACAAGATGCAACTCGAATACCTTAGGACCAACTGATTAGGTGCTAGCATCTATGAGGACGGCCTAGGAAGATCTGTGGTCCAGATTAAAAACCCTGACCAATCCATTGGACTAGAGCACCCAGCTGTCAAGTTTGAAAATGGAGCATACCTAGACAAGGAAGGGACAATATATGTAGTCACCAGTCATCCAGATAGGACAGATGAATTTGGGAATGTGGTCCCAGAAACGGACTTAGGTGACCTAGAGCAAGGAAACATGGGTGTAGAACCTAGAACCCCCCGAGGCAAATTTGTGCTCACTAGGATTATCACACCAGAGTGGATTCCCCATGATAATAAAAGCATAGATCTACTCCTGAACCGAGAGACTAATGAAGCCTTTTGGAGGTATAAATCTGATCAACCGAATGAGGTAGGAACAATCATGATATATGAGTTCAAAGATCCTGATAGCCCAGGCAGAGTGACCTACTTAGATCATGGTTCAGAGAGGATCTTTGTGGTTACAGAAAATGATAGACATGCTTACACTTGGAAAGGTGAATTTATTTTCCCCCAACCAAGATCAAATGTGACCTTTGGTCACCCAGGGGCTAGAACATCCCAAGCTCACAGAGCTCAAAGAGACAGACATAGGGATGGACCGGAGGTAAGCTTTGCCAACCCAGTGGGAAGAGAAAGGACGAGAACGGAAGCAAATAGAGTGGAACCTGAGGGACTTAGAGCCCCAAGGAACCAAAGGAATGCTGATGATTTCCCTCTGCCAAGGCCTAGGGAACACACCAGGAGTTTGAGACCGACTCAGTTAGTTAAGTCCATGAAGAATTACTTTGATGGCATAGGAGACCCATATGATCATGTGGCCGAGTTTAGGCAAGTCTTGAGAGTTGAACAAGTTGAGGACCTATTCACGCAATATAATGCGTTTGGTCTAACACTTAGGAACACAACCCTTACGTGGTTTCAACCATTGAATGAGAGACAGTTCAGGAGCATAGACCAACTTTTAGACGCTTTCATCACCGAATTCTTTAAAAGTGGCATAAGGCATAATACTTCCTCATTGATACACAGCTTCAAGCAGACCCCTCAAGAGACTGTGAGACTTGCACGAAGAAGATTTAGGCAGTATCTTGAGAGATGCCCTGTTCCTGAGTTACCCACACCTGCCAAACATGTGGCATTATTCTTGGATGGATTGCTAAGTACCAAATTGAGGTCATATGTGTACTTGAAGGACCCTAGGACCATTGAAGAGTGTGTACGCATGTGCATCGACATCGAGGATAACCTAGGGGAGGAGTTAGAGCTTTCCAAAATCTACAAAGATTCATATAGTGCCTCTAGTCTCTCTTCCTCACAATTCACATCAATCGAGGAATTAGCAGAGAAAGTAGCTCAGAAATTAGGTGTCTCTAGCAAACAGATCCCAAGATTTGCCCGTGTGAAAAGATGCTATACTTGTGGAGGTGACCATATGGCAAGTGTTTGTCCTATTATGGCCCAACCCCAAGTGAATCCTAGTAGCCAATACTGCACCATAGAACGGAGATACACAAATCACACAGCACAAGACTGTCCATACAATAAGCAAGACGTTAGACAAACCTAGCCTCAGCCCTATCCACAACAGGGAAGATACGAGAACCAATACCCTCCACAACAATATGGTAGACCGCAACAATCCTATCAACAACCCTACCAAAACCAACAAAGGCCTCAACTTGTGTTAGCTCAACAACCTCCAACCCCAGCTAATGTGATAACTATAAAGTATGCAACAGATGAGGAAAATTTGAATAGAGCTATAGTGCCAGTAACACCATTGCTTTCAGAAAGTGATCCTAGTGACCATAGCTTTGATTCTACACATATTGATAGTCCCCAGGCTTACTACATGCAATCTCCTGAACATGGTGAGTCCTACTACAGTGAAGAACCAAGTGAACCTAGTTGGGAGCCAGAGTACACAAATGTAATGTACACAAACCCTAACTCTAGAGCCCAACCTAGGCAGGTAAGACCCCCATTCCCTAGAGGACCATGCTACAGATGTCAGGGAGATCACCTCATTCGTGATTGCCCCTTACCTCCACCTACACAACCCTAGTCGGTGACAATTCAAGGCTTTTGCCAAGATTGTGGAAAGGAGCATCTCTTACGAGACTGCCCAAAGAACCATAATAATATGCCAAAAATAACTCCAATTAACGTTATTGGGTTAGTTGTAGACTCAACAGGAAGTGTCACTTCCACTGCACCAGTGCAAGTGGTCACTAGAGCCCAGGCTTTGCAACAGAACCCAGGAATAGGTCAAGAGAAGAGTGCAGAGGTTAGTGAAACTGAGAGCATAGCAAAGAAATGGTCGAGAGCTTGGAGGGATAGCCGAGAGAGAATGAAAAGACAATGGTCTAAAAAGATGAGTGACTTAGAAGAAAGCATAAGAGAAACAAAAGCCAAAATTGTTGAACCACCTCTCAAACAAACTCTCACATACCACCACCACCCTCATTTCCATCACCATCTAACCCACCATCTGTCCACCTACCTCAGACCATCCCACCAACCCCTAGAGTAGGATCAGTATTAGCTGACCCCACTCCTGAAGACATAGACATGATGCTTAAGGCATATCAAGCCAGAATCCAAGAAGGGCCAAATGTGACGGAGCATGACAAGTGATACCCCAGAGCTGACCTAGAGATAGAAAGAACCAAGCTTTGCGCGAAAATGGTCGCATTGGCTCAGACCATGTTTGAAGCCGGTCGTCTCTTCAACTACTCTGGCTCAGCTAAGACATAATTGCACTTGGATGGACTCCTAGAGAAGTTAGAGAGCATAATTGCAAGATCTGCCAAGGAAGAAAAAAAATCAAGGAAGAGATGAGGCAAGCAAAAGAATAAGCCTTCCCCCACAGGAAGCTTTTGTGCCCAATTCCACTGAACCAGACACCTCCTCTTCTATGAATAGGTACACACCAGAATTCCTACGAGAGATTCAAGAAGACAAATGGGCTAAAGAAAGTGAAGTCCCTCCTCCCATTGAACTTGTGGATGACGCACATGATCAATTCCCACAAGATATTCCCTCTATTTATGGAGAGCAGGAGAGTGCACAAAGTCAAGAGAGATTAGACTTCGAGTCTAATCCTTTACAGGAATTACCCCACTTCACAGGCCCATGGGAAGCCAAGTCAACCTGTATGAGAGCACCCACATTCATGGTAAGAAACGAAGACTCAGTCAT
The DNA here is from genome assembly GCA_020310875.1 of Ceratopteris richardii. Taxonomy (NCBI): domain Eukaryota; kingdom Viridiplantae; phylum Streptophyta; class Polypodiopsida; order Polypodiales; family Pteridaceae; genus Ceratopteris; species Ceratopteris richardii. Next base: position 62,977,261 of record CM035414.1, on the reverse strand, counting down.
ACCGAGGAATACGGAGGTAGTGAAAAAACACTAAAGTGCAGTGCAACCTCACTTTAGAAGAGCTACTCAAAGTTAGGCCAGAGTTATGGAAACATGTAGCCAAACAAGTACCAAAGATAGCAAAACCTCGTTCCCAGGTAGGTTCTCATAGGACAGTGCCAGAAATTCCTCTAGACAAGATAGGAGATATGAGTGAAGGTGAAGAAGGAAACACCTATCTTCCCATTACCCATCAGGGGTATACAACTAAGGCAATTCTAGACTCAGGTGCAAGAGTCGCTATTGCGACCACTTCCCTATGGAAGCGATGGGGCAAGCTAGCACTCAAGCCCACGAGGATGAAATTGCAAATGGCTGATGGTCACATAGAGAGGCCTTTAGGACTACTTGAAGGAATAACTCTCACTACATGTGATGTAGAGTTTGAGCACACGTTTGCTATCTGTGATTTTAGCAAGAACCATGCCTATGAGATGATTTTGGGAAGACCATTTATGCGACAGTTGCAAGTGGTACAAGATTGGGGAACCAATTCCTTGTATTTGCAACACCTAGGTGTCACGACCAAGGTTAATCTCAAAGATTACTCTCATAGAGATGTCCCTCCTATCCAATGGAATCCCATCCATAGAGCTAAAGATGATACAGAGTCAGTGCACTCCATAGGATCAAGATCCTCATGGATGCATGAAGACACTCACTTATGGATGTGTAAAGTGGCAGTAGAAGAGGAGAAGAGAGAAAAAGCCAGAGAGATAGGTGCAAAAGAAACACATAAATCCATTCAAGACCCAGCCTATGCACCTGTAGTATTTCCTGATGAAGAATTTGAACCCCATGGCTGGGCAAAAATCCTAGCAACCATGGATGTAGCCATCAATGAAGAACAATGGACACCCCACTGTGATGAGGATGGCTATGACATTTCAGTTTTGTCTATAGAGCCAATCATGGGAGAGGCAGTTCTAGAAGAATGCGAACCTAGCCCTGATGCATTTAAGGATGCAAGTGACTCCGACCTAGAGTCAATCATTATGGACCCACCTTTTGCATCAGATGAAGAATACTTCTATGAAGTAGAATTTTAACCCTAGAGACACGGAGAGATAACAAATGATGTAAGGTTAGCCACACAAGTAACCCATAAGGATGAAGGAAAGAAAAGAAAGAAGAGAGAAGTCACACCAGAAGAGGAAGAATCTTTGTTTGAGGTCCCGGAAAACTTTAAAAAGTATGAGATAGACGATAGGAGAGTCATGATAAGGATGCCTAAATGAGAGGCACAATCAGGAGAGGCCTATGATAACAAAGAAACCACCAAAAAAATAATGGTAGCCCTAGAAGAAGGAGAGGAGAGATGCACTTACATAGGACATGACCTAACAGAGGAAGAAGAGCATGCATTAATAGCCTTGCTAAGAGAATAGAGAGATGTATTCGCTTGGAGTTACAAGGATTTGAAGGGTGTTGATCCAGACATATGCTCACACACTATCCCCATGACCTCAGATGCCAAACCCTCCAAGCAAAAGCCATACACATACAATGATAATTATGCTGCTAAGATCAAAGAAGAGATAGATCATCTGGTAGAAGCTGGATTCATCTATGAAGATCAATGCAGCCACAATTCGAGATAACTATCCGCTTCCTATCACAGAACATCTCTTAGAAAGAGTAGCATGCAAGGAAGTGTACAGCTTCCTTGATGGAATTTCGGGCTACAACCAAGTAGCCATAGCTCTAGAAGATCAACATAAGACAGCTTTTGCCACAAAGTGGGGCATATTTGCTTTTAGAGTAATACCATTTGGGCTTACCAATGCACCCACTACCTTCCAGAGGCTGATGTGTCACGTGTTTAAAGAGTTCTTGAGAAAGAATTTGGAGGTCTATGTTGATGATCTCTGTGCTCATTCCAACATTAGACAGACACATATACCTGAACTCAGGCAAATCTTTGACAAGTGTAGAGAGTATCAAGTCTGCCTGAACCTAGAAAAGTGTGTTTTCATGGTCAGGCAAGGCAAGATTCTAGGACACATAGTGTCAAAGAATGGCATATCCACCAATGAAGAGAAAGTAAGAGCCATCGCTGAGCTACCTAAGCCAAAGAATATCAAGGAAGTACAAGCTTTCATGGGGCATTGTGGTTATTACCGACGCTTTATACACATGTACGCCAAGCCTCTGTATGGACTTTTGACTAACTTTGAGTGGACCGATGAATGTGAGAATTCCTTCAATGAGCTTAAACGGCGATTATGTTCAGCACCAATCTTGACCACGCCAGATTGGAATAAGCCTTTTCATGTTCATGTAGATGCATCCAATTATGCTATTGGGTGTGTACTTGCACAACCTACGGGTGAAGGTAATATGGATCTTCCAATTGCCTATGCTAGTCGACAGTTGAATGCAGCCGAACGGAATTATACCACCACTGAACGAGAGGGATTAGGCATGGTATATGCAGTTAAAAAGTTTAGACACTATTTGCTTGCAAATAAGTTTAAATTTTTTATTGATCATCAAGCATTGTTGTACTTGGTAAACAAACCATGCAATACAGGTAGATTAGTAAGATGGTTTCTCTTACTAATGGAATACGACTTCAAGGTTGTGGTGAGGAAAGGGAAGACCCACTTGAGAGCAGACCATCTCTCTAGGCTCACATCGGGAGAAGCCCCACAAGGAGTATCAGATGACCTTCCTGATGCTTACTTGTTTAATTTGGATGTTGTACCTCAATGGGCTAAGCCATTAGTGCCAGTATTGACATACCGGCCTAACCACCCAGTCATAAACACTCAAGGTAGAGAGGTAGTAAAAGCCCAGAAGTACCACATCATGGCAGGAAGCATGTACAAATAAACAGATCAAGGGATCCTAGCTTGTTGTGTGGAAGAGGATGAGTATGCTAAATGGTTGCAATTGGCACATGTAGGTGCATTAGAGCAACACTACTCAAAACAACGAACCCTACAGACACTAAGGAGACTCCGAGTGCATTGGCCTACTATGGAAGCTGATGTACATAAGATGTGTAAAGAATGCCCAATCTGTTGCACTAAACCACCTGTGGAGCATGCTACTCTTTATCAAGTGTCCATAGTGCTAGATTGGAGTGAACCATTAGTAGATTTCCTGAGGACGAGAACATTCCCTCAAGATATGACACTAGCCAGACAAAGAAGTCTAGAACAAGAAGCCCTAGATTACTCACTCATTGGTGATAATCTATACAAGCGTGGTAAAGATGGTTACCTGAGACTATGTGTCCATGAGAGCGAATATCTCAAGATCTTGGAAGCAGCTCACCAAGGTGTAGCAGGAGGACACTTTGGACCTGATCGGGTGATCAAGGCAATACTATTTGCGGGCTTCTGGTGGCTGACCCTTCACATGGATGCACATACCTATGTGAAACGGTGTGATGTCTGTCAGAGAACTCAGTACCCTATACGCAAGGATGAGATGCCATTGAAACCCATGATGGGTGGACGTGCATTCTCTAAGTGGGGAATAGACTTTGTAGGTCCTATTAATCCCCCAGCCAAGGGTTCACATGCTGAGTATATCATTGTGGCCATAGACTATCTAACCAAGTGGGTAGAGGTAAAAGCTACGGCAAAGAATGATGCTCAGACAACTACTAAGTTCCTATTTGAGAATGTGTTCACAAGATACGGGCTACCTATAGAGTTGGTAAGTGATAGAGGAACTCACTTCTTGAATGAAGTTATTGAAAATCTCCTCCAAGAATTCTTGGTAGTACACAAGAAGTCTGCTCCCTATCACCCACAGGCTAATGGGCAAGCCGAAAGCATAAACAAGATTCTATGCAATGTGCTTACCAAATTGGTGAATAATAAACGCTCTGATTGGGACAAACAGCTACACCATGCTGTTTGGGCATACTGAGTGGCCTATAAAATGGTACTCCAAGCCACACCCTTTCAGATGGTTTTCGGTCAAAATGCAGTGCTACCTCTTGACTTCTTGATTCCCACATTGAGAATAGCACAAGAGCATGAGTGGACGGGTCATGAACTCTCTTCGAGAATTTTTGACCTTGAACGATTAGGTGAAACAAGACTAAGAGCTGCAGTAGGAATATATGCAGCTAAGAAGAGGCAGAAAGTGTACTTTGATGCCCATGTGAAGGATAAAGGATTGAAAGCAGGGGACCTAGTTTTAGTCTACACTTTGAAGCAACATGCAAGAAAATTAGAGAAACGTGGCTATGGACCTATGATCATAAATAGGATCTCAACGAGTGGAGCAATACAACTGGCCACCTTAGAAGGTGATATTCTTCCGAGCTACATCAGTGGGTGCAGAGTCAAGTTGTATCAGGAACCTCTCACAGAAGAAATGCTAAGTCGACTCAACACTGCTAAGAAACGCAAAGAAGAAGAAAAACGAGTTCGAGAAGAAGCTCAAGCAGAAGCTTTAGAACGCATCAAAAGGACGAAATTGAGACGGCAGGGTAGGGATCAACCTAGGACGGGTGCCTATGAGGATCCAGGATATCATGTGGCAATGTGTGAAGTCTCAGGAATAAGTTCCCAAAGAATAATCGATCGACGTCCTTTTGTGACCTTAGAGATAGGACAAGGAGTTAGTGCAAAAATTGTGTGAGCATTGATTGACTCAGGTGCAGCCACTAGTGCGGTGAGACTTTCTTACTGTCGGGAATTGAAATTAAAAGTCAATCCTATAGAAGCATATCTCATAGGATTGGGAGGTGTGGAAACCCCTTGCATGGGTGAGGTGGAACTTCCCCTCTCCATTCAAGATGTTCCAATGACAGTTAAGGTACTAGTGTGTCAAGATGAGGATCTCACTGAGCCTCTGGTTTTGGGTCAAGATTGGATCTATGACCATGCAGTCAACTTAAACCTAAGAAGTGGACTTCTTCAGGTATGGGTAAATCAGAGTCGAATTACAATTGAGTTAGATAATGGAGCACTCAAGGAACTAGAAAAGGCACAGACTCCTGGTCCTTCCAGGGGTACACATGAAGTTGACCCTGTTGTTCTTGTCCAAAGCTATGTGATGCAGAGGAATGGTGATCTCAATAAAGAAGTCAAGGCCTCAACGGAACTCCCTTCTTTTCCAAAGGCCAGAGGGAGGCAGCAACCAAAGGCAGATCAATTACTGAAGACTACCTATGCTGGAGGCCAAAAGAACGTGCAAAGCAGAATGACACAGCCATTGAAACAATTATGGGTGCGGAAAGGTGAGCGGCCTATTGCAGTCAAGTCACAACAACTATCTCAACTTCCTATCAGTAATCAACGACATGATACTAATAAGAGGACTTCCAAACCTTCTTTTGAGAAAGTGAAATCTATCTGGGTACCCAAGAAGTCGATGAAGGCTGGCCCACAATCAAGACAAATTTGGGTGCCTAAGGCTTGCTTGCGGGCTCAACTAGTCCCGCACGAATCACATCATACACGACAGGGTTCACTCACTCAAGGAGCCGTTACCCACTCTTGTTTAAAACGCACGAACACACAGTCGCCCAGAAGCACGCATAGACTCACTTGTAAATGGGTCCCAAAAACGCCTCATTCCCAAGCAGACATACTCATAAAGCCCTCCAGAGTCTCCACTAAACCAAAACCGAAAGCCATCCATTGTGTTTGGCAGCCTAAAAATTGTAATAAAACCCCCGAACCCCATATGTAAATTCATCCTCACTTGCTAACTACATCACTCATACACTGCATCTTTCCATCTAGCTCGTAGAACTATCCATTCATTAACTACACACACAATCATCGAGCACTCATTGACCCACTAACCCATTACTCACCTCATGATAATGTTGTAACGGGGACAAAAAGTGTTCTATCTTGTCCATTACAATATTAACGCATGATTCTATATTCTCATAGAACCAGCAAGCAAGCAATAACAATGGCAGAAGCAGGAGGCACCAGTTCCCAGGCAGGGTCTAGCGCACAGATTGTGGACATTGAAACCCTCCTCCTTGAACCACCACTCACCGAGAGGCCTCAAGAACTTCAAGCGGTGCATGTTCTCCCTATTCAGGACCCTCCTCAGGGACACACTTCTCAAGTGGGGAAACACGCTGTCGTAGAGGGGTGTGAAGGTAGGCTGACGTTCTTCCAAAAAAATCACGCTAACCTAACCGTGTGACTGCACGCGGGGTGCTTCTAAGTATGCCTAGGGCCTTCGGTTGCTTTTTCAGTTTAGGTGTGATAAAAACCTATATCTTTCTAATATATAGGAGTGCAAAATAAGAACTAATTATTTAGACTAGGGACCATAAGGACGAGCGTTTCTATACTGTTCTATAGCTTCTAATTGATAAGACATAACTAAGTTCTCGTTTGTAATTTTATCTTTAATAAAATCAACTTCTTCGTTCTCAATTTGATTTGGGTTAGGTTTTCTAACTAAATTAGGTGGAAATAAGTCTGTTTTGTCCTCCGGTTCAAGCAAAACTATGGTAATTAAAGGTAAAATTCTAGAAAGAAGACGATCATAATCTAACGTGTGTAACGTTTCGTTAACTACTTTATCTTTAATAATCTCAACTTCTATATTTTTGTTATTATTTGAACTATTAATTGTAGATGGAAGCAAAGTTCCTATAATTAAGTTTTCTAATTCTTGATTTTTAACATCAGAATTGTTTGAAGATACTAGATTAGAACTACTTGTTGATCTTGACTCTTTAGACATACGCAAAAAGTAAAGAACACAATAATATAGAGAATTTTGAAATCAATTTATTTAAATTTATACAAATTATATGGAAAATTGAAAGTACTAGAGATCTTTAAGATTTAATATTATACAAAAGCTAATACAATTCTCTTTTGCATAAACCTATACAACTTAATAAATAATCTTCAATATTGTATTTTCTGATTCTGAAATCTCGTTTGTTCGTATTCTCGTATTCTCCAATGATCTGCAAAAAGGACATTAGAAAAAAAAACATAAGTACGGTTTTAATTAACATAAAACACTCATTAATCTAATTATGTTTTTTAATGCATAAGTAAACACACCTATTTCACTCATATACTTCTACTTACATTCATATGTATACTTACATTAATATCATGCACACATGCACACCTAACTTCATAATTTACATGCATATGTAAACATCATTCACTTACATGCACATGTATTCACTTATCATATGCTACTAAAATATATTACATATGTACATGCACACACATACCAACTTATGCTTTATCACTCATGCACACATATAATCATTCTTCACATGCACATGCATACACACACATCACATGCATACCTATACATGCATATTCTCTTTCTCTCTCTTTCTCCTGTTCCTCGTATATTTCTCAATGAGCATGCGTCAAAAACCCGATGATAAACATCTTACTTCCCAATATATTTGCCAAGTTGTGCTAGAGAGTTTTAACATTTCATAAACATTCCCTTTGCGAAATGATCTTCACATGAAGTCTTCAAAACAACAGACCTCCATTTAATACTTCTTATTCTCTGAAATTTAACAATCGTGCATAGGTTGTGACATTTAGTATTGTACATAGAGCTTTGTCTATATTGACTGATTTCTCCATCTGCATGATCGCATACACTCAAACTTGCAGACTTTAAACGTTTAAACTTTATCATTTTTCTAAAACATCCCTATGGAGAAATCCATTTACGCATTAAACAAATGTCATCATGTTGTCCAAAGAACTCACAAAGAAATTCCTTCTTTGCGGTCCCGGGATATCAAGGTAGAACATTACTTTGCAGTATTCAATTAGTTAATTATTTTAGTATCAAACATGCCCCATGCAGCGATCAGAGATGAAAACAGTGAGGGAAGCGATCATAGACAAGAACAGTCATCCCTTAGATTGATAGCCATCAATGCTTGTTTGATTTGATTGAATTTCTGAATATAGATTAATCGATGGTGCAACGCAAATTAAATCTTGGTCAGAATAGCATGTAGCTACATGCAGAAACGTGCATAGCTCTCTAGCCGCAGGGAAAGCAGTCGAGGGGAAAAAGATCTCTCCTTTCTTTCTCTCTCCTCTCATCTCTTTCAATGCACGGAATGAAACTCCACCACAAAATCAACATGCGACATGTTGGGAGGATCGAAGTTGATAAACTGACGTGCCTCTTTCTTGTTGCTCAAAGATACACTAATGGACTTCTCCAGCACATTGATTGAAGCTATGGCATTTGTTCCACAAAGTAGAGAAAGGGATCATGTCCTGAGACCTTCCTAGGATCATCGTTTTAAGAGTGTCTTGCTAATATAGGGTGAATGTCTTTTGCACCGCGCATGACCGTAGCCATGAAAGGTAGCTTCGCATTGAAGAGGTCGACCCTCTCTCCAAAACTGAAAGTTAGAAGAGTCCCTGATATTTCTCAGGAAGACCCCCCTTCAATATCATGCGCTGCTCCCCTCTCCTCAGACATGTAGGCATCCCACCTGGAGCAAACTATAGAGATGTTTTGTAGCTTTCTTCTCTATGAAAATCTACAAAGAAGTATGCTATAGGTATTCTGACAACAGAGCAAAAGCAATCACAAATGGACACAATAATATACTCTCTCTCTCTTCTGCGTGTGTTGTTGATCACTATGATATCTCTCCATGACCTGGCTACCATGATGTTCCCATACAATCGGACATGTCTGACAGACTAGGCTCTCCAAAATGATTCAGGAATTTCTTATCTTCTCCATGGGCAACACTCGGCCATTTCCATACATAACCTCCAACACTGCAAAGTACAAATGAAACTCCAACATTGGTCAGTGCAAAGTATATCCCTTGGGATAAAAAAAATGATACAGTGAGCTAGGTTGACCGGAGCAAATAAAAACATGTCAATCAGTATAGCCTTATCGGATGCGTCCTTTTTGCTATTTGGCTCATCAATTAAATTTTCTCCTCTCTATTGGCAACCCTCATGCAATCTATATGGGTAATGATACCTTCGGACTTGGACATTAAGGACTCTACCAAAGTCCCTAAGTTCCAAATTCATATTCCTTGTTTCTCGTATATCTTCGTTAGGTAGTGAAGGTGCTGGAGATCTAGAATCTGAAACCAGATCATGATCATTCACTACTTCTCAAGATATCGAAAGAACGTCATCATGAGAAACCAAAACGTCTTACAGCTAGAAGTCATAAAAAACAGACAACTTGAAGAAATTCATGGTTATCAATCGTGGAAGGACCGCAACCTATACACATCAATGGAGGTAAGAACATACAACTCCCATTTCTGACGTACTTGCAAAAAGGACATTAGAAAACTTCAATAAAAAATGACACATATATATATAGCTATAGTAAACTTGTACGTGTGCGTATAGATAACTAAATGTTAGAGTTAGTTAACTAGTTAGTTTAACTAGTTAACTAACATGCATACTAACTTAACTAACACACTTTTAGAGATAGACTAGAACTAACTTAAACTTTAAATCTCCTACGTATGAATTTCCTTTTTGTTTTATTTAAATGATATTTAATAAATAATTTTAGATCATTTACATAAACTAACATTTATTATATTAATTCCTTTAGTTTATTAATTAAAATTTATATTACCTTACCTTAAATATAATAATAAGATATTTAAGTTATCATATAACATATCATATAATGACACTAATATAAATAGGTTTTTTATCATTATAAAAAACTTATAACTGTTGATTCTGTAGAAGTTAAAATACCCCATACCCATTCACATGATTTCATAGATATAGTTGATTACATTCACATGCCTTTTCTCATAAATTTGCATGGGTAAACACTTATGGTTAATATTCATGCTCTTATAATGAAGATGCACTCTTTAAATGTATTATGGTTCTATTCATATGGTGCCGAATATTAACCTCATAGACTAACATAGGCATACTTACAACATATTATCACACATGCACATATATGATCACTTATGGAAAACAACTCATGGGCTTAATAAAAAATATAAGATGAAGAGTAAGAGTAAGAATCAATTATCCTTTCATTCTGCATATAATTTCTTCCTTTTCCTGCAGGTACTCAAGCGAAAAGGTTAGTCATTTTGAAACAGTGAATTAAAATTTATGTGAGAGAGATATCAATTAATCAACTTTAAATCAAATCATTTTTATTTTTCCATTTGACAATTAAGATGAGGAAATCCTTCCGACATCTGGCCCCACCAAACCTGCACATCGCCCTCGATGGGCCAACCTGCAGTTCAATAGGAAAGCAGTATCAAATTCTTTTGAAAAATATTTCTTGAACTATTTTCAAATTCATTAGGGCGAAAAACGGCCGAAAAGGGGCTGTTTGCTAATGAGAGATTAAGGAAATTGACAAATAGCGTCTTTCCACGTGTACAAGAATATAACATTGTTGTCTCTTTTAACCGTATGGAGAATTTCTTTTTTTAATACAATTTTCTTTCAAAGCGCCGCTAAAGTGATGAAGAGTCTCGTATTCAGTGTACAATTTTTTGGTTTGATGCAAAAAAAGATACTTTTGCACACTACACAAAGCATATTCTCGAATTTCCAAGAAGGAATTGATTTTTGAAGATACGAAATATTTTTGGGTTCACAAAATGTCATGATCATTCAACGACAGGGTTAACATCAAATCAAAAGTTTCCACGTGTACAAAGCCTTTTTTTCTATAAATACTGCCAAAATTTGTGAACGTCGGTTTCTCGCTTTGAACATTCTTCTTCTCCTAAGTTCAAATGGCTTCTTCTTCTCGTCGTCCTTCCAATCGCGTAACTTCATGTGAGGTTTACAACAGAAGAGAGGATTCTTTGTGGAAACCTCTTTCTGTGAAAGTAAATGACTGGGTTACTATGCTTCCTAGCTGTAGAGGTGTCCATAAAGTCAAGCGTGCCAAAAGAGACAACACAAGAAACCATTGGAAGGGACGTATTCTCAGTTTCAAATTGAAGAGATGCGGTTGGTTTGCACGAGTACAGCATGTGTACACCGCTAAGGATCTTGTTCTAGAAAATCATCTTCAATTCCCTTCGTACTGTAAGTGAAGTTTGACAATGCTCTTCTATCATTCCAGTTGATTTTGTATAATGAAACATATGTTTTTGTACTGCAGATATCTTTCCTTCCAATATTGTGGAATGGCAACCTGTTGAATGTTTAACAGGAACATTCAGAGTTCTTCATAAGGAATATGCAGAACTCATGTATGCAGAGAAATCTGTTCAATTCTTCAATAGCATAGAGTTATTTGTCCATTATGCAGATTATCAAGTGCCGTCAGGGAGGAGTTCTTATGGAATTCTTGTACACGTACCTAGTCCTTGCATCTCTTCATTAGATTGGGATGCTCCTGATCATTCAATAGTTTCAAGTTTTCTCTGCAAAATTAAATTTGACATCCAGAAGGCAATGTCAGCAGGCCGAATTTCGAGAAGGATAAAGATTCAATGGTTTTTGCCTATTCATGTCTTTGTAGCATGCTTTAAAAACATGTTATTACAGAAAACAAAAACAATGTGGTTGAATAGGAGAGTCCCTATTTCAGAGATTGATGATGTTTTAGGTAGGGAATGGGATAGCAAAGAAGTTCAAAAGCTAGGTGACATTATTTTATGCAAAGTTAGTCCCAATTCTCTTTCAATCTCATATCAGATTTGTCGACAATCTCTGGTTCTAGGATATGACTATAGAAGGTGGAAAAAAAAGCTTGGACTTTGGATAGCCTTGGACTCAGAGGAGAGCTGTCCAGAATTTGAGTTAGAAGTATTGATTCATCCAGATTTTCAATCAAGGAAAATAATTGTCACTGCAAATTGGAATCTCAGAAATGTAAGGGAGCTTCTAGAATACCTTGATGAGGTATCATCTCAGTGTAGATTCTCAATTGATGATGCAATAGTTAACATTAGATCAGAGAAATCATTATCTTGCATAAGCTGCCTGCCACCAAGGGTGATTAAGTTCCAACCTTTAAGATTGTAACAAGTTAACCCTGACATTCTTACATAATGTATCTTCATCTAATAGAAGCTTCTATTGATACTTCCATTGAATTTTCTTGGCAGGATGGTTACAAACAATGTGTGTAAAATTATTAATTTTAAATGTCTTAGATATTTTCTAGGTCCTTAATTTCATATTTCCATTGATTTTTTTTTGCAGGAGTGAATTGATGACTAAGAAATAATTATACAGGAACTTGCATAAGTTAATTCTAGATGAAAAAGAGATCTAGAATTGAATATCTAATTTCAATTTAATAATTATAGTCTATCAAAGGTGCACACTAGGCTCAGCTAAATAATTTGATTCTATGCAACTTTTTTTGTCCTCAAGTAATGCAAGAGAAATTATCATGGTACACATAACAAGTAATATAAGAGAGTGTGGAGAACTTGGTGCAAATTCCAATCCAAGGTTTGGTATTTCAATATTAGAAGAGCATGTCTTAAGGCATAAAGCAGAGGAGACGAGATAAGTGAAGACGACCGATGCAAGCGACTAGTGCAATCTGAATTTGTCGGATGGCCCTTATCGCTTACATCGGTCGTGTTAGCAAACTACCGCGAGAGAAATTATCATGGTACAAACGCAAACTACCAAGTAATATAAGAGAGTGTGGAGAACTTGGTGCAAATTCCAATCCAAGGTTTGGTATTTCAATATTAGAAGAGCATGTCTTAAGGCATAAAGCAGAGGAGGCGAGATAAGTGAAGACGACCGATGCAAGCGACTAGGGCAATCTGAAATTTTCGGATGGCCCTTATCGCTTACATCGGTCGTGTTAGCAAACTACCGCGAGAGAAATTATCATGGTACAAATGCAAACTACCAAGTAATATAAGAGAGAGTGGAGAACTTGGTGCAAATTCCAATCCAAGGTTTGGTATTTCAATATTAGAAGAGCATGTCTCAAGGCATAAAGCAGAGAAGACGAGATAAGTGAAGACGACCGATGCAAGCGACTAGTGCAATCTGAAATTGTCGGATGGCCCTTTTCGCTTACATCGGTCGTGTTAGCAAACTACCGCGGTAGACTTCAAGAAGTGACCTTGCGTAAAGATTTGACTCACGAGTATAAAAACTAGCAGCAGCGATGAAATGGATAATACGACCGATGCAAGCGATAGGGGCAATCCAAGATTCTCCGATTCCCCGTATCGCTTGTATCGGTCGTGTCCTCTTAATTCTTTATGTCCTTCTGTAACTTCTCGAATTTAAACACTTTCCAACAAGAATGAAGTAAAAAACCCACAATGCATTCATAATTGTGACATAAATAAATTTAATTGGACCATCCAGTGAACTTTTGTCAAACTCTCAAGAGGTTCAATACAATTGTGACCATCTTCCAGATGAAGATTGGCATAACTACATACAATTTGTTAAAAAATAAATATTCCAACCTCGGTTGGCTTTACAATTGATTTCAATCTACGACTCAAAAATTGATTTAACCCTTTCTATCCTTTTTAGAGCCTTGCTTTCTCTGTTGCTTCTGTCCCTTTTTGGAGGTTTCAGCTTGACTCTTTATGTTGTTCATATGCTTTAGTGGTGAGTGAAGAGGAAGCCCTTTCTTTTTATCTTCAGACTGTTTTCTATCAGGTGGAGGGGGTGGAGGTGAGTCTGGATCATGTGGGCAGATTGCATGTTTCATGATACTATTTATTGCTCTCTCTCTGATCAAGATGATCCATGCATCTGGGTAGTCTGATAAATTCAATCCAGGACTGTAGAACCTTCTTTCCAAGAATCTTACAGCATTTGCAATCACTCTCCAGCCACATGATGTTGAGTCTCTCTGCAATGGCACATGAATTTGGCTGTATCCAAATTGCTTTTGTTCATTCATTTTAGCTATTCCTGGAAAATTCTGATCAATATGCATCTTGAGAAGCTTTGCAGCACTGCATTGTAAAGTGAAAATCAAAACGGGGCATGGCTTTAAAATAGAGAACAAAATGTATAGTAACTTACACTTTGCAATTCCCATGCTGTGATGGAAGAGAATTTAGGAAAAGAGCTTGATATGCATTGAAGTCCACAATAATCAAACTCCAATGGCCCCTGTCAATGAGTTGCATGTAAATATACTTTCTTAAATGAAACAAATATGTTTCCAAAATGAAGATGAATACTTACTTTTCAATGTATGGGTAAATTACACATTCTACTTCTTCTGTAAAACCCCGTAGAAAGGACTTGGCATCTCCATGTTTATGTAAAAAACATTGTGTCACCAGAGGATCTAAAATAAATACTTTTCTTTGAACCTTTTCCTCACATTGTTGAAGAAGAACCCTACAAATCAAGAAATAAAAATGCAGTTAAGGAACTAGAAAATTATGCAAAACAAAAGCATTTTAAGGCCTCTAGATATACCTGAGTGAAATGTTGACCACACTATCTGATATTTCAAGATGAAGCTCCCTCAACATTTTGTTATCTTCAGGTCTAATGTCAAGAAACAATTCACTTTGCCATGGCATTGCAACATTAACTATAACCTGCCCATCTCCTTTCTTGAGGAGCTCTTTATTTGCTTTCTGTAACTTTTGAATCTGGGTTAAGATGGCACTTTCCTCTGTAAATAATCCCTGCTTTTTCCTCTCCTCCTCACTATTTGCTGCAGCTCTAGTCTCATGATCATGAGTGACTTGAGCGTTGATCTCTTCAATGACAACTGTTGTTTTAGGTGCTCGAGCTGGAGGTATATTTAAAATATCGAAGAATTTTTTGTCGTGGTGATCAATAGGAACCAGAGCTTTATCAAACTTATATCTTATTCTTGAAACAATAACATAATCCTTCGCCATTAAAGTTACCCTATGAGAATGAGCAGCACATAAGTAGGCATCATTCATGAAATCAATAGCAAAGTCCTCTGCAGCTTCTTGCAGGCATAGCAGTGCTTGAGTTTGCCACCTCACATTGACAAAGGATGAGGTCTTCATCAAAGAACAGAGGTTGGATGAGATCTGCTTGACAACTCTCATAAATGGAAGTCTTGGGATCAACAATCCCACAGACTTTTGGGCTCTTCTTATTTCCCTCAAAGACTTAACATGGTAGTTGACCCTTTTTTTTGAAGGCTGCTCTGGCACTTTGGCTTGAACCTTCTGGGAATTTTGCTCCTGGACATTTTCCCCTTGGGCATTCTTGTCCTGACCCTCAGGGTACAACTTCCTTGCTGTCTTTTTGGTTCTAGCCATACTCTGCAAAAAATCAATCTTTAGGCAAGGAATTAGGAAAAGTGGAATATTCCACTGTCAAAACTTACTCTCTAAAAGCTATGATCAATGACTCTTTCCACTATGAGAGGCACGACCGATGCAAGCGATAACAGTCATCCGGAAATGCCCGGATGTCCCTGATCGCTTGCATCGGTCGTCTTTAAATTAATCATCAAATATCAATAAATAATATCTGACAATGCAAAACACTCAATTATCACTAAGATAAAGATAATTGGAAAACTATAATCAATGACTCTTTCCACTATCAGAGGCACGAGATGAAAAGGAACGTCCGAGATATGGAAACCAAGACATTAAAGATGCTACCTTGCTTACTATAAAGAAAAATTTGAACAGCCAGACAGAAGAGTCAGCTTCTCAAATCCTCTACTAGCAGAACCCGCTTCCTCCTTTTTGATGGAGACCTCCCACACCTATATCTCACGAAACCCCCCACTGGTGTCCTGCTCCTCGAAAAAGATCCCCACATGCATGTCAAGGATTTGAGAAGCTGACTCTTCTGTCTGGCTGTTCAAATTAAGCAAGGCAGCATCTTTAATGTCTTGGTTTCCATATCTCGGACGTTCCTTTTCATCATAGCAAAGGAAACCAAAATTTGCAAGCTATGATCAAGGACTCGATGATATTAAAAAACATGACCGATCCAAGCGATTAGGGTTTTCCAAAAATCTCGGATGTCCCTAATCGCTTGCATCGGTCGTGTCCACATTACCTTACGTAGAGAGCGCTCTCTATAGAAATTGTGAAGTAGGCTAAAAACGTGGTGGCAATGGAACCTCGACGCTTGGCAAGTCTTGACAGAAAAAAATGAAGGAAATGAATAGGAGGAAGCTTAAATAGGTCCCAAAACTGAGTTGATCATTGTGCCACGTGGCATGCTCCGATTGGTCCACGTCAGATACCGGTTGCGAATTCCAACGTCTTTTGCCACGTGGCATGATCTGATTGATCCACGTCATCAATCCGTTGCATCGGGGAACGTACACTTTACCACGTGGCACTCTATGATTGCTCCACCTCATTCGACCGTTTCTTCCCTCCTCACTAGAGACACGACCGATCCAAGCGATAAGAGTCATCCGTAAATGCTCGGATGTCACTCATCGCTTGCATCGGTCGTCCCTGAATTCATCATCATATTTCAATAAATAGAAGTTAAAATAAAGGTAACAATGCGTTATACTCAAGCAACACAAAAGAAACCAAAATTTGCAAGGTATGATCAAGGACGATGCTATTTAAAAAACATGACCGATCCAAGCGATTCGGGTTATCCAAAAATCTCGGATGTCCCTAATCGCTTGCATCGGTCGTGTCCACATTACCTTATGGAGAGAGCGCTCTCTATAGAAATTGTGAAGTAGCCAAAAAACTTGGTGGCAATGGAACCTCCACGCTTGGCAAGTGTTGACAAAAAAAAAAAAAGCAAATGAATAGGGAAGCTTAAATAGGTCCCAAAACTGAGTTGACCGTTGTGCCACGTGGCATGCCCCGATTGGTCCACGTCAGATAGCCGTTGCGAATTCCAACGTCTTTTGCCACGTGGCATGATTTGATTGATCCACGTCATCTATCCGTTGCATCGGGCAACGTACACGTTGCCACGTGGCACTCTGTGATTGGTCCACCTCATTCGACCGTTTGTTCCCTCCTCGCCTATAAATACCTATTTCTTCACAAACTCAAATTTTCAACCTTCAGAGAATTTCTCACCTACATGTGTATTTTCCTTTCGTCGCCGACACGACCGATACAAGCGATTTTTGCCATTTGACCTACGTTGATTCGCTCTAGTCGCTTGCATCGGTTGTGTTCTCCTTATAGACATACAAGAGAAGCTGCAGCTTAGATGGAGGTAATGAATGAGATCCTTAGTGTCTCTCCATCAGAGAAACTTCTTGATTTCATGGTTCAAGAGGGTTTAAGTGTAGATTATTTTCCTGATGCAATGACCATATTCAACCCCGAAATTGATTTTGAAAAACTCTTAGAGAACTCGAAAAGTTTTCTTAAGGATGAGTGGGAGATTTTCTTGGGGTTGGTCGATGGGAGGATCCTTTCTATTTCTCAGAAAACCTATGTCCATCCTCACATCTTTGGGAAGGATCCAACAGATAGGGCTAAAATCACAAGAAAATGCAGAAGGATATCCCCTTTGCCAGGGAAGCTTGATTTTTGCCCAGAGCATGAAAAGGACTGCTGCTTGCTCCCTTTAAACATTGCTTTCTTGATATGGCTTGATCATATCTTAGTTGAAAGGGAGGAAAATGTTCATGATGAAGACGAGCCTTGCTTAGAGCTGGCACTTGAGGCTAGCTCAAAAACTATGAAAGGTGTCATGGAGATTGTTGAGGAGATCAATCTGCAAGCAGAAGAAGAGCAGGTCAAAGATTTTGATGTGGCCACTTTTAAAGCAGAGACTGCAATAAGGGAGCCAAGTGAAGAAGTTCAAGTGTCTGAGAAGTCCCTACTTCTCCCAAATCTACCTTTTTACTTTATCTCTGGGAAAGAGTTCATACCTCTATTTTACATTCAGGAACTTTTCAATCTAAGGGAGGACTACTGTCTTGCAGCTATAGCTGAGGCAGAAGAAGTTGCAAGGAGATTCATCAATAAGAAAGGAGAAGAAGAGAGGAATTTTTGCGTCTTGATTTGGATTTGTCTAATGAAGAATTCAAAGATTCATCACAAGCTCTTTCAAAATGCTTTGAGAAAGCTATCTCAGAGAAGCCAAAACTTGCTGATGAAGAGTTTGATGAGCATCAGAAGCAACTTGGAATATACTCGTTTGGACGTGGCTATTCATTCTTGGATGTCGCTGAGGACAAAGGAACAATTTGTATTGACTCAAAAGAGCTCATTGAGGAGGAAGATGAGGTCAAGGTATGTTGTTTGATATATTCTATCAATTAAAGTTTTGTCCGAGATCTCTATTTTTTTAAGTGAGAAAATGACCACGACCGATGCAAGCGATACAGCCTAACGGATAATCTCCGTTGGGCCTTATCGCTTGCATCGGTCGTGTTCGGACTTGAAGAGGAAGATGAGGTCAAGTATGTAGTAAAATATATTCTCACGATTTAAAGGAAAAGGAGATGAGATGGGCTTGATGCAAAATCTCTATCTTGTGTCAGTTTGTCCAAGTTCTCCATTAGAAGTGTCAGAAGTCGATCACGACCGATGCAAGCGACAAGGCCCATCAGATATTTTCCGTCGGTCCTCATCGCTTGCATCGGTCGTGTTTGGACTTTAGGAAGATGACTTCAAGGTATGCAGTTAACTATATTCTCAAGAACTTTAGGTTAAGGATTTGAGATGGGAACAATGCAAAATCTCTTTCTTGTATCAGATTTGTCAAAGTTCTCCATTCGAAGTGTCAGAAATGGATCACGACCGATGCAAGCGATTATGCCCATCGGATATTTTCCGCTGGGCCTCATCGCTTGCATCGGTCGTGTTTGGACTTTAGGAAGATGACGTCAGGGTATACAGTTAACTATGTTCTCAAGAACTTTAGGTTAAGGATATGCGATGGGACCAATGCAAAATCTCTTTCTTGTATCAGATTTGTCCAAGTTCTCCATTCGAAGTGTCAGAAATGGATCACGACCGATGCAAGCGATTAGGCCCATCGGATATTTTCCGTTGGGCCTCATCGCTTGCATCGGTCGTGTTTGGACTTTAGGAAGATGACGTCAGGGTATACAGTTAACTATGTTCTCAAGAACTTTAGGTTAAGGATATGCGATGGGACCAATGCAAAATCTCTTTCTTGTATCAGATTTGTCCAAGTTCTCCATTCGAAGTGTCAGAAATGGATCACGACCGATGCAAGCGATTAGGCCCATCGGATATTTTCCGTTGGGCCTCATCGCTTGCATCGGTCGTGTTTGGACTTTAGGAAGATGACATCAAGGTATACAGTTAACTATGTTCTCAAGATCTTTAGGTTAAGGATATGAGATGGGACCAATGCAAAATCTCTTTCTTGTATCAGATTTGTCCAAGTTCTCCATTCCAAGTGTCAGAAATGGATCACGACCGATGCAAGCGATTAGGCCCATCGGATATTTTCCGCTGGGCCTTATCGCTTGCATCAGTCGTGTCTCTTGCTTTTCTTTCTAATAGTTTCAAGTTACTTCACATGTTTTCTTAAGTGTGCTTGCACTTCATCTAACCATGTTTTTCATTTTTATCACAGTTAACTTTATTGGATGAAGACAATTACCTTGGCAGGGGCAAGGGAACAAGAAAAGCCTTAGAAGAGAAAGGAAAAGCAAAGGTGGATATTCATTCTATTATCCACTACCTTCCAAAGTTGGACCCAGCCACTTTTTGTGTTATTCACAAGCACTATAGTGAGGAGCCAGACTTTGGATTATTCTGCTTGAGGACTCTATCAAAATACATGGGTTTTACTCCAATACCCTTTAATGCTTTCAGAGTTTTACTGCTTGAAAGAGCAACTGCATTCAGAATTTTTGGATATGCCCCTGGACTCAATGCTTCAAGGGCAGGGTACTTTCTTTGTTATTCAAGCTATGCAATGGCTGCAGGGGTGTCAAATTTAAAAAGCATTGCTGGATACAGGAGAAAAGAGTTCCTGAGATATAGAGGTGATTTGCCAGAGCCAAGCTCTTTCAAAAGGCTCAAGGAATGACTTGATTTTTTCAAATTCTATACTCAACAAATGTACATATACAGAAATTGCCCAATGTGATATAAGACATTGCAAATTGATACATGATTTGATGCAGTTTGTGATATTGATACATGATTTGTCTGGAGATAGCCATATCCTTCTGATTATATTTGGCATGAGGTCCTTTGTAATTGTCTTCTAAAGAGCTTGAAGGTCTGCAACTTGAGTGATGCTTAACTACTTCATGTACCAGAGCATCCAAGGAGATATCTGCACAAGGTAGTTCTGGAGGAGAAGACTCCTGCATATGGTGAGCTAAAGAGAATATGTGAAACTCAGATTGGTGAAGTTACACGATGTTGCTTGCCAAGGAATATAAAGCAATTCAATTCTCAGTATTTCCTGAATGGAACAGTAGCACTGGTGAATGGTCTATGTCAATCAGCATGGTAATCTCTTAGGAACCGGCACGTGTCCAATATTCCTCTGAGTGTCAATATAGGGAAGTGCACGTGCATGAGCCCAAGCTCAAAAATGCACATTGTTAGTGACAAATGTTGCTTTGAAAAGAGGAGAGGTCCTTTGTAATTGTCTTCTAAAGAACCAATCAAAAAGCTCTCTGAAGGCATTGCTCTTTGTTACTCCTCCTCCTTTCCTTGTACACCTAAAGAAGCTTGTCCTTGCTTGATAATGAGATTTTTCCATGCCTTGGGTGTTCCACATGGCAAGTGGTTCTTTTTCTGCAAAGAATGCACCATGCACAAGAAGAATATGCTGGAAAGCAGAAGAATTTCATTAGATCTTTATTTCAATTAAAAATAAATAAATTGAATAAAATATCTTTGGAGCTCACCAAGTAGTATGTTATGTCTTTGGCACCCCATGCCTCTATGATGGTTTCTATAAGCTCTGTGGTCGCCTTTCTGAAATCTGTCACATAACTTTTTGATGTTACGTGCTGCCTCATGATCTTTAAAAGATTATCTAGTTTGACCCACACCTCCATTCTCTTTTTTGCTATTTCTGGTTTGCTTTTTACATTAGTCGTGACCTCACAAAATGTTTTCCATGAATTCCACATGGCATTAAGTTGTTTGCCATCATGGTTGCTGAAGAATCTCCTTGCTTTTGCACCTCCCATTGAGACATCCTGTAAAACATCACCTGTATTTTGTGAAAGCTTTGGATCTTTTCTTAGATGAACATCACCACCATGAAACCCCATTTCTGAAAGAAGACATTCACATTTTTTTATGCATTCATCTGCAAGAGTTGTAGGCTTGATAGAATATGCATAATCCAAGTGAAGACGGACCAACTTGTCAATGATTCTTAACTCTGCATGTAGTGTACATATGTGTACATTTGTCAATGCTATTGGAAGTATGGGATCCCAAATCATTGAAGAAGATGAGTAGTTACGAAGAATAACATTTTGTCTAGAAGGAGCCTCTTCACCCTCAGCTCTAGTAATCCATCCATTTGTGCCTGGGCTTTGCATGCAGTACAAGCAAGGGTATTTAGAATTTGCTCCCCCACTTATACCAAACATGCATTTGAGTGTCTTTAGGTCTCCACTCAAATGCCACTCAACTTGAAAGTTTCCGTAGTCTTTGACATTCAACAATTCTCCTGCATGATGCCCTTGGATAACATTTGGAATGTTTGTCCTGTGAGAATAACCATTTAAGTGTTTTATGGCTCTCAGATGGAACTTGAGCACAGCCAACCCACCATAACTCCATTTCTGATTGTACTTTGAGAGATGGAGTATCCAATTTCCCAAGGCTATAGTCCAAAGCTTTGTTCATCAGTGCAATGCTTTATTCTCTCCATCTTTTGATGTTTTTTAAGCTCAGCTTCATCAAGTTTGATTACAAATTTCAATAGACCAGAACATTCATGCTCTTTTATATTATAGAACTGAACCATGTATGTTTGAAGTTTTATAACATCTATCCATATGTTTGTTAAATGCATTGTAAGTGAAATGTAACTTTTGTTTTCCTACTTCGTAAGGCATGTTACCGTGAATATGTTTATATTCACCAAATACTTGATGTGATCTTCTTATTCAAGCAGAGCCGAAACTTTCCTACATGATGGGGTCTAGGCACTCCAAAACTTCTAACTTTGTTTAAATTTTAAAAATTCACACCAAACTTTTGAAATTGCTCTATAACCTTTCCTACTCACTCCGACACTATCACAAATATTTTGAATTTGAGATGGTTCTAGTAAAAGATTCATTTCTGTCATGAGTTTTTGAAAAACAAAAGCGTTTCAAGCATGTATTTTCATTTAGTTTCAATAGTTTTTAAAACATCATTTTGACTCAAAATTTCATTACAGAAATGTATGCGCTCAAAACTGCTCGACATATTGAAACCTAGCACATTTGTCACATGATCTCTAACATTTCATTCTTTTCTTTTTCTGGCCAGATTTTTCAGTCAAATCTAAAAAAGGTTTTACTCGTTTTGACCGCATTCTCAAACCTATAGGAGTTTCTTTCAATTTTTTAAAAGACTCTAACTGAGAAGATAAAGTGGATAATTTGTTTTCTAGCTCCCTAATATGTAAATTCTTCTGGTGTAGTGTGTTTTGTAAATTTATGTATTGTACATAATTCCTTGAAATTCCCAGAGCCTTGAACAATAGCCTCGTAACCATCCTCACCATCTCCCACAAATCTAATCAGATCATGAAGATTATGAAAAGGGGGGTACTTCCAGTTTGTGGATCAATTGGATAAAACTGTCCATATGTCGATATGTTTCTTGCCTTCCTTTCGCAATCCATCTACTTCAAGAGGATGAAGAGCCCTTCGAAATACGTTTCTTGTCGTCGCATACTCCTGACTAACTGCAATGTTGATATGGAACTTTTTACAATGATTTCGAATGTTTGAAAGCTCAGGGAGAGTATTTGGTTAACGTTCTCCATGGTCTGCTATGAAAAATGACCACAAGTGTCTAAAATGACGTGAAAGGGAGAAACAGGCTTGCTATGAAAAGTAAGAAAAAGAGCGCAAAACGTGATCAGCACACATTATATAGGTCCGTGAACAAGAGGAAATTCAACTTTTGAGGCGTAAGATATCACACAAACTTCGAGGCGTAAGATATCACACAAACTTTTCATGATTATATGATACGAGTTTCTCTCTCTTCAAAATTTGCATAAGATACGTTTTAAATGAACTTACACGGAATTTCTTAAAGGATTTGACAACTTTAATCCCGATTAAGCACAACTAATTGAAATCCTTACACGGCCCTTTTTGGGCCGTTTTTTTTTCGCCC
>CM035414.1:62927843-62942843 GCA_020310875.1 Ceratopteris richardii | reverse complement strand
ATTATAGATGTGAGCCAATAACTACTTTGTAGTGATTCAAAGTATTTCCAGCTCATTGCTTTAATTTTTGATTTTGAACAGGTGTTCTGTACAAAAAGTAAACCAAACTGCAATGCATGTCCAATGCGGACAGAATGTAAACATTTTGCAAGCGCCTATGCAAGGTAGAATATTCATAATGATGGACAACTTATTTGACTTCGATTTATGCTGCTGAATCTTATTTGCCAATCACTGATCCAATAGAAGTTTGCATATACAAGCTGAACTTACAATGGATAATTATATCGCTGATCTCAGTATACTCTTAACCCGTGCCTCTGTTTGCAGTGCCAAACCTCTATTGACTGGTTCAAATTCAGATCAAAGTAATTGGTTGTATGCAAATGGGGCATCAAACGAACTTCCAACCCTGGGATTAGATGTAGCATATTTAGAGTATTCACAAGTCAAACCTGCTGATCTGTGGCATTCACAGGAGGCTCCAATTGTTTCAGAATTAGATAACAATGCAGAATTTCTATGTAATGATCTCGGTTATTCAAATGACCTGTTTTTTGTGGAGGAACCAACGTCATCAGATGAAGCAGATGTGGAAGACACGGGATATATTTATGATGGTCACAATGTTTCTTCTGAAGAACTATTTCATGATAATTACTCTATGGGCTTTGGAAGCACACCCAAAGAATCGAGCAGTTTCACAGAGTCTCAAAGAAGCATTAATCTAAATGCAGTATGCACATCCAACCCTCAGTTGTCTTCAGATATACATGAAGATTTGTCTTGTATATGTGCTCAGAGTACGCACATTGCTGAAACTCCTTCCAGAATGCCCTGCTGTAGTACTCAATCTATTATGAGCTTTGATAGCTCAACTAACAAGGGTGCATACCCTACTGATCTTGTAGTGGAAGTATCTCAGACAGCTATTGTTCCTATACCTGAGGCAGCACAGATTCCTGCACCGAAATTGAAGAGCATTGGTCGCCTTCGTACTATACATTATGTGTAAGTTAACTCATCATGCATTTTCAGCTGAGGATGATTTGCTGGCAGAAGCCAGCCATTCTTATTAGTTCTGCATGTACTGAAGGTTTATCATTGCAGATACGAGCTTCCTGATGATCATGAACTTCTGAAGATGGTAAACCAATTCTGGAAATGTGGTCTGGTTTGCAGGTTTATCCTTTTAACCTCAAAATTTAGGTTTGATTGTGCTTTTCTTGGGAATCCAAAATAGCTGCAGGCTGATGCTCGTCAAAAGGATGATCCCTGCTGTTACTTGCTTGCAATCTGGAGCCCAGGTTGCTACTGAAACCTGCCTGGAAGCATTGAATTGAATTTTACGAATCATTTCTTGAACTTTCTATGGTTTACTGATCCAGGCTTGCATGAAACTTGAATGCAAAAGTTATGAGTCTAACTCAATTTCAACAAATTTTCTACGTTCTTATGTGGAATTAGATTTCTATTTGGCTCATTTAACAGCTTTTTAACAGGAGCAAGCAGCAGAATGCTGTCCAAATTATGTTCTTTCCATATTAAAGCATTTATTTATATTCAGTTTTTACATCCCTTTCCCATTGCGCATAAAATAAAGAAGCAGTTATTTCAGGGGAAACTCCAGAATCGCAACAGGAGATTGATGAGCTTTGCAGGGATGATTTTTCTGCCTTCACTGTTGGCAGAGCTGATGAAAATGTCTCTGGCACTTTACTGGTAACCTCACTTATTCCTTTGTCTTTACCAAGGCTTTCTTATTTTGATGGATATTAGGGGCCTGTTGTTTAATCAAAATGGCTGACTTTATACACTGCTAGTTAAATCATGTTTTCTAGATTGTAAGAAAAATGAGCTGGATATTTATTTGAAGACTGATAGTCTGGCCCACGAAAAACATCAAAGAATTTTCTCACGTCTGTGTAACCATGAACATAATATTCTTAATCAAGGTTTCTCAGTTATGTTATAAAATAAAAAACAATAACTTGTGCACCTGTGTGGAGTTAAATTAAGAAACTGTCGATGCAACAGTTTTGTAACCAATAAATTAAAATACGTTGTAACAATCAATGTTTGTCACATGTATTTGAAACGTCGCTCTAGATCTTGTACAGCATAACCAGATAGATTTTGGGTGAACTGTCTTGATAATACTTTACTTTCCTGGGGGCAATGCCTCTAAAGGGCAACGGTTATGCTTTTGGATTTAGAGGAGCTGTATGATCATGTGAAGTTCTCCTTTTGTAAGGGTACACTGTGGCCAGATGAATTTCAGAAATGACTGTTCTAAAAAGAGGATCCAGCAGCAGAGTCACTGCTGGTGATATCAGTGAGTTCTTTGCAGAGTGATCCAGCAAGACAGGGCTGTCTGCTTGTTCCTAATCTGGTCTTATTTGTTGCTGAGGATTTGAGTTTCATTGGGCTGCGGCACTTTGGTTCAGAGGTATTCAGCTTCCTTTTCATGAGGAGCCTCTAGATGCATAATTTCGTAGATGAAACAGCAGTCTATCTTGAGGGATCTATTGAGAACCGCAAATCGTCTCAGAAACTGAATGAGACTTTTTGCAGTGCTTTTGGTGCCCTTATAAAAAGAAACTAATTTTAAGTATGGACTGCCACAGGAGTCACAAGTGTCCCCATGTTTGCTCCCAGTGGACTGTTTACTTTGATCCCAAAGGAGACAGCTGCCTAGTCTTTTGGATCTCATGCTGGTGCAGTGCTTCAGATCTCAGCTTGGTCTTCTCAGAATTAGGAGGAAACTTGTCTCATGCTGGTGCAGTGCTTCAGATCTCAGCTTGGTCTTCTCAGAATTAGGAGGAAACTTGTGCACTGAAGCTCTGTCAGGCTTTCTTTGGCAAGGAGAACAGTGTTGGCTAGTCATGTTCTGTTGATCATGATGCAATGCATTGTTAGTTGGTGGGCCTTTTTTTGTTTCTGTATTTGGGCCAGGTGCAGTGCCTAACAGGAACTCATGATCTAGCTGCAGCTTTGTTGGTGGCTTGGGATTTGTTCACCTTACCTACCTTGGAAATGGGCAAAGATTGATTTCCCTAGTAGGGAGTATCATCGTGATGGCCAAGCTAATCCTTAAGGGCCTTAGCCAGGTAGTGAGCCCTGGCACACACGTGTGCACACACACACACACACACACACACACACACACACACACACAGGTAGTCATGCACAGCTGGAGTGACTCCTCTATCTGGAACTGTGCTCGTAGGTATGAGTATGCTGGGCATCTGGTAACCAAGTGCTCCTCACTCTCTATCTCTGTATGGCATACTTGGCACCACCTTTCCTCTCGAGGAACTTCTCTATCCCGATCCCTCTCGATCTTGAGCTGATGTGATGAAACTCGAAGGTGCCCAATGACGAATCGGAGGTGGTGTGGTACGTATGTCTGCATGTAATGTGGAATCTCAATGAAGCCCTGGTCTGAGATCTGTAGAAAATGCTCATGGTAGTGGAGCATTTTCGGTGGCAATGTATCCCCTGGGCTGACCCAAGTCCTCTGTGTGTATATGTACCATATCTCCTGACGAATGATCCTATTCCTCTCCTGGTGGGAGAGCGAATAGGTGGGGGCCTGGGAGTCATACTGTGCAGGTGGTAGTCTGTCTATATCAAATCCATGGTGGGCCAGCCAATCCCGTGTCTGTGTGTATCATGAGGTGTCTCCTGCCAGCGCCATATCGCGTGATGCCTGGAAAGCTCTGTAAGTGATGCACTCTGTGTCCATGCTCTGTATCCTTTGTAGTAGGCATGCCGTCTGGAAGAGTGCCTCTACTAGCATTGGTGGTGCAGCAAGCTAAGCTCTGCCCTGATGATATCATGGGGTACCGAAGATTTGCTGCGGATGAGTCTGGCAATCATGAGAATCTGCAGCCTCTCCAATTCTGTTCATGAGGACACAGCTGATCCGGGTCCCCTTATGGCTGCTCCATACATGAGTGCTGTAGAAACCAGAGTGTCGAAGAGCCACCCCTGGGGCTCCTGAAAATATGCTTGGGGGCACTATCTCTCCATCAAAGCTAGTGCTGCATATCCTCGTGTGATGCGATCGCGGGCTACTTGAGACATGGAGAAAACCCGAGAGACTGCTGTGAATGTTACTTCCATGCAGATGTATGATCCAACTACCTTGATAGGCCCACATGCTGCAGTGAAATAACTGAGTCTCTCCACCTGTGTTGATGTATGGAAGATGAGAACCTTGGTTTTACCAAGGTTCACTTATAGCCCTCTATGTGTGTAGAAATCGTCTAGGCTGTGTATGTGATGCTGTAAACCCTTGGTGTAGAGACTCTCACCAGAATCCATGTATCTAGGGCAATCCTCTCTCTGGGCTCTCATGTGACTCTATATGTAGGATGATGTCCTAACCTGTCATCACCTCCTCGAGTCTCTAGGTGTGTCCATAGGTCTCCATTGCAGTTCAACACTTCCATGCAGATCTCTTCTCATGTCCCATAGGAGGTGAGTCCCAATGCAATGGCCTTGCCATCTATGATGACCCGACCTTCTCTATAGGATGCTCGTCTCCCCTCTTTGCGGGCTTGGTCCACCCTAGGCATATATGCATGCCTGTGTGTGACTTGCATTTTGGTGAGGTCATCATCGAGGTAGATGGATGGACCTTCAAGCCCTTGTAGGATCACCCTTTTGCAAAGGAAAGTAGAGAGTGACATGCCATTGCGGAAGTGGAGGATGAGGGCTCGTTGCTTGGTGGCATTTTTACCAGCCCTCAATGCTTTAGTGAAGGGAGATGGTTCCCCGTTCTTGTATCCGAGCTTGGTACATAACATCTTCCCATCCTCCTTTGAAGTAGAACCTTCTCTCTCTCTCTCTCTCTCTCTCTCTCTCTCTCTCTCTCTCTCTCTCTCTCTCCCCCATTCTTGTGACTCGTACATTGAGGCATCGGGCTTGGCTCATCCTCTCCTCCTCGATGGTGTTGTGTACAAGGAGAGTCTCTTCTTTATGTGCCTCTTCTTGGGCCTCTTTCTTGATGTTTCTTTTGACTACCTCCACCCAGCCCTCTTTGGTGGCTTCGAGTTTGTCCTCCATGTGCTCCGTTAAGGCTTTTGTGATTTCTTTTTTAAGGTCTTCCTTGGTTGTATGAATCTCACCTTCCTCGGGGGAGAACGATGCCACCGTTGCCTTGTTGAGGGCTATCTCTCCCTTGAAAAAATCTCGCTCTTTTTTCCATTCCTCTTGTGCTGCTTCCCAGATTTCTTTTTTCGTTGTCCTCTCCTTCTCTTTATGGAGTGATTCAGTCTCCTTTTCGAGCTTGGATAGGGAGGAAATGATGCCATTGATGGTGGAATCCATGAGTTTATTGTTGTCCTTGAGAAAGTTGTGGAATTTATCTTCTAACTTCAGTAAATCCTCCTTGTCCATGTGTCCCCCTCTTCTCCTTGTTTTCAGAAATCGTGTCTTAGGGTTAGGATTAGAGAGAGAGAGAGAGAGAGAGAGAGAGAGAGAGAGAGAGAGAGAGAGAGAGAGAGAGAGAGAGAGAGAGAGAGAGAGAGAGAGAGAGAGAGAGTTCAATGGTAATGGGCTGGAAATGAGGAGGTAACAAGCTGGGAATGAGGAGGTAAGGTACTTACGAAGTGAAAATATGGGTAGAGAAACAAGAAAGCATACAGGTAAGGCTGAATTTTTTCAAAACACCCTTTCTTTTTAGGAGAGGGAATACGCTGGATTTTTTCGAAGTGCACTTCCTCTTTAAGAACTCAGTTTCCTTCTTTCCTCTATGTGCACGAGCGCGCATGCATGAGTGAGCACATGAATGAACGAGTGTGTGAGTGGCCGCATGAGTGAGCAGGCACGTTGAGTGCATGGGGGGGGGGGGGGGAGAGAGAGAGAGAGAGAGAGAGAGAGAGAGAGAGAGAGAGAGAGAGAGAGAGAGAGAGAGAGAGAGAGAGAGAGAGAGAGAGAGAGAGAGAGAGAGAGAGAGAGAGTTGATGTACTTTTGAACAGATTCCTTGCAGAACTGCAATGCGTGGAAGCTTCCCTTTGAATGGAACATATTTTCAAGTGAATGAGGTTATCTTTAGGGAGTTTTTCTGTCCCTCACTAATATAGAACATGATATCTTCAACTGAGATTATTCGTATTTGCATTTCATTAAAGCATACTTCATATATTACTCAAGCAGGTCTTTGCAGACCATTCAAGTAGTTTGTGTCCTGTTCAAGTTCCTCGATCTCTTATTTGGAGTTTACGAAGACGTTTTGTTTACTTTGGCACATCCATACCAAATATATTCAAAGGTACTCGCACAAAATTTGGTTTCCAAGAGTTCTGGTATATTTTGATTAAATGCTTAGAAAATGCTTAATCACGGACGCCATAAGCTCAGTTTTTTTGCAATTGAATTTTCGGAGCTGATAGGAGAAACGGATCTTGCATTTATTGAAATTTTGAGATGAACTTCATGATTTGCTACAGGTCTTTCTAGAGAAGAAATCAAGGACTGTTTCTGGCGAGGTGAACATTGCATATCCCTAAATTGATTTTACTGCATGTTTCTTCATTGTTGCTCAGAAAGTATTGATACCTTTAAAAGTTGATCATCACCAAAGAGCAGCTTTCATTGAATAGGGGAGATAATTTTGCTCTATTTACAGTTCCAGATGGTTTCTGGCAGAATTATTGGTAGCATTTAGTTTGGATGAGTCCATTCTTCATCTTCAGGACAATTTCTAAATAATGAAGATGATACATCCTCTATGTGCATTAAGTAACTGGAAGCAGCACATAGTAGAACTCCATAGCAAAACTCCGTCAAAATGTTTTCTGGAGGATCATTACTGCTGAAATCTTTTAATTCTTTGAGACTTCTGGTCTTTGGCAGGTCATGTCTGTGTAAGAGGATTTGACCGCAAAACACGGGCTCCTAAGCCACTGGTGTGTAGATTGCACTTTCCCATAAGCAAACAGCTCCAAGGGACACGGAAAGCCCAGGGGAGAAAGAAGGAAGAAGCAGCTGGGCTCTCGTTAGAATCATCAAGGAAACAGTGCTCGACAAAACAGGTTGATTTCCTCGAATTTGAAAGGGCAAACACAACGTTGTGAGCTGGAATAGGAAACAGAGACCTGACACCTTTGTTACCGGGATGGTCATATCAAAGTGAATCTCTTGGACTTATTGTAATATTCTTTGACAATAAGGGGCTTGCTGTAGGGCATTTCTGAGAGGTCAGGTCAAACAAAGTAACAGACATTTTCCTAATCTTTACATGCAAGCAGACATCGGGCACATAATTCTTGGATATTGTTTTTGGGTTCCAGTTTGTTATGCAACAAGTGGAATGCAACTTCTTATGCAAAAGAGGAATGCAACATTAGCTTCCAATCGAGATGACCACCAAGCCATTCCAATTTTTGCTAACGCATGTGCTTCCAACAAAGGTCCCTGCAAAATTCAATGATGAAGTGGAAGTTTTTAGTTTGATATCGATTCATTGGATGAATTTCAGGTTGCAAATAAGATAGCATGTTGCGGTGCTCACATTGGCTTGAGACGGCTCAAGCAGGTATGGTCAGCCCAACTTTATCAAGTGGAAGCGAGTCTGCAGATGGTCCTGAATTGCTTGCTCTATTTTGTAACACCATTTTAAAATTGAAAACAGTAATGGATAGCAACTGCAGAGATCGACATCTTCTGCTTCTTGCGATAAATCCTAGGGACCAACTGCTTATCTGATGTTCAAGGTGTATTTAATGATTTTTGTCATGATACTCAGATATGAGTACTGTCTTAGATTCGTATGCTCAGCTGTCCTTGTCATGAGTCAGATAGCATAGTTGATCTATCTGCGGAGGTGATTGAGGGGAAGAAAACAGTGTGAATGAAAGGTTGTGCCCTGATTACCTCTTCATTTTAGTCATCATAGGTAGGACGAAACAAGATTTATGAGTTCAATCATGGGGGTAAAGAAACTTTGAAGTGTTCTATACCCTCAAAGTCAATTGAAAGTTTTTGAAGCGAGAAACAAACGGCAATGGCATCTCTTGTAATTCTAATAAATCACTTTATCCTATCGCTTCAATGTCAATTGTGGTCAAGTGCAGTATGACAAAAATTTTGTGCATCACATGAAGCTTCTTAGCCATTATCTGGATATTCTAGTACAGCAAGCTCATCAGTGAATGGTAAAAGCTGCAGAATTTTCATATCTTCCTTCTATTATATCCTTAAATTACAAAACGAAGAAGCTCCGAAATTCGAGTTCCACTAACTGATGAAATTCTCCTCCGAGATAAAATATGAATCTGCCGCTGTACTGAACAGTAATATGTAACAACAGCACTCCTCACTAGTGAAAGAGTCATTTCATACTATGAAGAAGAACACAAGCGTTCCTCGCCACATACAGACACTCCACACACAGAGAGAGAGAGAGAGAGAGAGAGAGAGAGAGAGAGAGAGGAGAGAGAGAGAGAGAGAGAGAGAGAGAGAGAGAGAGAGAGAGAGAGAGAGAGAGAGAGAGAGATGAAATGAAATGATATATTTACATCTTCAAAAGGCCAAAATGACCTATGAGACCAAAAACTTACAGAACCAGTGAATTTGATACAAAGTTTGATACGAAATCCATGTATGCTAAACAACCACTCTAAAACTTAGTCTGGTAGTGAAAAAAATAGATGGAGCAGGGGGGAGGGAATATAGTCTAGAGACTCTCCACATGAATCAATGATGGCTAGAGGCTGCTAAGCAACCACTCTAAAACTTAGTCTGGTAGTGAAAAAAAACAGATAGAGCAGGGGGGAGGGAATATAGTCTAGAGACTCTCCACATGAATCAGTGATGGCTAGAGGCTTGAGTGATACACCTAATACATGGGGGATCCATAATGTGAGTGGGTAAAATACCCTAGCTACGGCACGCCTCTGCTCCATCATGCGGTCGTAGGCTGTCTAACTCGGCAGATAATGACCACCTAATACATGGGGGATCCATAATGTGAGTGAGTAAAATACCCTAGCTACTGGTGATGGGTGGAATGGGGTGTAGTATATGGTACATTGGTGGTGGTCTGAGTGCCTCTTGAAGGAAGACAACCCAGGGGGTGGTGGCACTCCTCTGCTCCATCATGCGGTCGTAGGCTGTCCTGATGCGGTAGATATCCTCCTCCTGATATAGTCGTGGTCGACGATATCCATCCATGCGTGGTCGGCGTCGTGCTCTCTGTGCTGCTCCTTGGTGGAGCGTGAGCCCTATAGATGGACCTCTCTGATGTAGCTCAGCTTGTTGAAAGAACTGAGTAATGGTCTGTTGGGTACTCAACCGTGTCTGATGTGTGGGCTGTAGTGACGGCTCTCGCCTCTCGTATGCTGCTGTGAGGAAGCGTCCCAAGTGCCGCTGGTCTCCCATAGTCATGCACAGCTGGAGGGACCCCTCTATCTGAAACTGTGCTCGTAGGTCTAAGTATGATGGGCATCTGATAACAAAATGCTCCTCACTCTCTACCTGTGTCTTGCATAGTGGGCACCACCTCTCCTCACGGGGGACTCCCTTGGACCAACCCCTCTCAATCTCGAGCTGATGTGATGAAACTCGGAGCTGCCCAATGACGACTCGAAGGTGGTGGGGTATGTATGTCTGCATGTATCTCGGAATCTCGATGAAGCCCTCGTCGGATATATGTAGAAAATGCTCACGGTAATAGAGCATTTTCGGTGGCAATGTATCCCTAGGGCTCACCCATGTCCTCTGTATGTATGTATGCAATATCTCCTGACGAATGACCGTATTCCTCTCCTGATGAGAGAGCGAGTAGGTGGGTGCATGTAAGTCGTACTGTAGTGGTGGTAGCCTGTCTATGTCAAAACCATGGTGGGCCAGCCAGTCTCGTGTCTGTGCATACCATGAGGAGGTGTCGCCTGCTAATGCCTATCACGTGATGCCTCGAAAGCACGATAAGCAATGCGCACTGTATCCATGCTCCGAAGTCTGTGTAATAGGCATAATGTCTGAAATAGTGCCTCAACTAACATCGGTGGTGCAGCGAGCTCTGCTCTAATGATATCATGTGGTACTGCAGGCTTGCTGTGGATAAGTCTCGCAATCATGAGGACCTGTGGCCTCTCCAATGCTGTCCATATGGATGTAGCTAATCCTGGCCCCCATATGGCTGCCCCATACATGAGCGCTGGCATAACGAAAGTGTCGAAGAGCCACCCCTTTGTGTGGGGCTCCTGAAAATATGCCTGGTGGCTCTGTCTATCCATCATAGCTAGTGCTGCATACCCACGTGTGATGCGGTCACGGGCTGCCGGAGACATAGAGAAGACCCCTGATGTTGCTGTAAATGTCACTCCCAAGTAAACATATGATCCGACCACCTCGATTGGTCTCCCTGCCGCCGTGAACAAACTATGTTTGCGTACCTGTGCTGATGTATGGAAGATCATGACCTTGGTTTTACCAAGGTTCACAGATAACCCTCTGTGTCTGCAAAAGTCATCTAGGCCATGTAGATGATGCTGTAGACCTTCGGCAGACTCTGAAACCAGTACAATATCATCAGCATATAAAAGAATATGGACAGTGGACCCGCATACCTCAATGCCATCACCTCCCTGCAGCTGTATGAAGTCCACTATCTCATCAATGTAGAGACCAAAGAGGGTGGGTGAAAGAGGGCACCCTTGCTTCACCTAGAGAGAGAGAGAGAGAGAGAGAGAGAGAGAGAGAGTCTATTAGAAGGTGGAACTTGAGTTATGAGACAAAATCAATGTACATGGGTTGTGTCTTTGGTCAATGGGAAAGAAAAGAAGGTAAATCAAACACTGCATTATTTGCATTTCTGTAGAATCCATGAGGGGGTATATGGAGTGCTATCCCTATGGTAGCATCCATGAGAGGGGGTATATGGAGTGCTATCCCTATGGTAGCCTGTATGCAAGGGGGTAGTACAAATATGAGAATGCATCTAAGGCCCATTTCACGTAGTAGTGGCAGAAACGATATGAAAAAATACATCTCTTCCAGCTGGAAGAACTGTTAAAACATGTGCCGCCATGTAGGTATTCACACAAGAGTATGGAACATTTGAATTCCTGTGCCTTTGCCCTATGTGAAGTAGAAAGAAACGGAACACTTTTGTATACCAAAGCGGACTTTGTATGTTTTGTTAAAAAAAATAAATTTTTAATCGAATTCTATTCCACGTGGAGGGTGAAATGTGGAGGGTGGAACTTCTGTAGGGCAGCGAAGGAGGATCGGAATAGATTTGTTGCTTCAGTACCATGAGGTGGATTATGAACATAGATGTGCCTCTGCCCTTATGTGAATAGCTATGTACAGATGTCAAACTTCTATTGAAAGAAACAAGCTTTCACCTTATGTGAAAAGCCTCGAAGTGAATGATGAGCTCCATTCAGTGCGCATGTCTGGGTGTAGTATGTGGTACATAAGTGGAGGTGGAGTCAGGGTTGCACGGATGATTGTAGTGGGATCGACCATCATCTCTGCTTGTCTCTCCTTAGTGGCTCGATGGTAATAGGCCTGGATCTCTGCAATTTGGTGCCTCTCGAATCTTGGTGTCTGCTAGGTTGTGATGCAAGGTCGTCTTTTAGCTTGGGAGGTCTCAACTAGCTGAGAATCAGCCCTCCCCGTCTCAGCTCACCCCTCTGTGTGACAATCGGTTGGGGACTGGTGCATGTCGTGGGGTGAAGAAGTCAATGATCTGTGTTTGTTTCCCTCTTGAGTTGTGTATCTCTAGTAAGAATCACCCTAGTTGACCCTATCTCTAGAGGCCATGATCTCACGAAGGGTAGGCTATCATGTAAATAGAGCCTTGTATCTACTCTTAATGTAATCATATGCACTGCATGTACATACAAAATGCTCCTCATCCTCTATCTCTACCCCATTTATCTGACACATCCTCCCCTCGAGGGGTGTCTATTGCATTGCCAATCTCAATCTCTAGTTGATGTGACGAGACTTAGTTGGCCAATGGCTACCCTCGAGTTATGAGACATGTATGTGTCCATGTACTGAAGTCTCTGGATGGACCTATAGAAAATCCAAGAGGTGGTCTCGATAGTGTGACAATTTGGATCCTAGGCTGGAATTGAACCATGTCTGATTGTGTAGGGCTTCTAGAGATCTCGTCGAAGCTCTATGTTCCTCTCACTAGGTGAGGCAAATGCAAAAAGAATCTGGGTCAAATTGGAATGGTGGTAATTTGTTCATATCCAACGCATGTCCATCATACCATGCCCTAACTTGAGAATGCCAAGCTCACTCATATCTTAACTCGAAGGCATGTATCGTTGCCTCAAACGCTCTATGTGTGACTATATCTATTGGGAGCTCCCTCATCTTCTAAAGGAAAAATATAGTTTGGAAATCGTGCCTCTACTACCATGGGAGGTGCAACCATCTCTTCCTTGACGATGTCTTGTGGAAGTGATTGTTTCCCACAAAATAGTCGTGAGATCATCCATACCTATGGCCCCTCAATCCCATTCCACTAGGTGGTTGTGAAACTTGAAGATTAAAAGCATAGCTAGTATGATGAGTGTGTCAAATAGCCACCCCTTCGTATGAGGCTCTTGGAAGTGTGCTTGATGACATTTCAGTTCTAACATGGCCAAAGTTGCATATCCCCACGTGACCCTTTCTTCGGTTGCCTGTGTCATATTGAGGGGACAAGGTAAACTCGTGAATATGACTCCTAAATAGACATATGAAGTGCCCACCTCTATCTATCCATCCATGGTTGTGAATCCCATTGCATTTCTCATCATAGGAGAGGTGTGGAAGACATGACCTCGGTGTTGCTTAAGTTTATTGTCAACCCCTTTTGTGTAAAAAATCTCATTCTAGGCACCCATGTGGTGTTGTAACCACTCAGGGACTTTCAACTCAACACGATATCATCAATGTGTACAAGTGTACTTGCATTCCTCATCATAGGAGAGGTGTGGAAGACATGACCTCGGTCTTGCCAAGGTTTTTTGTCAACCCCTTTTATGTACAAAATCTCATCCTAGGCACCCATGTGGTGTTGTAACCACTCACGGGACTTTCAAATCAACACAATATCACCAATATGTACTAGTGTACTTGCGAGGTATCCTCCCTTTTCTCAAGCCTGTAGGATGTAGTCCTCAATCTTGAGG
Organism: Ceratopteris richardii; assembly: GCA_020310875.1. NCBI lineage: Eukaryota > Viridiplantae > Streptophyta > Polypodiopsida > Polypodiales > Pteridaceae > Ceratopteris > Ceratopteris richardii. The sequence continues at coordinate 62,929,691 of CM035414.1, read as the reverse complement.
ATGTAAAGCCCAAATAAGATGGGAGAGAGTGGACAACCTTGCTTGACATTGACACCGACATTGCTAGTGATGATAAAAAGCAATGACCAAAGATAATCCCCTGGGACACTGTACCTTGCTAGTCATCCGCTCATAGAGTGTGTAGATAGTCCAAGTTACTTTCAAGTTAGGGGTGGTGTCATTAGTAACATGGATTGTCTCAAAAATGCATAGAGAAACTTATTGCAAGGAAGTGCAAACCTAACACTAGCCATTTTGATCGGAGCAAAGGTGGTATTTATGATTTACAAAGGGACAACATGCCCCACTTTGATTGCATCAAGACATGCTAAAGCTCCACATGGAGACATTGCATAGCGTGAATCTTGCACTTTGGGTCGAAAGGTTTTTTGGTTTTAAGTAGGGTCAATGCATCAATTTAGTGCCACGGACCTTTGAGAAGATCCTATCATCGAAAGGATGGTCAATCCTTCTAAGCTAGTTTACAACTCGTCGTCCATCTATGCCCTTTTCCCTAAAAAACAGCTAAGTGGGTCACTTCCATGCAAGGTTAAGGAGCAAAAGTGTGAAAAAGCAAATGATCCCAATTTGTGTTAAGTTAGAATTTTGCCCCATTCTAGGTAGATATAGCATTTACCAGTTATGTCCATTTTTATGAAGAAAAAGGTCAATGGCCAATCCACACACATCCATTGGTGCCTTGCCAAATCCAATTACTTTGGTGTGGTGAAGCTCAGTATGCAAGCACCAGCAAGGTAATTCTTACCAAGGAGAAGAAGACCTTTGGATGATCCTACCACATTATATTCCAAAACAATGTGGACATGATTGCACATATAAAGCGGCTTATGGCACGAGTTACTTATAGTGTACAAATGATGACTTATAGCACAAAGAGTGGCCTATGACGCTACGACTTATCATGCCTTATTTTGCGACTTATGACATCAAGCAACTTATGTCACACTAGCCAGACCAAACCCTTAGGACAAACCTTGGCCCATAAGGAACCTAGGGGTGTCTTCCTACCAAGTCACATATGAGATGATTTTTATAACCTTACAATATGAATGGAGTTGTGGTGTTGCAACTTACATACTTACAATCTCTAGGTACGTAGGCCGAAGAGTAAAAGATAGTGTCATTTATTTTGACGAAAAGATTAGGCCCCAAGGTGCTTACTACAATAGATGATGCCTCAAACACATTTTGTTAGCCATATGTTTTGATTTTGGACTTAATTTTACAGTGAGTCAATGAAAAGTTAAGGAGCTTCTTGCAAAGGGATACGTCTTACAATGGAACAGCAGGTTTGAGTGCAATTTATTTGGCATGGCAGTTTCATCATCAATGCACTATTTGGCATGGCAGTTTCATTGTCAATGCACTATGCCTTGTAGCCCACCTACGATGTAGCACGGAGGGATTTTCCTTATGTTAACTCCTAGTTTATTCATCATGAATGGGACCCTAACCTACCAAGGTGGTCTCACTAGCAAATGGTGTGCATTAACACACTCCCCATGACGATTGTACTAAAATCCTGGAATGTGGTCCAGGCAATGGGGCATTCAGAAATCTGGGAGCAAGTTGACATGCAAATTTGACCCAAAACACATCGAGGGCATTGGTCATGCCTATATTCAGGGATCCAAGAGATTGAGTGGCTTGCCACATGGCCAATGATCCGTACCACTCCAACCAGAGAGAATTTTTGACATCCATTAGAGGCCAAAATCAGGCTACGAGAGAAAACGTATACATCAGCATGATCAGATCCATTGTAATCCCAAAAGGAAAATACAAATGGAGAGAGAGAGAGAGAGAGAGAGAGAGAGAGAGAGAGAG